>JAMPIV010000790.1:162500-488370 GCA_024509875.1 Oreohelix idahoensis
GTCCTCCTGATCATCATCGTCATCGTCATTATCATCACCGTCCTCATCATCATCGTCCTCATCACCATCGTCCTCATCATCATCGACATCGTCATCATCGACCTCATCATCATCGACATCATCATCATCGTCCTCATCACCATCGTCCTCATCATCATCGACATCATCACCATCGTCCTCATCATCATCGACATCATCATTATCGTCCTCATCATCATCGACATCATCATCATCGACATCATCCTCATCGTCCTCATAATCTTCGTCCTCATCATCACCGTCCTCATCATCGACATCATCCTCATCGTCCTCATCATCATCGTCCTCATCATCACCGTCCTCATCATCGTCATCATCATCGACATCATCATCATCGTCCTCATCACCATCGTCCTCATCATCATCAACATCATCATCATCGTCCTCATCATCATCGTCCTCATCATCACCGTCCTCATCATCAACATCATCATCATCGTCCTCATGACCATCGTCCTCATCATCACCGTCCTCATCATCGTCATATCATCATCGTCCTCATCATAATCATCATTATCCTCCAGCTCCCGAAGGAGCACATGCCTTCAGCAAATTCACACAAAGTGTTCCTGTCTTGTGCCATTCGTTCAAGGTCTTTCCAAGTCATCTTTTCAGCCTCCAGTTCTCTTCTCCGTGCGTTTTTCAGTCACCCTCTTCTTCTCTAACTCCGAAGATTCCAGAACAAGGACTGAATTTTAATTCTGTCAATACATCTTCTCAATGTCAGCTCTATATCCATTGTCTGTGTCTTATATTCTTAAATTCGTTTCACTGTGTGTTTGAAAGCCATACAATAGGGCTGTGCTTACACTTCTACTTCTTCGTACACTCTCAGACGTCTACTTGGATGTTTTTAAAGAAAGCAGTAGTCAGGCTGAGGTCCTGACATTTGAGTTGAAGATTCTGATTATTGTGTTAGACTTGATATGTTTTCATTTTCAAATATCTCCCAATACAGCAAAACTCGCTCTTGTGTTTTTGTATTTTTAATGTGATTTCGCTGGGCTGTTCCTCCAGCTTTGTCTATGTAGCAAGTATCCAAGTATATTTACCTGCCGAGCTTGTTTCTTTCAGTACTTTATTTGTTCTTCATACAAAATATTTCATATATATATATATACCTCAATGCGAAAATTGGAACAGACGATATTTGTAATGAAAGAGTAATGGGGAAATGCGACAGCAGAACAGTAAACGAGAATGGGGATAAACTAATAAGCTGCTGCAGCATTAACAACTTGGTCATTGGAGAAACACTTTTTCCACACAAAGAAATGCACACATTAACACTGGAATCACCAAAACGGCCGGGACAAAAACCAGATATACCACATTATGATCAACGGTAGATGGAGGCATGTATTACAAGACGCGAATGTAAGAAGAGGTGTAGATGTGGGAAGCGATCACCACTTAGTGGTAGCAAGACTGAATGTGAAACTCAGAGCTGCTGGACAAGCATACTCTTTAAACTTGGTAGTCAATGATGCCGTTATGTGTTGTCTGGAAGCAACTAGTTTCTTCAGCTTTGTTCAACAGATCTATAATTACTTCTCTGCATCGACTCAGGCATAACTGTTAAGGCACCGAGTGAAACAAGATGGAAGAGTCGGATCGATGCTTTGAAACCACTGATCTTGGTAATATATCTGATGCTTTAATAGAGATCTTTGATGATACAAGTGTGGCGAGAGGTTTTATTTGGCTTTAAGATCAGTATAGTACTGACAATTACAGAAATAGAATTTCTGCAGAAAATGGTGAAGTCCCAGTGTCTGAGAGAACTACTGGTATCACAAATTAGTTACGGCTGTGAATGATCTGATCTCGAAACAATAGTAGAGAGGAGACCGACATAAAGTGCCACCTCCGCTGTGTAACTAACTGTGATATTAAAAAACCAAGGAAACAGATTTTACTTAACACTGATAAAATTGACAAGTCGTTCAAATACAATTTCCTTATTATTTATTTAGTATATACACTATCTACTCTTGTGCTGAAGGGTGAATGTTGAAAAATGGGATGTAATGAATTTGTAAGTTTACATATGATTTACAAATATTTATATTTATATAGATATGTAAATAAATATTACAACAAGTTTTCCAATTATAGGAACAAAAAATTATATCAGCTGTGCTGTTATTCAATTATAGTACATGTATCAGCTGTGCTGTTAATTAAGGATATAACACTTATCAGCTATGCTGTTATTTTTGTCTCTTGCTATGCTACTTCACTTTCTCATCACTGACAGTTTCTATGCTCACAATGCTGACAGAAATGGTACTAATGTGTACTCATCTCTCTAAGGTCTGTTCTTCTTTGGTTGGTTCGCACAACATCGGCTGAGTATCGTTCCTTTAGCCCACCCAAGACTGAGGGGGACCAAAGATGTAGAGTCAGGACAACCTCTATGCTCCTGCGGAGTTCCAGGCAGCTGGATTGACGACCCACGATCTCAGGTTTTAGGACACGAATAAAACCCTCTAAGATTCAAACTGGCCAGATTTTGACTCGACTTAGCAAAGCAAGCTGCAGGTCATTGCACTCCAGGTAAGCTATAAATCAAGGTGACAGCTTCTCCTCTTCAGTCGGTCGGTATCTCTGGCGTCGTGTCGGTGATGTGTGATTATGCATAAAATCCGCCCGATTATATAGGTAGGTAAATGCTTAAGGAAAGCGTTTGGTTGGTTCCTGGCGGAGCAAAATGATTGGTTTCCTCCGGTTTAGTCTCAAGCGCTGTACAGCCTAATTTTATTCAGTTTTCATCCGCCATCTTGCGTGAACAAGATGGCCGTTAATTTATTCTGTCTCAGAGACTGGTGAACGTTGCTCGTTGATTGGTTGAAGCAAATCTGTATCTCGACATAGTGATTAACAAAGTAGTGGGTTACACTCGTTTCACGACATAGCCCCCTCCTTTCCTAGCTGTGACCTGTCATAGCTGACGTGTAAACCCCTGCTGTGGTTAATCCTTTTGCGTCTGTCCTTCCAGAGTACTAGGGTGTCGACTTAAAAAATCAGCTCCTACATTGTCTCTTCCCGGAATGTAATTCACGGTAAAGGAATAAGGTGCAAGAAGCAGACTCCACCTTAGCAATCTCGAATTTAACTTTTTAGATGCAGCCAAGAAAGTTAAAGGTTGATGATCGCTTTGGACAATGAAGTGTGTCCCATACAGGTAAGGTGAAAATTTGTCGATGGACCAAATTAGAGCCAAACATTCTTTCTCTATGGTCGAGTAGTTCAACTCAGCTGCATTCAGCTTCCTACTGGCGTAGGCGACTGGTAAAAGTTCCTCCGGCAGGGCTTTTGATTTCTGCAACAGAGTTGCACCAATACCTATACTGCTAGCGTCCGTCCTTAATACAAATTCCTGCGTGATATCGGGTAGCGTAAGGATTGGTTTGCTGGTGAGTTTTGCTTTTAGCTCTGTGTAAGCTTTTTCACAATCAGCATTCCATTGGATTTTGTCAGGCTGTCCTTTCTTCGTTAAGTTAGTTAACGGTGCACACAGAGAGTTAAAGTGGGGTATGTACTTCTGATAGAACCCACATAATGACACGAATGATCTCACATCTTTCTTCGTTTGAGGTCTGGGTACCTTCTTTAACTTCTCTATATTCTTTGGGTGAGGAGACATATGACCTGTAGAAATAGTGTGACCTAAGAATTCCAACTCCTTACAACCGATATAGCACTTGGTTGGACGTGCAGTCAATCCAGTGGCTCTCAGTCTGTCAAACAACATGGAGAGCGCTACTATATGCTCTTCAAATGTGTTTGTAGCAACAAGAATGTCATCCATAAAGTTAGTGATATGGGGATTTTGTAGAGGTTCCAACAATTTCCTCATCATTCTTGAAAAGATACTGGGAGCATTTTTCAGCCCAAAGGGTAGTACATTAAACTCGTAGTATCCGTCTGATGTACTAAATGCCAGCATTTTCCTAACTTCTGGTTTCACTGGTATTTGATAGTATCCCTTGCTTAGATCTATCTTCGATAAATACCTAGCCTTACTCAGTGTAGAGAACAGCTGGTTGGTGTCAGGTAATGGGTCGACCTGAGATTCTGTGATCGCATTTAGCTTCTTGTAGTAAATACATAACCTGTGTTCCCCACTAGGCTTCCTTAATAGCACCACACTTGAGCTATAGGGAGATTCAGACTTTGAAATAATTCTCTTTTAAGAGATAGTAAATCTCATCCTTGAGTGTTTGTGCTTGCTATTGTTCAGTCCATGTCCGCAGCAATGCTTCCAGTGGACTGTGTATGGGGACGGCAATACAACAACGTTGCCGGACCCACACCTATTTCTATTGTAAGGGGCAGTATACCGAAGTGGGGCCTGTCTCCCTCAACTGTATGGTACAGCCCTGGTTCCTACCTCCTTTGGTTCGGGTTTGTTTCTGCAGCTTTTTTAATACTGGTTGCTGACTAACCAAATTTTCCAAATGATCCAGGCCATGGTGTTCCGACAAATATCTAGTCGGGGTGGGATGTCTCTCGTCCCCTCTCTGTACAGTACGGAGAGTTGCCATGGTTACTGGTGTAACAGTAGACTTGTTGTGATTTTGTTCTCTCTTTATCACTGCATCTACCTGTTGTTTTCTCTGGTGTATTTTCTTTGTGGGCCTACGTCCGTAACAATGCTTCCCTAGGTCCTGTAACTGGTCTACATTTCTGAATGAGGTTACCTGGTTACATTCTGAACAGGATTTCATATACCGACTTATGTCTTCAATTATTCCTGGCCAGTAATATCGCAATGCTATATTTTGACCAGTGGCCCCTTTTCCTCTGTGACCACTGCCTGATGTAGCATGCTCTTGCTCCATAATTTCCTCCCTATAGAATTTTGGCACTACCAGCTGTCCATGCCTTTTAGGTCCTTTTCCAGCTTGTCTGTAGAGTAGGCCATTTTCCATATAGTAGTCTCCTTTCTCTGGAGGGTTATGGGCCTTTGGCAATTTGCCAAAACAAGGCTTCAATGTGCTATCTGCTGTTTGAGCCTTTTTCATCTTTGTACGATGAATGTTTATTGGATCTCCCTCCTCCTTTTTGGTGCTCGACCTGGTATGGTTTGCTGCCATGACAACAGGTTTTATTGGGTCACCCAAAAAGACATATTTACATCCTATTACCAGCGGGTATATAGGATCATCACTCACTGCTGCTCTTATCACTCCTTCCACATAGCGAGTTCTCACGTTGATCCTTGCTATGGGAAGTGTCATGGTGCCGGTTCCCTGCATTGCCCCTTGTATGTCCACTGTTTCTGTGGTAAGTTGGTCAGGGTGCACTAGGGTTGCACTCACGACTGAGTCGAATTCCAAACCTCAATCATATAAGCACTGAATTTTAGTGCCATTACATGTCACTTCCTCACAGACAGGGGGATGATGGAGGTCATTCTGACTACCTGCCAGTTCCTTCCTTCCCTTGTTCCCTGTTGTTAGACACGCAGCGTAATAAGGAGGGTTGTTCCTTCTGCAGTCTGCAGTATTGTGGTTACTCATTAGACAAGTTTTACACCACTTTCCTTCCTTCCGGTAAGGTGTCTTATCCGATCTTAGAGGGGTTTTGTCCTTTTGGTCAAATCTTTGTTTGTTCCTTGTGGTATGGTCCTTTTGTTCATATTTGGTATAGTTTTGTGATGATTTGAAGTTTTCACCCTGCTTCTTCTTATTTCCTAATAATTCTGCCTGAGCTGCTTGATATCTCTCAGCAACAGTTACAATATCTTCCAATCTCTCTGCTCCTTGTTCCATGATAAACTTCCTCATTTCTTGAGGCATGGACTCTTTCACTTGCTCCATCATTATCATTTCTTTCAGATCCTGACACTTTCCTAAACTACTCCATTTTTCCAAATAGGTTTCCAGTCTAGCAGAGAATTGGTGATAGTTTTCTCCTGGAAGAAGTTTAGCTGTTCGGAATTTCTTTCTATATGATTCTGAGTTCTTTTCATATCTCACAAGCAGTGCCTGCTTCAGGATTTCATAATCTTCCTGGTCATCTCTTGAGAGCTTCAAATACACATCGTAGGCCACACCTCTCAATCCCTGAGATAGTTTAAGACTCCATTTTTCTTTCACTAAGCCATAGGTAGTGGCTAGTCTTTCGTATCTATCCAGGTACGACTCAGTGGCGTCTTCTTTCTCAACAAATGGGTCCAGATGAAAATTCATGGCCCCACTTGAGGTGCTCTGGCTGGAGCTACTCTCAGAGTGAGGTGAGCTACCACCATTATTGCCAGTATTTGCCTGAATTTCAAGCTCTTTTAATCTCAACTGATGGTCTCTCTCTGCTTGTAATTTCCTTTCTTCATTTTCAGCCTCCCATTTCTTGGCTTCAATTTCTAATCTTTTGGTTTCTCTCTCAACTTCCAGTCTTTTGTCTTCCCTCTGAGCTTCCAGTCTTTTGTCTTCTCTCTCAGCTTCCGCTTGCAACCGCCTTTCTTCAGCCTCTAATTTCTTTGCTTCTCTATCAGCCTCTAATTTCCTTGCTTCAGTCTCTAATTGCAACTTTCTTTCTTCTTAATCCATATGTTTGTCCACTTCTGTTGTGACATACTGAGTGAGAGCATCACCTGTCATATTTAATTCCTTACCCATCTGCATGATCGCAGTTCTGAACTTCACTAGATCAGCCATGGTGTTACTTAGATGGGGTATGTATATTTACTATAACCAAGTTATTGTAATTAAACTTAATTACTTTAAATGAAAAAAAAAAATTTCCGTGCAACTTTGTGAGCATCAACTATTTACTGAGTACTAAATGGTACTCCTCCTAAGAAAACAATAAAAAATCCTATTATAGAATTTTTTTTCAAAAATCTGTTTCTTATGTTATCTATGGGTGGCACAAGATAGAGTTAGTAGATAGATGAATAGACTAAGTATGGCTCAAGATATACAGAAATATCCCAGGAACGAGCCCCCAGTGTGGCGAGAGGTTTTATTTGGCTTTAAGATCAGTATAGTACTGACAATTACAGAAATAGAATTTCTGCAGAAAATGGTGAAGTCCCAGTGTCTGAGAGAACTACTGGTATCACAAATTAGTTACGGCTGTGAATGATCTGATCTCGAAACAATAGTAGAGAGGAGACCGACATAAAGTGCCACCTCCGCTGTGTAACTAACTGTGATATTAAAAAACCAAGGAAACAGATTTTACTTAACACTGATAAAATTGACAAGTCGTTCAAATACAATTTCCTTATTATTTATTTAGTATATATACTATCTACTCTTGTGCTGAAGGGTGAATGTTGAAAAATGGAATGTAATGAATTTGTAAGTTTACATATGATTTACAAATATTTATATTTATATAGATATGTAAATAAATATTACAACAAGTTTTCCAATTATAGGAACAAAAAATTATATCAGCTGTGCTGTTATTCAATTATAGTACATGTATCAGCTGTGCTGTTAATTAAGGATATAACACTTATCAGCTATGCTGTTATTTTTGTCTCTTGCTATGCTACTTCACTTTCTCATCACTGACAGTTTCTATGCTCACAATGCTGACAGAAATGGTACTAATGTGTACTCATCTCTCTAAGGTCTGTTCTTCTTTGGTTGGTTCACACAACATCGGCTGAGTATCGTTCCTTTAGCCCACCCAAGACTGAGGGGGACCAAAGATGTAGAGTCAGGACAACCTCTATGCTCCTGCGGAGTTCCAGGCAGCTGGATTGACGACCCACGATCTCAGGTTTTAGGACACGAATAAAACCCTCTAAGATTCAAACCGGCCAGATTTTGACTCGACTTAGCAAAGCAAGCTGCAGGTCATTGCACTCCAGGTAAGCTATAAATCAAGGTGACAGCTTCTCCTCTTCAGTCGGTCGGTATCTCTGGCGTCGTGTCGGTGATGTGTGATTATGCATAAAATCCGCCCGATTATATAGGTAGGTAAATGCTTAAGGAAAGCGTTTGGTTGGTTCCTGGCGGAGCAAAATGATTGGTTTCCTCCGGTTTAGTCTCAAGCGCTGTACAGCCTAATTTTATTCAGTTTTCATCCGCCATCTTGCGTGAACAAGATGGCCGTTAATTTATTCTGTCTCAGAGACTGGTGAACGTTGCTCGTTGATTGGTTGAAGCAAATCTGTATCTCGACATAGTGATTAACAAAGTAGTGGGTTACACTCGTTTCACGACAACAAGCCTAAAAGGCTCATCTATAAACACTTCCCGAATTAAAGCAGCTAAGGCCCTTGCTGGTACAATTTGTAAGTTTCAGTATGTGGTATCCCATGTTACATGGTACAACATCATTTTTTAATTCAATCCTACAAGCACGCTATAACAAAATAAGGAAGCTGATTTAAAATCAGCTATAAGCCAATTGCAAGTGACCAAGAATTACCTTGTGGGCTACAGGTGTGATGAGAGTTTTTACCAAGTTTTGATAGATGTTACTGATACCAAACTTTGAGACAGAACAAGTAAGAAAAAGGAGAAAAAGATAGCAGTTTGAGCATGAGGTCAAAGGAGAGGTACGGCAAGAATCAAAACAGAAATTCAACGTAGGTTCATACAAAACTGTCTTAGAAATGGCCACACAATCTGTTCAAGAGAGATTCCAACAGCTACAACAATATAATTCCCTATTTGGCTTCCTGTATGATATAAACAGTATATATTTAAAAAAATGTACTAAACTTTTACATCAGGCCTGCATGAATTTGGAAAAATCATCGACGCACAATGGAAACAAAGATATTGATCCTGAAGATCTGTGCTGTGAACTTAAGCAATGGTTCCATGACTTCAAAAAGTCTATGCCGACACTGGGAGTACTTCTCTTCATTCTACAACAACAACTCCTGGATAATGTGCCTAATGTTTCTGTTGCTCTAAGGATTTTTCTCACACTTCCAGTGTCAGTGACAAGTGGTGAACGCAGTTTCTCAAAGCACAAACTATAAAAAATTACACACGCTCATTAATGTTGCAAAAGATACTACTTGGCTTGGTAACTATATCAATTGAACATGCCCAAGCATAAGCACGTGACCTGAAGGAACTAGTGACACAATTTACAAAGGAAAAGAACGCAAAGCGAGGTTTTCCTGTGCCCGAAATTAAAACTGTTAAGATTTTAACATCACAACTCACAAAATTTTTCAAAATGATTTGCGTGATAAAAGACATTTTCTTTTGTATTTGAGAAAGATAATCAAAGATTGTTGTATTAATTATTCTTGTAATTGAAAATACATTTAGCAGTTTCAAGTGTTGTGTTTGTCACAGTATGGATTGGGGTGACCCTTTCTTCTTCCTAATCTCTGTTTTACTACGGCAGTGGGAGCCGCGCTAGCGTAGTGGTTACAACACCGCTCTGGCGACCGGGTGATACAGGATCAAACCAGGGCGACGGCATTTGAGGATTTTTCGTCGACCGGGATTTGGACTGGATTAACTCGAGACCTGGCGATGACATTTGAAGGAGTGTCGTCGACCAGGGACTGGCGGCTCCTGAGCCGACCCAGCTGCAATGGGTACCTCCGAAATCGGCGAGTATTTGCCTGAATGGCGAGGGACACCTGTCTCTGTACAAGAAATAAAGGGATACTCACGTAAAATCAATGTCAGGTTAGACATAAATAATAACCTGAGATTTCGCCTCGAGTATTAGCGGGCGTATGAAAAAAAAAAAAAAAAGAACTACGGCAGTAATGGGTACAACTGTGGTACGGATTTTATTGTGTGCTTTCAATTGTCACACTCTCTTTCTTTCTTTCTCTGCTAAGTAGCAGATATTTCACATTGTAAAATCATTTTGAGACTGTTACAGGTTGATCCAGATTGATTGTGTAAGCCGTTGGCTATGCACACATGATATAATTGTGGGTCATTGAGTACTTGGTTCATCGGTTAGCAATGTTATTTTACCACAGTTCTAGTTCCTATTGAATCTTGTTGGAAGTATTGTAGATACTTAACTTCTTGATATAAGAGTCATCGTGCTGAATAACAATGAATAATATAACGTGCTGAATCAACCTGAACATTATTAATGTGGTAAGTCTTCGGATTGGAGTACAATATTTATTAACAAATTCACATACGAAGACATTTCAAGCAGGTATAATATTAACATACAGTTCATTAGAATTTACTTGCATATATATTCTTATCCGTCCGTGTCACATCGAATTCATGTCAACAGAACATCATGGCTATATACATGTGCTGCTGGGGTCCAGACAGCCAGAAGTGAGCGCATGAGTCTTGACGATAATAATCAAACAACTTATCAAATATCCTTCCGTAACGCAGGTTAATCACAAACCTTATGAATTCACTCGTATATAATATTATCTGGACTGACCCTAAGTCCTTATATCAATTTATAGGAATATGGCTATTAGCAAAGCCTAACCTTGGAAGGAGGTAAAAACACGACTTCACGGCTTGACGGACAACGTAACAAGAGTCCGGTATCTAAGTCACGAAGCGTGACCTTATCAACGCTAACACGTCATAATTTGACCGTGTACTTTGCGTTCATTAATCCGTGAAGTATCAAAATCAATTTATATTAATTCTATTGACCTAAAAATTGCGCACTGTCAACTATAGCAGACGATATCCATAAAACTACCGTAACAGATACTCCTTGCAGGTGTTAACAATCACATTTTGCTTGATGCGGCACAGATTTGCTGAGATTAGAACAGGTGAAAACCAATGGGGATTTGCTCAGTTTCGTATGATTCTGTTTGCTCAAGCTGAGCCAGGGGATAAAATTACTCGCCCGCAGTCGGTTTCCGTTTGCTCAGGCAACAGGTAACAAGATTACCCGTCTGTGCGACACATTTGAGACAAACACGTATGATATAATTATTTACTGTCCACGACATTACTCTGTAAGAAAGTAATAAGTGTTACATCTGACACACGTTGCCGCATGAGTTTAACGACTTGTTTTTGAGTTCGTACACAGGGCAATCGGATGTTTACAGTCAATCTTTAGAAAAGTAATGTTTGAAATTTTGCACTTGATGAGTCATGCAAAATATTCAAATCAGATTGGCTGATCATTTGAGTTCCATAACAAACAGAGATGGGTAGGACATTGAATATAACCTGACGCTTTAGTCAGTCTAGTTCACTGTGAGATTCACGCTGCCAAAGACACCAGACTTGCCAGTAGTTAGAATTCAGAATTTCCATTCATCAGACCGGACACCTTTTATTGGAGTATTCATCAGGACTTACAATTCAGCCCAGGAAATCTCTAACATTTTAAATAAGGAAAACCGGAATATCTGAGGAAACTGAAACACATGGAGTCATAGAGGGAGTTATCTTATTAAAGAAACGAAACCCCAGACGCGTGTTAGAGGTCGATTCAAGTCTCTTTTATTCATCTGAGCAAAACGTCTGTGAGCCAGGATTGGCATAAGTTGAAATTTTCCATTTTATATTTCATTACTAACATGTGAACCAACATATATGTATATATTACCATGTGAATTTTAATGTGTGAAAAGTGCTAGGAATGTCCAAGTCATTTGAGGCTGGCAACCTCAGCGTATAGAATGATGATTTCATGAACCACCGCTGCCAAGGGCTGGTGATTGCTTTATTGCTAGTTTTGTAAAGAGAACTAAAAAGCATAAAGTAGTCCCAGGTTCCTGTCGCGAGAGGTTCAGATGTTATTAAAATGAAGGCTATCCTTGACACAAAGGTGTATCAGATGATACCAGGATAGTGCCAGATAAGAGACTGGTCTTACAAGAAATACCCCCTTCTCTGAAAAGGGTAAGGGTGTATCGACATCAGAAGTGGGGTCAAGCTATGTAAACCTTCAAGTATGATGATAGTGTTGGTCACTGAAGATCTAACTGCTACCTCTCTAGATCCCACCTTGAATAATGGTTATATAGTTGTTTTTGTGACTAATTGTCTAGGGATAAATTGAATATCTAATATGTAATATCCATCAAACAGAACATTAACTCAATTAGAATAATTAAGTAAGGCTGAGTGAAAGTATTTACAATTTATTGATCCTATACCGTTTCTCTTTTCGGTTAGGAAAATTAAAATGAATTCAAATATTATATACACAATCAAATAAATAAATATGGAATATTCTTCTCCATAATAGTACTATGATAATAAATTTGTAGTTATAATGTCAATTTCTTTCTTTCACCTTACTAGTATCACTTTCACTGGCTTGTAAAGTAATAACTGATTTTAGTCCTTAGTGAGTTATCATTATAATGTTTTTACTATGTGTGGTTGCTTTATTTTATTATGTGGCTGGATAAACTCATCAGTGGAAATATGCGCCCACTTAGCTTGTGAAATATTGAGAAGCATCCATCTATAGACAGGATCACATAATCTGTAACTCCAGGCTGGGAAACGTTGGTCAAGTTCTAAATATGTGAAGAACTGTATGCACCAACATAATTCCTCTCAAGCAGATGTCTCGTAAACTTGTGGTAATACCAGGAAAACCCCTCAGGCAAACACACATTAGCTGATACAGGCTTTAAATGGGCATCTTTGTCTGCTGCTAGACACAACGGCAAAAGCATTTGTCAGCATACGTTTTGCGTTCTCGTCTGTACCATTTGAGTTTGAAAAAGTTGTGGCCTCCAATGGTTTGTTTGTTGTTGTTTGTTGTTTTGGTGAGTTAATGGGTGGAGAGCGGGCACTTAACAGCTGGCCATTATTACCTCTTCTCGTTCCATCTTGGTCTACCCTGTTCAACCTGAAAGTTGGTTATAATTGGGGTATTTAGTGTCATTTTATTTACTAATTTTGTATTCAATTTTAATAACTATTGTCTTTTGCAGTTGCTGATTTTTATTTATATTAGTATTTGTCCATTTTATTTTCTCTTTTGTATTGTTTATAGATAACTATTGTCCTTTACACTTGGTTTTAATTTGTATTAGTTTTTGTTCTTTTTTGAGTTGTTGCCCTTTTTTTAATATACCTCGTTGTCTTTCCTTGTCCTATGAGTAGTTAGTTAGTTTTTGTTAATGCTTTGTTAGTTCTTGCTGCTTAATTTCTATTAAGTTGGATAATTTTCCTGAAGTACTAACCTTATATGTTTTCCTTTGTTTTATGTATATATCTTTTAAGTATTGATTGGGCATCTCTTGGGGCATCTATACTTAAAACCATATCACCTGTTAAGTCTATATTGTGATTTCTACAGTAAGTTTTTAATTCAAGACTTTGTTGTTCATACTTTTTACAGTGGATCAGGTAGTGGTCTATGTCATTCTCTTCCTGACATTCTTGGCAATGTGGTTCTTCTATCATAAAGTATGCTGCACCGAGACGGAGACGCTACAGTTTTTTCGTTCGATGGTATCTTTAATTCTTCTCTGAACTGGCCCGTCCTTGTTGGTTCTTTCAGCAGTTTGAACGCGTGTCTGCCTTTTCTACTTTTCTTCCATGTTGTCTTCCATTCCTCGTTTATAGTTATCTTCACTTGGCTCTTGATCTCCGACCTTCCCAGTCCCGCTCTTATATTGTTTTTACTTGTTCTTCCATTCTTGGCGTTCTGGTTTGCCAACTCGTTACCAGCAATACCTATGTGTGCTGGAACCCACACTAGCCTCACACTACATCCTCTGTTCCCTAGTGATGTATTAATTGCTAGAATTTCTTCCTTTATGTCTGGCCGGCTACATTTACCTGGGTGTTCTAGTGCTTGTAGTGATGATAGTGAGTCTGTAAATATCGTAACAGCTTCTGGTGGGTTATCTTAGATTATTTCTAAACTTTTAAGAATTGCTACCATCTCTGCGGTAAAAATCGAAACCCCTTCGGTTACACTGTAGCACTTTTTTACTCCCCATTGTGGTATTACAACTCCGGCACCTAGTTGCCCACTATCACAAGCGGTCAAGTTCAAGGTTTTACATAGGGTCTCAGCGTACCTCGCTGATGGTTGGGGCAAACAGCGGTGTTTAGGAATCCCAAAACAATGCGTCTTTTTGCATTCTCGTTCAATGTGCAGAACTTTTAAAATCTATTATCTTTCTTAATTGGGGACCGATTTTACTCATTTAAAGTTAGTATTATACTGGGAATTTAGATCTATCTGTCTATCTATTAATGGTTTAGCTAGCAAAGTGCATTTAAATCTATGCAGTCTTTAACTAACTAAATTGGGACTACCCTGATGTAGAAATGTCAATTAAAATGATTTTTCTCTTTAAATGAAGTCCTATTCGCGGAAGTCTTTGCACTATCCTCTTAAGTAATATCCCCGTTGTTAAATTAGTTATATCTTTCCTTTTAAATATCTTTACTTTTTAAGAAATTAAATATCTTCGTACTGTCAAATACACAAAATAGGCCTTTCTGTCAAGCATAAAAAGGTTTCCTATACATATCATAAAAAGGAGCGTTTCCATTGGTCAGTTATATCGGTCCGTTTTCCCTATCTTTGCGAGCTGTAAATATGACCATGGTGTTAGGACCAGAGTTTTTCGAATTCGTGATGTGAAACAGACGTCATTTCACGACAGTTCCATATGAAGCAGGGAGGGAAAGATGAAAGAAATGATGTACATTCTAAGTATAATATCTACATATTCAATCAGTGTAAATGTAAACGAAAACATATTCACTTTAAAATTAAAGGAAGTTTCAAACTTTTCAATCAGTGTAAATATAAATGAAAACATATTCAATTTATATTGTGAACACGTTTCAATCAGTGGAGGTGTAAATGTAAACATATTCTATCTGTATTATTAACCTTTTCATTTAAATGTAAAATCAATATATATAACTGTTCAATTTAAATGTAAAGAAAGGTTTCTCTCGAGAGCTTAAGTGTAATACTCATTGAGAGTAATTCTGTGTTAAATTGGATGGTGAAATAGAAATAGGGGGCACATAACTATGTGTCGGAAAACGCAATACTTAGGAGAGCGTTTCTATTCTTTCATCATAGTTATTTGTGGTACTATCAGAAAGTACTATATCTGGAATCAAGTGAAGGTAGAAGTGGACTGACGTTGTGCGAAACGCCATCATAAGAGGGCCTTATAGACAGACGCAGGACCAGCTTGGCCGTTACTCCTTGGCGTTCTGGGAAGTGCGACGCCTTTAACCTTGACCAGTGACTAGCGTGAGCAGTGTAACAAGAACCAACTTATCAGAAGGAGCAGAACCGTCAATGGCAGCTAAGTTCAATCTATATGCTGCCACTTGAACTTCTCTTTTTTACAATTTACACCCCATCACAAACGTGATGATAACTTGTTCTTGATCCATAACTATTCAAATTTTAAAACTGTTTTTTTAAACTGTTAAACCTAAAGTAATTATTACATTTTGTTATTTGTAATTATTTAACTTCGATTTAATACTTTTAAATGTACTGCATGTTTGTCTCAGTCTATTTACTACACACACTCAAAACTGAGCTGTACCAGAATAATAAGAATTCCTCTGAGTTAATCAGAGGTGTGGACTTAAACGAGCTAACATAAGCCATTGCTTAATCCTTCACACAAGTTGTCGGCAGATTCTAGAATTAACGTGCTCAACCAAATGCAGCATTGTTTTCGCTTTTCTGAATATCTTGTGAAACCTCCTTTGTGGTAGAAGCGTGATTAACCTTCTATCTACATATCTGCAAAGAGTAATCTTGTGCGAAGTTAGACACATTTGATGGCCATATTAGATACTCTTGAGTTTTGGCCACTACTGCAAAGCAGGGGAGGCAATACCGTGACAGTGTTTTCCATTTTTGTGTGCAAGTGTCCTATCTTCCCATACCACCATCCCATTAACTCAGAATTTACCCTCGATGAGAATTAAATTTAATCCATCGGGATAAAACGTTCTTTACATTTAAATAGAAAAGCTGTCATAGTTACTTTATATTAAAATGAATAGGTTAATAATACAGATAGTCTGTTTACATATACATCTCCACTGATTGAAAAGTGTTCACAAAATAAATTGAATATGTTTTCATTTATGTTTACTCTGATTGAAAAGTTTGAAACTTCCATCAATTTAAAATGAATATTTTCACATAGCCATTTATACTGGTTTAAAGCTTGAAAACATACATTAATGTTAACGTGAATATGTTTATATGGACATTTACACTGCTTTGAAAATGTAAGTAAGTGTTATACTTAGAATGTACATCATTTCTTTCATCTTTCCCTCCCTGCTCCATATGGAACATGGAACTACTTTATGCTTTTAGTTCTCTTTACGAAACTAGGAATAAAGCAATCACCAGCACGTGCAGTGGTGGTTCATGAATCATCATTCTATACGCTGAGGATACCAGCCTCAAATGACTTTGCCATCCAGAAGCGAGTTTAACATATTAAAATTCACATGGTAATATATATATATATATGTGACAGGGGCTAGATGTGCCTCACACCCAAGACCCGTGCACTAAGAAAATTTATAAAGGATCGTTTGACAGGGGTTGCAATTATTGGTTGCTTGCAACCCTCTCAGCAGCAGACTTAACAATTCAAGCAACCCAAAGCCTTATGCAGATCAACATTTAATTCTACCGAACAGAACCGAACACCAAACAAACAATCAAACAAACAATCAAACGAACACCCAGTCAGTGTTCATAGACTGTGTGCTCAAGGCATTTACAGCTTGGCTCTTGTGTGTCTTCTTAGTCTGTTCTCACTGGGCGGCTCTCTCAAACATAGACCGGTTTCGCCGCTTGCTACCCCTTTTTATAAGCCCTGGCCTAACCACTCAATTTTCTGCGCGCTTACGCGCATTAATCTGCGCCACACAGATAACACACGCGATTATTGCTCCAGAATGCATGAAAACACAGATATACACAACTAGAGCAAAAACACTACTAATATGTAGGCTTATTATGGCCTTGTAATAAATCTGCTTGAGGATAACGTGATCAAAAGGCACTAAACCACATAGACAACATGACTGCCCAGATGGGGCCAGCGCCGAGAACGACAGACCTCAAGATGGCGCTGTCACATATTCCCCGCCTGATTTTGTTGTCGTCCCGACAACTACACTAAATCAGGCACCTCAGTCACATTCCCCAAATCTGGAGGATCACCTTTTCCTTCACTTCGTCTCAGGTCGTTGCCGGTGACTCTAATGCCCGGACTCGCTCTGTCTGTTCGCTGGATGACATACGGACCTCCTGTCATTGTGGGAGCACGAACTACAACGTACTCGTCTTCTGACCACATATCACGAAACTCGGATCTCTCAGCGTTGTGCATTCTCTTCTTCACCAATTCTCCGACCTGTAGTGGAGTAGAACACGACAGCTTGTCACATCTCTCTTTCCGGACTGCTGCAAAACTCTGCAACGGTGGCTCTGCTCTTACGTGCGCCCCTCGTAGCCTGGAAACGTGTCCTTCAACGAGTTTTAGATGAGTCTCCTCCTCTAAATGTCGACCACTTTTCCTGGCGCCCTTATGGTGACAGTTGCCACGGCCATCTCTTGGCTTGCACTGTGACGGCAATGTAGATGTGTTGGTACGCTTAGAGAGGGCGCTCTTTGATGGGCAAACCGATATCAAATGGTCCGGGGACCTACAATGGAAACATCGCTTAGGAAGCGGGCCCTGGGGACACCTGGCTGCCATGTGGTTCGAAAGGTCTCCACAGTTGAAGCATCTTATTTTCCTAGGCTTCCTCGGTGTCCTGGGTCGCCTCCTGCTACCCTTATATCCCTGGCCGCCTTTGACTTTCTTCCCTGCAATAAGCGCCTCACACTCCGGTCGACCACCAACCATCTTTACCTTTGAGCCATTCTGCTCCCCTTCTGTAACCTGACTCCCAGCCGCAGAGGGGGCTAGTTTAATGCCTGTGGCCATCGAATCCGTACGTGGCCTAGTCCTCTGCATCTAAAACAACGAACTGCCCTGGTACGTCTCCCCTGCTCCTGAGACATCGCATCAATTTTAGCCTCTAATTGAGCCACCTGCGCTCTCAGCCGCTCTACTTCTGCGTTTAATGCATGCGTATCTGACACAGTCTCTGTTCTTGCCACTTCAACACTGGCAACACCAGCCCCCGAAGCTGCTTCGACACTGGCAACACCAGCCCCAGAAGTGGGCTCAGTCTCCAAAAACCGTAGGGCATAGTCCCTCACCAACGTGAACGATGCTGTAGGCTCCTTGATGATCATTTCCTTTGCGAGCTTTCTTAGTAGGTCATCTCTCAGACAAGCAGCAAACTGGTCACGAAGAAAGGATGGCGCCAAAGGAGTGACGTTGTTCTGCTTTTGAGCCCTTACCACACTTTCAAACACCTCGTGAATGCGATGGGAGAATTCCCAAAGAGACTCCCTTGCACCTTGCCGGGTAGAGTAAAACGTGGCCATTACTTCTGGGATGCTCCGACGCTCCCCATACACCCTAAGAATGGAATGTAACATCGATTCTGGGTCATCATCATCAGCCTGAATCCTCAGCTCCCTGCGGACACTTGGGGTCACACTGTCAAGAATAACATCTGCCTGGTCCTCTTTACTCATCATCCCTACTCTCCAGGCAGCTCTCACCTCTCTGACATATTCCTCAGCCGTAGGACCCGTGCGCTCCCCAAAGCACCGCACTCTCTTGTGAGTAGGTACCACGATGTACTGTACTCGTTCTGGTTGACGATCCAGCCCTACTACAGGGTCATCCACCTCAGCCACATCTTCGTTATCAGTTCTACTAGCAGCGCGTGTGTTGCGTGCCGCCATCTTGTTGCTAGTAGAGTTGACTAGAAATCTTGACAAACTGGATGATCCCGTCCCTCGCCTTGCACTGAACTGGGTGTTCTACTGTTTCGGCTGTTGCTGCTCTGATTGCTGAAGAGTTGCTTCACTGCGTGCTGTCTGTCAATCCTGTCGACGACGCCACTTGTGACAGGGGCTAGATGTGCCTCACACCCAAGACCCGTGCACTAAGAAAATTTATAAAGGATCGTTTGACAGCGGTTGCAATTATTGGTTGCTTGCAACCCTCTCAGCAGCAGACTTAACAATTCAAGCAACCCAAAGCCTTATGCAGATCAACATTTAATTTTACCGAACAGAACCGAACACCAAACAAACAATCAAACAAACAATCAAACGAACACCCAGTCAGTGTTCATAGACTGTGTGCTCAAGGCATTTACAGCTTGGCTCTTGTGTGTCTTCTTAGTCTGTTCTCACTGGGCGGCTCTCTCAAACATAGACCGGTTTCGCCGCTTGCTACCCCTTTTTATAAGCCCTGGCCTAACCACTCAATTTACTGCGCGCTTACGCGCATTAATCTGCGCCACACAGATAACACACGCGATTATTGCTCCAGAATGCATGAAAACACAGATATACACAACTAGAGCAAAAACACTACTAATATGTAGGCTTATTATGGCCTTGTAATAAATTTGCTTGAGGATAACGTGATCAAAAGGCACTAAACCACATAGACAACATGACTGCCCAGATGGGGCCAGCGCCGAGAACGACAGACCTCAAGATGGCGCTGTCACATATATATGTGTGTGTGTGTGTGTGTGTGTGTTTGTTCACATGTTAGTAATAAAATATGAAATGTAAATCACAACTTACGCCAATCCTGGCTCACAGACTTTTTACTCAGATGAATAAATGAGACTTGAATCGGCCTCTCACGCGTGTCTGTGGTGTTGTTAATTTAATAAGTTCCCTCTCTGACTTCGTGTGTGATCCTTCAGTTTCCCAAGTCCCGGTTTCCTTTTCTAATATGAAAGAGAATCCCTAGGCTATGAAAGTCCATCCAAAATTCTCCAATAAAAGCTGTTCAGTATGTGAAGAAGGAATTCTGAATTCTAGGCTTCACTCTAGCAAGGTCTGGTATCTTGGCAAGCGATCTTCACGGTGAAATAGCTTGAGAAAATGGTCAGATTATATTCACTGCCGATCCCACGCATTTGTTATGCGCGCCTCAAAGGATCAGGCAATCTGATTTAAATCTTTTGCATGACTCAGCTAATGCAAAATTTCAAACATTACTTTTCTGAAAATGGGCTGTACACATCCGCTTGCCCTTGGGTACAAACTTCCGAACATGTCGGTAAACTCATATAACAACGTGTTCCCAATGTAACAATCATTACTTTTATCAGAAAGTAATCTCTTATCTGTTCTATCACAGCAAGACATCTGTTTTTGAAGTTGGCAATTTAGTTAGGCTTGCCTAGGGTGCAATTTAGTATGGCATCTGCACTGGAAATACCCAATATAAGAGAGTTAGAGGGAGACAGAAAAACACACGGAGAAGAAAACTGAAAAGAAAAATAGATACAGAAGACTGGGCAGACCTTGAGCGGATGGAACAGGACAGGTAAACTTGACACGAGTTTATTTAAGGCCTAAGCTCCATGGCAAGGTAAAGTTTAATGATGATTATGATGTTTGCTCAAAAATAGTGATAAGGGTTGATCTGCAATTTGTTTGTTCCTGATGCTCCACCTGAAACCAGGAGAAAAGAAGAACAAGAAAGAGGCAAAAATGTAAAACACAGACCAGTGTTTCTCAAATGGTGTACTGCGTCACACTCGTCGCTGCCTCGCCTATCTAAGTGTGCCGCGAACTCCACTAAAATACTCGTAGATACAGGAAACTCCCTTGCACGCCCACACACAGTATATCATAAAGTAATTGGTGGATGACCTGCTGGTCAATCCCGTAAATAGAAGCAGCAATTAAAATAGCTGATGATAGTTTACAGCACGTGGGTCTGAACGTACACAAGGAAAAGAGAATCTTTATGCGAATAAATGAGGCAAAATGATAGCTACTTTGTGCTTAGAGAAACATTTCTACAAAATGAGACCTCATTATACACGCTTGTGTTTCTTTGTTCAGATCACTCTCTTTGAACTAGAAAAACTCAAAAACTTCACAAGCATTTGACCTAAATACTTTTGCACACAAAAAAAAAACAAAAAAACAAAACAACTGCAGTAAAATAAGATTACACGAGAAAAAAAATACGTGTAGCAGCCAAGAATCGAACATTGTTTGTTTTGTAAACTTTTGCATATGTCCTTTGGTCAAGGCTATAAAAGTTCTTGCTGATTGGCTGATAGTTATGAGGAACTAAAAATAGAACAAAAATCGTTTGTTTGTGTTGTTGTTTAACTAGGGCTGCTGAGTTTCTTGCTCTTTTGCAGCCAATACCAAATTGAAGAGTCCTTGGTATTATCTGCACTGTAGATCTAGGCTTTTCCTGTGGCGTACTGTGCTTTAATGGCCGTACAAGGGGGCTCTCCAACTATTTTCTCTTCTTCTGTAACCGGGGCATGTGTTCCTTAGGACTGGAACGGCACCATATTACCTTCATGTGGCAGTGCCGGTATATGCAGTATTTTCATTTTACTTTACAGAGAGCAGATGTTTAACTGGCCTAATCACCAGAGATTTAGATTTCTCTCTTAAATTTGTGTTACCAGGTTCGATTTTCTTCTCTTAGGTGTTGATGTAGCGAATTCAATTTAAATGGACAGATTTCTTATCTAGATCTCAAAACTGTAGTAATTCACCTTCTCAACAGCGTTCGATTTCATGCAAAACTTTTAATATCTTTCAGCATGAAAACTTAAAATTTCAACAAAGTCTGGAACTCAGAACATGTTTACAATAATAAGCATAATAAAGTTTTATCATCTCATCAGCTGCTTTCATCGATGCAAAAATCCCTTTTTGCATCTTTGTCTCGTAGGCCTACTCAATTGTCAAATATGGCGAACCTTCTCATTCCTCCGTGTTCCTTCCTTTAAGTTACAGTCTTATTTTAGGTTCGACTACATTTACCCATCTCCTCAGATTTGTCCTTGATTTCTTTATTGTCATAAGCATTCCTGGAGTTAAATGCTTTCCAACACAAGAATAGTCTACTCTACTTGATTTGAGGTGTAAGACATTGTTTTTTTTGCAAATTGACTCAAATCCTCGAGCCTAGTTCTGCTGCGACTAGGGTTGGGAGCTCTATTCAGAATACATGTTTAACTATTGTCACTACTTACGCCAGTGAGAAAATATATAACACTCAATGTCCTGGAATGCACATTTTATAATAAATGTAGAAGTTTGATTCCCTCAAACTAAGAAATATGTAGAGCTGTATCAGAATACGACCTCTTGAGTTGCGCTCTTTCATTCTACTGCCAAAATGGCGTCCTGTTCCACTTTCCCCGGGGTAAATCTGAGCTATCCGATTGGTCAGGGGAAATCACCCAATTATTAGAAATGGCGTGTAGAAGCGACTCTACCCTAAATATGTGACACTATTTATTATTTTCTGTTTCTCATAAAATATAAAATTATGGGGTGTGCTTCCTCTGTCCTGTAAGAATATAGTCTGTTTCCAAAGGAACAACTATGTACACGGCCACATATAGATCCCGGGGCTCCGCAAATGTATCCCGTAGGGAGACATTTGAGTACTATCAATAACAAAAATCCATCCCCAAAAATTTCTAAGTTCAAAAAAATTTTCAGAAAAATTTAAAGTTCAAATATTTTTCTAAGTCCAAAAATATTTCCAAAAAATTTAATTTAATTCCTATACTGGGGTCCTATGTCTATATGAGGTCGTCTGCTATGTAAAAAAAAACTAGTAGTGGACATCAACTTCAAAAAGTGTAACTTATTCATCACATCATAATATTTTTCACCAAATTTACAAATTGGCAACACTGCCCAACAAGATCTGCAAAACACTCATAAGGTCATCACTAAAAAAAAATGTGACGAGTGGCAACACTGGGGAATGAACAATAAACTATCTTATTTGCAGAACTTGGCTGGATTATCATAATCTATTACATTTCATTCAAAAATATAGTTGATTCCATTCTCTTGGATGTGGTAGGGGTGTTATCTCTTTTCTGTACTGTTATTTGCTCCATATTAAAAGCCTGCAAGTACTAAAAAAAAATCTTTTTTTTTTTTTCTGGCGTACTTATTTATTCTATTTCCCAAGTACTCTGCAATATTCCAAGAAATGTCCAAAATCTCTAATTCCTATGGTAATGGCAATCCACTTTCATAGAATAGCCAATGTTTTCATGGGTACTCATCGTCATCTTCTTCTTTTTTTTCCAGTTAATGAGCCACTTGCTCATTATTACATGTAGAAAACATCTCTAAACATAATATGCATATTTATCAGACGATAATACAACCAGCATCATTTTTATAAGTAATCATTTTTCACAATAAAAGCATTAAAACCTCATGGCTTATCCTTATTTATCTATCTGAATGTTTCCTTGTTATAGACATTTTCTAAATGGTAAGTGTATAAATTCGTTCTAAGTCCGTCACTGTAGAAAATGTTCTATATTACATTTTTTTTCTTCTTCAAAATATGTGATGTTTGTTTCCAATATCCGTGCGTCTGGTGGTGATCCTGTCCATTAGTCAGTTATTTCTAATCATTCCTTATTTTCTGTCAATACAGTATTTTTTTTTTTTTTTTGAACTCTTTCCTAGAAATATTATTTTATATATATATTTATTCTTCAAAGATCTTCTTTGACTTCCCATACATCAATTTTCAAACATCAAATTATTCAGCAACCAACAGACGAATGTGTTACTATCATATTATGAAATATAAGGGAAAAGAAAAATATAGTTTCCAAACCATCATGAATTTTCTACATTGGGTTCCGTATTACTTTATTTTCTCTTTTAAGACAACTGCTTATACTCTTGACAATATGTATCCATGTTGTCACTCTCGAGGCATCCTTGTATACAATTTATATTTGTCTCCTTTTTTTTTCATAACACCAATGTATCATTTATGGTGTTCCAATATCATTGTATCTATTCTGGTCCTCCTGTTATCTTGAGAATTCATCCTTAGTAACTCCCTATGTACCTTATCTAGCAAATACCTTTATGCAAAATACATCAAAAAATTATTTATGGAACTATCAACTGAGATGTAAGAACTTTTGACAATATGAGATGAAAAAAAATTTTGGGGTCATCACTCAAAAAAAAATGTGACATAGAAAGGAAGAAAATAATCAATTGATCGTGAGGAATCTACAATATTCTCGTAAGACAAAGTTCCTGGCACTCTGACTAGTATTTATCCATATTATTTCTGGTTATCCTTGCATACAGTGTACCATTTCCATTTTCTTTATAAGTCCAATTCCTCGCTCATGGTGCTCCAATATTTAAAATGTGGATCCTTCCTATTCCTCTTATTCTGTACTGGAAATATATCCTTATTAATTGTCCATGTACTATATTTGCGAATATTTATCATCAATATATCAACTAATCATTTATAGAACTATTAACATAAATGTCTAGACTTTACCAAAACATGACTTTTTACATATGTGCAAAATTTCGACACCAACTCTGCCTTCGCTGGTCGAGGGTTAGTCAGAGTTATGTGGTGCCTGTAACATCCGCTGACTACAGCCAGATGGGTGACTTATGGTACTTATAATTCAAAAATCTCATCCGTCAGTTATCTTAAGTGTGGGGCGGGGGTCTATTTCATGGTGTCCTTGACCAAGTT
The DNA here is from genome assembly GCA_024509875.1 of Oreohelix idahoensis. Lineage (NCBI taxonomy): Eukaryota > Metazoa > Mollusca > Gastropoda > Stylommatophora > Oreohelicidae > Oreohelix > Oreohelix idahoensis. Next base: position 187,111 of record JAMPIV010000790.1, read on the forward strand.
TGCTGCATTTCCAATCTCCATGATATATCTGTGACATGTCTGTCCTTGGGATAACATTATTTTTTTTTTTTTTTTTTTTCAATATCCTCGGGGTGAGCAATTCTCAGTGTGTCCACTTTCATCAATCATTTATTTATTTTCTCTCCTGTAATTCTGGGTATATTATGAGTATAGTAAATTGTCAATTTATTCCAACTATCTTACAACATTCTGTAATTCGTGATAAGGAATAGTCATTTGTTATACAACAATGTTCATATTACAAAGGCAATAAGCAAAAATCAAAAAAAAATATCTTCTCTAAAATGCGGATGCATCTCTATTTCCTTTACCTCTGGGGGTAGCAATTATTCAGTCATTATTTTTTTTTTCCTCCATTATTTAATCTCCATTTTGTGTCCTTAGTACTTGTGGTTCCATGGGATTATCATAATTCATTTGTGTTTCTTGTCTACTGATAATCCTTCAATAATGACTTCAAATATGGTCCTCATATGTGCAACAATCATCTGCTCTGATTTGTTCCATGTCCATGGTATTCATCAAATATTCTATTATCTCCTTGTCTTATCTCGTAACCACGAAAGACTAAGATTATCCCTCCAATGTTAATGTGGGGGATTTTGTGCATAAACATTTCAACAAAATCTCAGTTGTGACAACATAAAGTTTCACCTTAATATAAAATGGCATTTTCATCATACATAACCAGTTGCTTCTTCATCTCATGTGTCATTAGTGGTTATCATCCAGTAATGGGGTGTTCAATGTGGGTTCAGCATATACAAATGCTGTAAAGGGGTATTTCATTTGCTAGGTCAGCATGTGCAAATGCTATTTCTTTAACATGGGCAAAGGCATCATCAACAAATAGGTGTAATGTGTTCAATCTGGGGTTAGCATATACTAATGCTCTCAAGGGATTCTTCATTTGCAGAAATTCAGCATGCGCAAATGTCATTGGGGTATTTGTGATAGGCAGTATCAACAAAAATTGTTGGAGTATCAGAGATCATGCTGGTGAATGGAGCGTGGAATATGATCAGTTACAAAAGTGGAGATGAATGTTACAACAGAATAGTGTGACACATGTGTTATAGGTAAAGTTGTGTAGCATTCTAAATATTAAGAAAATGTATGTAACTAAATAAGGGTGTCTGTAAACTCGTAACACCGTGTGTTATTAATTGTTTTAACATTTTTATTTCATAATTATGCTATCTAAAGAAAATCCTCCGTGTGCTGGTCTTGATTTCTTTCTGTTCATCCGTATTCTAAGGCTGGAAAAAATAACTTTCTCAGTGAGGCTTTGACATCTTAGTCTGTAAGCAAGTCATTTGAACTGTCTAAAACTGAAAATAGAGTACATGGGGAGAGTTAGTACATTGTTAAAAAGGTTTATTCACATATGCGTAGCGACCGTGTTCGGATTTGCGAACATATATAAAACACTTGGGCGTGTTTTTTCAGAACAGCTTCGCTAGTTCCTTCACCATCTCTAACCTTGCAATGTCCCGACTGCTTAGGCGAGCATCATACTGAGTAGCAGTGGTGACGGGTGTGATAGGCGACGACACTGCATTTGCTGATTGTTGGGACATTGAGGACATTGACGAATGCGGTGATGGCTTAACATCATTTGATTGCGGTGATGGTTTTACTGTGGTTAGGGTGTGTATGGCTGGAACATCTGTTGGTTTTGAGGCAGGTATATGTTTCGCCTTGATTTTTCTTCTGACCTGGTTGTGCTGAACGTTAGCACTGGTTACAATGGGCACAGTAATTTTCACACTGTTGTTTTTGACTAGTTGAGATGAGGCTAACACTTCTCGGCTTGGTGCCTTTTTTGGAACATGATTGCGTTTCTTCAGAATCTTTCGTCTGATATAGTTGTGCTGTATACGCGGAATTTTGTTGCTAGGGATTGAGTCATCAGATTCTGTTTTATAGGCGCGTTTGACGCTGGAGCTGACTGGTACAAATAATGTACTATCCGCATCACTGGTTTCAATGGAACTAGCTGTATCAATGTCTATTTCTTGTTGGTATAATTCTAACATTTTTCTGTCATTATGTTCGTTGGGATCTGACAACGCTATGCTGTCTTGATCTGTTTCGTCTCCATAAAGATCGCTGGTATATGGTTCAACAATCTGCTTGGGTATAGTTTCTTCAGGATCTGATTGTTTTGAACGAGCAATCTTGTTCTTGTGGTATAGCAGTGTTTGGTTTTCACTAGTGTTAAAACTAGAACTGCCTGAACTGGGGGTGTGATAGGTATCAGCTGACGATTTATCACTGCGGGAGTAAGTTTGAGTGTGGATATAAGGTGTTTTCGTGTTGTCATCGTGTGACGTCTGTGGCATGATTTCTTCATTTCTAATGCGCAGGTCTCTGTCTTGTAGTCTATTACGTAATTCAAGTGGTGGGATATCTTCTTCGCTTTCGGACGAGTCTCGTTGTTGTCTTGCTCGATGTATTTCATCTGTGGGTGGTCTGGGTATGTGGTCGTCTTGGTAAAATTCAGAGTCTGTCGTCTCTGACTCTGATATGTCAGACGAATCTGTGCTGGATGGATTATAATTTAGGGTGGCTTTTCTGACTAGTCTTGTATTTGTCGTCAGAGGCGGAATGGGCCGGTGATTATCGATTTTTATTTGTTTTACGTGAGCTTTTGTTTGGTGTTGTTTCTCTTCATTCCAAATAATGAAGTTTACAGGCGTAGTTTGTTTCATGATTTTGTAGCCATCTAACCATCGGTCATCGAATTTTGAACTGCGTACATGTTTCTTGTAGTATACTCTGTCTCCTATTTTGTACGTTGGTAGCTTGGCTGATTTATCATGTTGTTTCTGTTTCTTGTGAAATGCCTTCTGCGTATTTCGTTGTGCAATCTGGTGAGCTTTATACTTTTCTTGAAGGATTATTTCGATGGGGTCTTCTCCCATGTATTTTCTTTGTGGGCGAAGTAGGTTGTCTAACGGAAAGTTTGGTTCTCTTCCGTATAGCATGAGAAAGGGTGACATTCCTGTGGTATCGTTCACGTTTACTCGGATGGCTTCAAGAGCTTGGTTAATGTATAGGTCCCAGTATTGGTGGTTCCCCTTGATATATTTGCTAATAATATCATGTAGGGTGGCGTGCATGCGTTCATTTCTGCCATTTGCATTTGGGCAATAATAAGTGGTTGTAGTATGCTCAATATTCAGCTGGTGTAAGGTGGCTTTAAATGGGTTACCTATAAACTGTTTACCGTTGTCTGAAATGATTCGTTTTGGACAGCCATGGCTGGGAATGAATTCTTGTAAAAAAATTTGCGTGATGGACTGCGATGTGGCATCACTGAGTGGGTAACTTTCTGGCCAAACAGAGTATTGGTCAACTATGTGCAGGAGGTATTTGTTGCCTGATTGGGTGAGCGGGTAAGGACCTGATAAGTCAATGCTCACTGTTTGCATGGGATAATGGGAAGGTTGCATTTCTTGAAGGGGAATTAAATGTGGCTTCATGTTTCTCAATTTACATGTTCTACAGGTGGCTACATATTCTGTAATGTCCTTGTAGAAAGTTTGCCAATAATACCTTTTCTTTATGACATCAATTGTTTTGTCTCTTCCCATGTGCCCGTTGTTATCATGAAACTGTAGCAATACTTCTGGGACTAGATGTGCTGGAATGACTTTTCTTAGTGTCCCTTCTTGTTTCTGATCAATATAGTATAGAGCTCCATCCGCTGGGTGTACTGTAAAATCTTTACTTTTTGTTGGGTTTTCTTTCACGTATGTGAGCAGCTTGACAATTTCTGCATCTTTCGCTTGTTCTACTCTCATGTCAAACATATCTTGACTTTCTTCTTCTACTTGAGTGGCGGAATCTGAGGTACTTCTTCGACTTGATGAAGTAATTTCATTAATTTCTTTAGCATTATCGTCAATCTCTGAGGATGTGCCATCATTTTTGACTCTATTTGTTTTCACTTCAGTTTCATCATCATATTTAATCCTGGATAAGAGGTCTGCACAGGTGTTCATTTCGCCTGGGATATGTTCGATAGTGGTGTCGTAGGACTGTAAATTCATTGCCCATGTCTGTAACTTCTTTGGCTGTTCTTGTGTTTTGGTGAGCCAGTTAACCAAAGGTTGATGATCAGTTCTTATAATGAGTTTAGTTCCTCTGACGTAAAAGTCAAACTTTTTGTACTGCATAGTGAATAGCATATGCTTCTTTCTCAGTGGTGGTCCACCGTTTTTGTGACTTTGACAATGCGTGGGATAGGAATGCAATGGGTTTCTCATTTGGAATGTTTGGTAGGATGGGTGTTTCATCTTCTAGTACAGGTTGGACCAAACAAGCACCAATTGCGTTATCTGAGGCATCGGCGTATAGTATCATGGGCTGAGAAATATCTGGATGTCCAAGCAGTGGGATGGTGGTTAGGGCATTTTTAAGATACTCAAAGGATCTCTGGCAGTCTTCTGTCCATTTGAAGCGTGCATACTTGCGGGTAAGGGCTATCAAAGGCTCTGCTGCTCTGGAGAAATTGATGATGTGGCGCCTATAGTACCCTATTGTACCAATAAACGAGCGTGTTTGTCTCACCGTCTTGGGGCTAGGCATTTCTCTTATGGCTTTGACTTTATCTTCATCAGGTCTGACGCCATGTCTATTGATGACAAAGCCAAATATTTTGTTTCTGTCTTTAGAAACTCACACTTCGACAGTTTTAACTTTATTTGGTGATGCCTGAGTCTATCAAACACTGTTTCAACCTTGCGGAGGTGGTCTTCCATCGTGCCTGCGGTATGTATCAGGATATCGTCTATGTATGCCAGGGCAAATGGATGTAGACCCCTTAACACTTCATCCATGAGTGACATATATGTTGCTGGAGATCCTTTTAGACCAAATGGCATAACATTCCAAAAAAAACTTCCCATATGTGAACAGAATGTGGATTTCTGTTTTGCCTCAGGTGTCATGGGGATGCACCAAAAGCCTGACCTTGCATCAAGTGTGGTAAAGTATGTAGACTTTCATAACGTCGCAAGTAGATCGTCTATCCTGGGGAGGGGGTAGGAAATGACTTTTGTGATTTTGTTAAGGGCACGGTAGTCGCAGCAAAAGCGACTGGAGCCGTCTTTCTTTGTTACGATCACTATGGGTGAGGACCATTGGGAACGGGATCTTTCGATGATTCCTGCCTGTAGCATTTCATTTATAGACCTTTCCACGAGTTCTCTGTTTTTCAAGGGCGTATGATAGGGTTTCATATGTATTGGCTCCTCTGTGGTTGTTTGAATGTCCATTTTGACAGTGTTAGTTCTGCCTAATTCCATGTCATTGAGTGCGAATACATCTTGGTGCTTTTCTACAAACGTTTTCAAACGTTGCTTATTATCTTCTGTGGCATTCAGGGTTGCAAGTAACTGAGCTATTCTCTCTCTGTATTTATGATCTGCTATGATATCTCTGGTCTGTCTTGATGCCTCCGTTTCATTCCCATAATTTTGGGACATTTTTCTTGCATCTTGTGAAAATCTCTGCTCCTGGTATGTGGCTTTCTTTTGCGTAGTTCTTTGCGGTTCATTGGGCTGTGCTTGGTACTGTCTCCTCTGCCATGTACTGTGTGCATTTCCATTTGTCACTGCATTTACTGTATATTCATTTCTTATTATATTTCTGGGGTAGTCGTTGTTGTGCCATTTTTTCTGATTATTTCTGCCGTAACTGCGCTTATCTGCGTACGTTACTGTATTTCTTCTGTTTGTGCTATAGGGCTGTCTTCTTTCCCTGGGCGAAAATTTTTCATTCTTTCTGTTTCCAACTTTGCTGCTATAGTATCCTCCTGTGGTATAGTCATATAAGAATTCTTCCTTTTCTTCGGAAAATTTCAATTGGTTTTGGGACTTTATCATATCCACCTGTTTTTGAGTTATATTGATACTCCATGGGGCATGTATCACTGTCTTGTCGCTTTGGATATCCTCCTGGCAAGACAATTTCTGTTTCTCTGTTACTCTGTGATATACAGCACTTCATCTTTTCTCTTGGTGTGCTGGGGCGCAAGAATGAGTAATTATAGTCATTTTCATACTGTGGCCTTTCTCTTCTTATGTATGGACTGGTTCGTTTCTGCCATCTGGGTAGGGTATGCTGTGGTGTAACATAGCTGTGACTTATGTTGCTGCCTTTTTCTGCATAAGCCTTATAACTGTTTACTTTCCATGTACTATGGTTATTTGTACTGCGATTTCGTGCATTATGTCCAGTGGGAGTGGTTGAGACAATTTGTGGATGGTCTCTATTGGTTTTGGTTTGTCTTATTGTTGACGTATCCACTTGCGCTACAACTGTGCCTCTTTTTATAGTGGTAGTTTTTCCTGACATATTCAATATCATGATGGGGAAATCTCTGGACTTCGAGACTTCAGCGATTCCCTCTGTAATTTGCAACAATGGGTCATCAATAATGCTTTCTTCTGCTAGGGGCTGTACTTGAATTGATTGCCCTGGTGTTATGTACTCAGAATTTTTTACTCTGCCTTTTGCTATGACCAGGGAGTTTGGAGCCACTGTTATGGGAGCTGTCAGCCTTACCAAAGACGCTATGTGGATATCGTCCTGGAGATCTATGTATGTATTGTTGACTTTGATTTTCTGGAGGTCATAGTATATTCGAACTTTGTGTTTGTTAAAAAAAATCTCTCCCTAGGATAAAATTTCTAGACATGTCCTTTGTAATAATAAATGGGTGTTCAAAGTTTGTTTCGCCTAAGGAAAATTTTAGCCATGCTGTCCCAACTGAATTTAGTCTTTGTCCCGTAACTGAAGCTAGGTGTGTTTTGGACGGTTGAAATCGTACTAAGTGTTGGATCCTCTTGAACAGCTGGAACCTAATAAGGCTGATGGATGCTCCTGTATCTACCAGTGCCCTATATTGTTGGCCCTGTATAGACATGATGCAGGAACTGGGGTCCGGATGTATTTTAGTTCCATCATGCAACATTTCTTCATATTGTATTTTACTGGATGGGCCCACTTGACAATTTCTGTTCTGTGTTGTTTCTTTTGTTTTGGACCAATTTCTGTGATTGTTGCCCTCACTAACGGTCCTGTTTAGTGAGTGGCGCGGCCGTTTCCCTGACGCATGAGGGGTTGAGGTGCGCCTCTGGTATACTGATTTCTGGTGTAATCACGTGGGGGTGGTGCGGGTTGTTGTGGTTGGTAACCTCCTCTTCTGAATGGTGCATGATTGTAATTTGCTCTACAGGACTTGTAACCATGTCCGAGCCTACCGCATGTAAAGCATCCGTTTGTATTGACATTATTGACGTCGTTTTGCCTCTGTGTGGGGGGTCTATAATTGCGGGGTCTATCATCACGTTGTCGTGGGCGAGTCCATTGCCTCCTGGTATGGTCAACTTCCATAGGCTCATGCTCATCATAGTCCCTATATTCTGGTCGGGGTTCCCTACCTGCTCTTTGTTGGAACCTTCGGTGAAGATTTTCCTCCTGTATTGCTGCTTGGGTTGTTTCAGCAATAGTCTTCGTGTCTTTTCTAATAAGATGCCTTCTGATATTTTCCGCTCTAAGGCCATCGGCAAATATCCCCACTAACTGTATTTCTACATCAGGTGTGGTAGGGATTTCTCCGCAAAATGCCTCTTCTGCCATATTGAGGAATCGATCTCCAAAAAGTTGTACCGATTCATCTCTTTCCTGTTTCATGCTTCTAAGGACTGACCAAGCATGCATTTTGTCTATGATTTCCCCATATCTCTGGGTGAGCTCTTTTTTTAGGGACTCGTAAGTTTCTGTGGGGTACTGCTGGGACCTCCTTCTTAAAAAATCAGTCACGTACGAATCAGAACCTAACAGAGCGATTTTCTTTTTCTCTTCATCCGTTGTTGCCTCTGCTAGTGCCGCAAATTTTTTCATGTCGGACAACCATCTTCTGAATTTTTTCTTGTTGCCATCGAACGGCTGAACAATGGATCTAACCTGTGTGAATTTCGCGTAGTTGTCATTTTTCTGTAGGGTTTCAGTAATTTGCCGTAGCGCTATTATTGTTGGTCCTTCCATATTTTGTCTGTCCTGGGGCTGCAGTGGTTGTGTATTTACGGGTTGGTTCTGTGGTTGTTGTTGTTCCACACCCAGCTGTTGAAAATTTTGTAGTAAATCGTCCATGGTCTATGATCGCTAGTTATTCGCTTTATCAAAGAGAAGTGGTCACGGGCACCATATAACCAACATGTAACCGGGGCATGTGTTCCTTAGGACTGGAACGGCACCATATTACTTTCATGTGGCAGTGCCGGTATATGCAGTATTTTCATTTTACTTTACAGAGAGCAGATGTTTAACTGGCCTAATCACCAGAGATTTAGATTTCTCTCTTAAATTTGTGTTACCAGGTTCGATTTTCTTCTCTTAGGTGTTGATGTAGCGAATTCAATTTAAATGGACAGATTTCTTATCTAGATCTCAAAACTGTAGTAATTCACCTTCTCAACAGCGTTCGATTTCATGCAAAACTTTTAATATCTTTCAGCATGAAAACTTAAAATTTCAACAAAGTCTGGAACTCAGAACATGTTTACAATAATAAGCATAATAAAGTTTTATCATCTCATCAGCTGCTTTCATCGATGCAAAAATCCCTTTTTGCATCTTTGTCTCGTAGGCCTACTCAATTGTCAAATATGGCGAACCTTCTCATTCCTCCGTGTTCCTTCCTTTAAGTTACAGTCTTATTTTAGGTTCGACTACATTTACCCATCTCCTCAGATTCGTCCTTGATTTCTTTATTGTCATAAGCATTCCTGGAGTTAAATGCTTTCCAACACAAGAATAGTCTACTTTACTTGATTTGAGGTGTAAGACATTGTTTTTTTTGCAAATTGACTCAAATCCTCGAGCCTAGTTCTGCTGCAACTAGGGTTGGGAGCTCTATTCAGAATACATGTTTAACTATTGTCACTACTTACGCCAGTGAGAAAATATATAACACTCAATGTCCTGGAATGCACATTTTATAATAAATGTAGAAGTTTGATTCCCTCAAACTAAGAAATATGTAGAGCTGTATCAGAATACGACCTCTTGAGTTGCGCTCTTTCATTCTACTGCCAAAATGGCGTCCTGTTCCACTTTCCCCGGGGTAAATCTGAGCTATCCGATTGGTCAGGGGAAATCACCCAATTATTAGAAATGGCGTGTAGAAGCGACTCTACCCTAAATATGTGACACTATTTATTATTTTCTGTTTCTCATAAAATATAAAATTATGGGGTGTGCTTCCTCTGTCCTGTAAGAATATAGTCTGTTTCCAAAGGAACAACTATGTACACGGCCACACTTCTTTGATCCTTAGCAGCCGACTGTCAAAGCAGTCAGTGGCCATCACGCCAGGCGGCGTGTTGTCGCGCAGCAACAAATTGCCCCTACCTTGTTCGGTCGGCGGCCATCCTTCGTACAGTGCCCCAACTCTGGTTCATTCTTTGCATCTCAGCCTCCACAGTTCTCCGCAAAGTTGTTTTTAGTCGGCCTCTCTTTCACTTTCCTTCGGGGGTCCATAGAATAGCTGTTTTTGTAATGGCATCGGGGTCCCTTCTGAGGACGTGGCCAACCCAACTCCAGCGTCTGCCAGCTAAGATGGTGTGCATGTCCTCTTGGTTACTTCGAATAAGTAGTTCTTGGTTGGTGATGGTATGATTGTCCCGCCGTCTGGTTTTATTGTGCATCCTAAGTGTGTAAATGTGCCTGTCTGTTTTAGCTTCTGGTTCCCTAATGTTATTGGCTCAGGATTGCGAACTGTTACGGTGTTTTATCGGCGTCGTCTGCTATATTTGGCAGCACGCATTTTTGATGATAAGAGAATTAATGTAGAATCATTGTTATACTTCATGGTCTAATGAACGCAATCCGCACAGTCGGATTGTGACGCGTGAGCGTTGGTATGGTCACGCGTAGTGACCAATTTAGGGGACCCTTTTGTATATGACCGTCACGCCATGAAGTCGCATTGTTGAATTCTTCCAGAGTTAGGCTACGTATTGCCGAATTATTATTAACGATGGACGCGCAGGGTCGGTCCATAGTTCCTTAATGGATAATGAAATATAAGGTTAGTAGATCAGTGGATGATCTATATATTAATATTCGTCAAATACACAGGCGTATCATTACCGTCTGACTGGATGACAGCAGAGCGTGTACATCGCCTTCGATGTTCTGACATGAACTTATTTGACTGGAAGAGTGACGGTATTATGGATTTCCATTGACTAATGCAGATGTACATTTCTTATATTGATGAATCACCATATGATGTTCTTCACATGTCTTGTCAAATAAATGTATATATTGGACTCAGTATGAAGGACTTACCGCATTCGTCATTTGACTTGAAGGTTGGTCTGCATGCCATGTTTTATTGATTGTATTCGCATTATACTTAACAACTCTTCTATGAGGAAGAGTTCTTCATGTATTTATGAGGAATGATATTCGCACTGAACAAACAATGAAGTGTCGACGACTACGATACAGACCAGACAATATCTCAATTACATCTTTAATAATTGTCTGAGTACGAACCCACGTACGGACACATATAATCAAGTGATCTGTGATCAAACTGATAGTCCGCATAAACTCAACTGCGATATCAACTACGTCAACTGTATCAACTGGTGGCCGGATGTTGGCTGTGGAATTTCTATTTCACGTTTATGAACTTATCTACAATCAAAGTGGCGCATGTTGGCTCTGTGGTAACTATTCCGAAATTCAAAAGATAAGTACTGTTTGGTCCGTATACAAATGTTGAGTCCACGTCAGCCATTTCATAAGCATGTTTTTGACAATAATGTTAAGTGTGTCATTTTATATATATTTCTGTAGTCTTGTCGATATTCGTGGGTGGTTGGGCAGGAGGATTACATCTGATTACATGTCTTTTCGAATGACCAGATCAGGTGTAATTGTTCTATAAGGCCGTGAATTAATCGCATTTTAGCGAAGGACTCACTGAGGACACTGCCGGTGGTTTGTTCGTTCGTACTTGCTATTAATTCCCTTGTATGTTAGATGTCTAGTTCTGTTATAACTGGGGTTTTCTAGTGTATTCAGTTTCATTTTTATTCAGTTTTGTACTATTGTTCGTAATCTATCCCGTCAATCAATTCTGATCTTGCTAGATTTTATTTTCATGAATATTGTAATGTCCGTTAGATGAGTCCTGTGACGTCATTATTTTCGGTGGTCGTATTTTTTTTTTTTTTTTGGTACTTTGACCCAGATTCAATTCAATCTATATCTCATTTCCGTTCTCGATTTAATTTTGTAAAATTATTTATATGGGTGAAATGTCACTTTTGTATCGTACTACTGTGTTGTAAATCTTTGGTTCATCATTTGTATTGTATTTATCCATTTCATTAATTAATTATATTACATATATTGCTTCTTATCAAGATAACAAATTAATTTAATTAATTGTTATTAAATTGGATGATGACTTAGGGTGTGTCATCATACTGCATTATTGGTTCAATACATGAGTGAGGCACACTGTATATGATGCTTAGGGCATAAGGATTACAATTAAATATTGAAGTAAAATAACTTTATTGAATAATTATTTGGTATTCACACCATGCATAGGTGTTGAATTGGGAAACTATATGTGATATAGTACAAAGTACACGTACATGGTACTACAGTGGTGTCTAGGCACACATAAATGATAACATAATATACTTATGATAGGACAATTCCCATAATTATTAAATATTAATATTAGGTGCATGATATGAATTCAGCATCTTAAATGAATAAATGTCATAACTATTTATGACATATTAATAGGTACATATAATATTATTATTATAAAATATTATATAGTTGTTGAACTTACAGTTCATATTAAGAGATTATTATAGGTGGTTGTATTGAGTGAATTATTGAATAATAATTATATTATTGACTAAATAAGTATTTTAGTTATTTGACATGACCACGTTTACGCTAGATTATTATAGGTGGCTTGGTGAGAGTTGTGGTTTACATGGTATAGAATTAGAAATATATGCATACAATGAGTTTTTACATAGATTGCAATTTGATGAACGAAATCGAAAATTAGAAGAAGAAGAAGAACGTCAGGATAAATTAAAGGAGGTTGCATTAGAGGAGAAGAAGGTCTCGGAGGAATATAGGGATTCTCCAGACAAGTTAGTTAATAAAGAACAGTGTGTTGATGTGGGATTAAATAAGTTCTCAGTAAAACTTGGTGTAGAAGGTAACATGTTAAAACCTATTGTCAAGGGAGACTTTGCTTGTAATAATTTGATGAATAGTGATGAAGAAGTTGTACCTGCTTTAAAGGAGGAAGAGGAAGAGAGGAAAGCTACATTGAAACAGGAGAAAAAAAAACTTAGACAAGAAGAGACATAAGGAAAGCTAGAACGGAAATAGAAGAAATTGAGAAGGAAAACAGATTAAGAGAATTAGATGAAAATTTATTATTAGATAAATTTTTTTTATGTCGTACAGCGTCGGATTTGACGGAGTTTGCTAACAATAAGTTACACTCTGTCCCACATATGAATATGGCTATGGACATAGCAGACTTACTAGATGGAGTGTTTCGTATTTTTGTGGAACGTTACGTACATGTCCAACATGGTTCTATATTGAATAACATTCATAATGCTATTCTTTGCGACGATGATTATGATAAACAAATGGACAACTCACGGAATGGGCTAGAAAGAGTGACAAATTTAGAAACCATTGATGAGAAAAGAGAGGAGGAGTTATTGGAGATTATTGCCAGTCAAGAACAGGCTATAAGGGACTTGCGAAAAGAGGCGAGTTTACTGAAGTTTAAGACCGATACTGATGATTCGAGATTGAGGACACTGGAAGTGGAGCTTGCAAATTCTAGGACCTCATCAGAATCAACTATGGGTATTTTTGAACATTTTCTCCAGGAGGGAGATAGATTGGATTTACGTGGTGCAAGCTGTGAGGAGTATGCCATGGAACATTTTTTAATTCAAATGAGCCATGATCTTGAGTAGTTTGGTTGGAATGTGTGTAGATATGCCCCTTCACAGAAGAAAGCAGTGAGACTTTATAAAATATTATCCACTATTTTTACGATGAATGTAAAATGACTACTCAGGAAGGTAGTAGGACTGAGTTAATTGAGTTGAAGGAAACCATAACTAGGCATAAGGATAGGGAGATTACCCTTACTAATGAGCTGATACATCAAAAAGGTGAATATGAGAAGAAGCTGTCAGCAATGGATTTTGAAATTACAGGGTCGAATAATAGATTGTCGGAGTTGATAGTAGATATTACTAAATGTCGTAGTCAGAAGAAGGAATTAGAAGCCTCATTAGAATCCACTATGGAAAAAAATAAATCTTTGGAGTCTGAGGTTGAGAAACTCTCATTGAAGATTGCACAAGATAATGCCTCAGCTTACCAAAGAAAACTTCATGCACAGAGGGCGCACATTCAGTCGTTGTTGTCTGAGGTTGATCGACTGAAATTACTTGATCAAACAAATGTAAATGTAAAGATAGAAAATCATACACAGGGTGTTAAGATTCAAGAGCTTAAAGCTGAAATTTCACTTTTGAAATCAACTGTAGATATGCAAGTGCATAACCGGAGTCGAGAATGTATAGACCGGGCCATCCAATGTGAATTGATTCTCACTGATGATGTACAGTTAGGATCCCTTTACTATGATATGGAACAATATAAACAGTTCTGTCTAAATAGGGGCATTAAGACAAATATTGAAATAGAAAAAAGGGAAAATGGTAGTGTATCATTTGATGACAATAAGATAATGGATATATGTCATACAGATAATGATAAATTTTATGAATTTTGTCTTAGACAGGAAGAAAAGTTGGACGATGAGGCAGATTCATTGAGACAGATGCTGAACGACCAGATAAGTAAAGTGAAATCTTCCACGCTTGTCTTGGCATTGTTGCTTGAAGATAATAAGACACTTTTGGTTAATTCCCATAGGGGTAACGAAACAAATAAGAAAGTATCTGATGAAGTGCAATCAGAAAATGATGAGAATACAGAATCTGGTATTGATGTTACTATATCTTCCTCGAGTGATGATTGTCTCATTGATGACAGGGTGACTGCATTAGAAGCGTCCCTCCTGAATGAGAAACATAGCTATGCTGAACTTAAAAAGGAAACGCAAAAACAAATTTATGAACTGTCAACAGCATTGATCACACTTGATTCTTTAAGGGATAAGGATAAGAATATTAACCCCAACTTGGATAAAATAAATAAGAAACAGAAGCAGAAGATTACTTTCCTGACTTCTGAGAGTAATAAATTAAGAAAGAGGGTTGATTGTTTACTAGATGTAATGGCAGGTAAAAATATAGTGATGAACAACAGAGGAGAGAAACGTACTTTGCAACATGATTTAAGTACGAGGACTGATACTAAACTATCAATACACCCATTGGTAGTTAGGAGGTCATTCCGGGGAAAATATACCTTCCCTCGACAGGATGCTACTGCCAATTCTGATAATAAAAGTTGGCGACAAGCTCAGATTACAACTGATCCTAAGATAAAACTATTAACCAAGATAATCATACAGTCAATAGGAAGAATAATAATTACATGAGGGACATACATTGCAATGTACCTCAAGCAACTAAGGTTGCACATCAACCGTTTTCCCATATTAGTGACAAATTTTCCTACATATATTGGGAAATATGCGTATTCTCGCACGGTGTTAGTGCGTAATCTGCCACATGTAACTACATGGCAGACACTTAGAAATTTCTTTAGTTACACGGCAAACGTTAAATTTGTTCGTCTTCTGCCATCATTTAATGGTCAGAATAGTGAGGCGTTGGTTACATTCTGTAACAATAGAGACGCTCGTTTTGTTGTCGATCGTGATAATGGTGTTTACTTTCATCACCATTCACTCAGGCTACAGATGGTACCTGATTCTGCGTCACGCAGATAACATGTTGTATTAACACTGTTGTCACATTCTTTGATGACTTAGCATATGCAGTCATCGTATCTTTTCTTTACTAATCATCTATTCTCATCTATATAGATTGGTTGGTAATATTTCAAGTAGAAAACATTATTTGTGACATTTATATTTTGTACACATGTTTTCTGTCATTTGTTTTTACCATGCCTACAATATACAGTAACATGGTTATTGGTTTTAACTATGCTCAGCCCAATGCAGCATTAGTTTCGTATATCGTCTATTTGTCTATATCAAAGACATGCTATTGAAAGTGACATGGTCTCATCAACAGTTTCAAAATTTATAGGGAACATTTTTATTAAATACCTATTAAATTTGAGGTAAACAGATGCTACTAAATTATACATAAATGTATCTCCGTCAGATGCCGACAACTATCACCGTCACCGACGTTTCCATTTAAGGACTTGCAATCGTTTCATGAACTTCAAATTCAGCTAACGTGACTGTTCTACTACTTCAAACGTGGAACGATATCTCAAATTTCGTTAACGATAATATTAAATATGTCACGAGTCTACGGGATGTCAAGTTCTCCTGGGACATACAACGCTTGATGATACCGAAATTCGTACCTCAAGTAACTTTGGTACAATCGATGATGTTGAATATCACGGTTTCAGCAAACAAGCGAAATTTATGTTTACAATCCGCAAGGAGTCTGGACATTCAACTTCCTTTACATTTCTTCGTTGATGATGATATTTTCAAGTGAAAAGAAACTAGAATTCAATATGTCAAAGAGATGCTGAACAATAAGTCCTTCGTAACGATTACGTACTTCGTCAATGACTGTTTACATTGCATACTTATGATTTATACTACGAATGAAACAATTCATGGATACGTTCTTCAAACGAAATTGTTTATAACAAGAGACAGAATTCGATTTTTCATTACGAATGTTTGGACTTTGGTTAGTGTCCATTCGTGATGCAGCTCATTTCGAAATAATCGGGAAGAATATCTGAATTCCGGCTGGACAAATACCGCTATACTTCAGCAATTGAAATAACTAATTGAACACTGTGAATACGGATAAACTTTTTTCCGCTCAAATTTAACTAATCGTATATTCAAATGGAACTCATGGTAGACTCAATGGAACTAGTGGTAGATTCACCTATGGACATTACTACACTTGGATCTTCATATCCAATATTAGTTAGTTCTACTTATTGATTTCATTAATAAATAAAGTTGAATTGTGAGAAAAAAATAAAATATAAAAGAAAGAAAATATATGAACAGAAAAAAATCTCACACCACTGAATAATATACTTAGATTAATGATTATTCTTATATATATTTGGCAAATATGTTGATAGAATATATTACATATTATTGTTTAGTTAATTAAGTTAATTAGTTATTAGTTACTTAATACACATGATTAATTTTCAGCACACATCAATAATTAAATTTATACTTTACTTTTCCTCTACTTTACTCGTCTTTACTTCTCATTTCCTTTACTATAACAATATCATTTAGTTTAGTTAATTACAATTTAATGACACCTTACATACATACTATAATTAATTAGTTTCATTTTAATTGATTGGAATAATTTTCTTCACTTATTATTTAGTCACGACAAACTTTAAGTTAAATTATTTAGCGACAGTTGACACTCCTTTAGTTATTATAATGTCCATGGATAACATAACTATTAATATATTACATGATTAGTATGATTGATACATTATCGACATGACCACGACGATTTTCAGAACATCGTAGGCCATATGTCGGGTTTTGGTTAAATTTTTGGGATCTCTGAATAAGATAGTTCAAAAAAATCTATCTAATAGATTTTTTCTCCCCGGCGTGAAGGGAACTGTTACGGTGTTTTATCGGCGTCGTCTGCTATATTTGGCAGCACGCATTTTTGATGATAAGAGAATTAATGTAGAATCATTGTTATACTTCATGGTCTAATGAACGCAATCCGCACAGTTGGATTGTGACGCGTGAGCGTTGGTATGGTCACGCGTAGTGACCAATTTAGGGGACCCTTTTGTATTTGACCGTCACGCCATGAAGTCGCATTGTTGAATTCTTCCAGAGTTAGGCTACGTATTGCCGAATTATTATTAACGATGGACGCGCAGGGTCGGTCCATAGTTCCTTAATGGATAATGAAATATAAGGTTAGTAGATCAGTGGATGATCTATATATTAATATTCGTCAAATACACAGGCGTATCATTACCGTCTGACTGGATGACAGCAGAGCGTGTACATCGCCTTGGATGTTCTGACATGAACTTATTTGACTGGAAGAGTGACGGTATTATGGATTTCCATTGACTAATGCAGATGTACATTTCTTATATTGATGAATCACCATATGATGTTCTTCACATGTCTTGTCAAATAAATGTATATATTGGACTCAGTATGAAGGACTTACCGCATTCGTCATTTGACTTGAAGGTTGGTCTGCATGCCATGTTTTATTGATTGTATTCGCATTATACTTAACAACTCTTCTATGAGGAAGAGTTCTTCATGTATTTATGAGGAATGATATTCGCACTGAACAAACAATGAAGTGTCGACGACTACGATACAGACCAGACAATATCTCAATTACATCTTTAATAATTGTCTGAGTACGAACCCACGTACGGACACATATAATCAAGTGATCTGTGATCAAACTGATAGTCCGCATAAACTCAACTGCGATATCAACTACGTCAACTGTATCACCCACATTGGGCGTCATCACCTCTGTCTTCTTCAGATTGATGTTCAGACCCACCTGCTGTCATTACCTATTCATTTTATCTGTTTTTTGTGCGAATAGTGCAATGTCATCTGCATATTCCAGGTCTTCCAGTGTAGAACATGTTGTCCATCTAATTCCTCTTGAACTGCCCTCTGTTGTCTGGCGCAACACCCAGTCTATGACTGTCAAAAATAAAGTTGTTGATAAGGGGCATCACTGTCGTACTCCTGTCTTCACCTCGAAAGTTTGGTTGCTCAACCCAACATTGCATGTGAAGTTAGAATAGAGGCTTTTTATAATGGAAACATTGCAGCTAGGAATTCCATAAGCTCTCAGTATTTTCCATAGCCTGTCCTTGTGTATGCTGTGAAAAGCCTTTTTAAAATCAACAAAGTTAATGTATAGCTGTCTCTGCCATTCTGAGCACTGCTCTTTAGTGTTCCTGAGAGTGAATATATGATCTGCACATCTTCTGTTCTGTCTGAATCCCGCTTGTTCTTTCCTCAGTTTATGGTCTACTGCTTTTGAAATTCTCTGGATAATTATCGTGCCTAGTATTTTACTTGGAACAGAGAGGAGAGTAATTACTCTCCAGTTGTTGCAGTCTGCAAGGTCGCCCTTCTTGGTCAATTTGACAATTATTCCTTTACTCCACTTCGTTGATGTTGTCTCTGTTTTCCAGACGTGTGCAAATCGTGGTTCTAATAGTTCTGCTGCTAGTTCAGGGTTTGCCTTGAATAACTCAGCGTTTAAAATATATTGACGAGGCGCTTTTCTATTCTTTAACCCTTTGATAGCTTTGATGATTTCTTCTTTTCGTGGAATGTCTGTATTTACGTCTAGGTCACTTTCAGCCTCAGGAACATTCAGCGGCGTCTCTGGCAGTTCTTTATTCAGTGTTTCTCTGAAGTACTCTGCCCATCTTGTTTTCTGCCCCTGTGCTGTGATGATGAGATTTCCTTGCTTGTCTCTTACTAACATTATATTGTTTGCACCTCGTTTTCCGCTGATAGTTTTAGTTATTTTATAAACTGTGCTTTGTTCATATCTCAGTGCTGCCTCTTCTGCCTGCCTTGCAAGGTCATCCAGAAATTTCCTTTTGTTGGCACGGGTTTGACGTTTTACTTCTTTGTCCAACTGACTGTACTGTTCGCTATACATTTCCTTTAACTCTTCAACTATGCAGAGCTAAAATACTGAGCTCTGGTTGTGGGCTCTCCCAAGGAATCGTCACGTCCTTCACAGTGGCACTTCTCAACTCCCCCTGCCTATCATGGGATCCATAGCGAGATCCTCCTGCAAGCAGGCAACCAGATAAAAGCCAGAGTTCGTCTGTGGCTCAAGTGACTCCTCCAAGCTTAGTGTGCAATGCTGAGTTCTCAACAAGTTTCACCACAGGGGAATCCTTGGAAGTGTTTAGATGATTTCAAGAGTCAGTAAGGGTGTAATTAGCCTCGCAGACAGAGGTTCACTTCCACTTATGTATATTGTAGCATTGTGCATAACTGTGGTCATATAAAGATGGCCCCGGATGTGTCTCCATGCATCGTTAGTTTGAGTAATGCAGTACTGTCTTCCAAATCTGGAAACGCAACCTGTTCCATTTAAATTGTTCCTCGAAAAGCTATTAGAAAACGCAAGTAGAGAACTGCTATCATTTCATTGTCGTTTCAAAAATTTCGCATATTCGCATCGCATAACCAGCAATACAAGAAATAAGTAAAATAAAGAACACTCATCATGGAGTCGGTGTTGTATCGGTTAGCACTGCTGAATCACAACTATCAGATTCGAGTTAGACTTCCACCTGTGGCGATTTTTTTAGAATTTTTTAAATGTTAATGCTTATGTTTGTAAACCTCATCTCCATGAAGAATTCGACTGAAGCGATTTTAGTTTCGATTGGTTGGTTAAGTTACTTTCCACTGATTCTAAGACCGGACGATACAGATACACAGCGTAAGATTAACATATAATAATAATAAGCGAATAGAGTGGTTAAAGAAACTTTTTAGCAAAGTCAAATTGACTTTAATGTAATCCTGACAGCCATGCACTAGGAAGAGCTGATCGTAGATTAGTGAAACAAGAAGTGCCCGTAAGATGACAACAATGAGTGCTCTTAAAGCAGAATAGAGCAACATAACTGCGACCCAATGGTTATAGAGTGTCATAACTGCGGTCCAATGGTTATAGAATGTCATAACTGCGGTCAAATGGTTATAGAGTGTCATAACTGCGGTCCAATGGATACTGTGTCATAAGTGCAGACCAATGGATACAGAGTGTCATAACTGCGGTCCAATGGATACAGAGTGTCGTAACTACCATTTTCTGAACTTCCTTACTGAGAAACCAGGACAACTTTTCAAAGCAGTTTCCAGATCCAGAGATGACCTGATCTCTCGCTTGTATAATTATAACTTAATATGCTAAGCCATTGTTCTCTCAACATTATAACGAGACAGTCTGGAAAAAATACTATTCTTTGTTTTATCTTCTTCTCATCATCATAAGCTGCCATCTCCACATCAAAGGTCAGCTGCATGAATCCCCAGCTCCTTCTGTCACTCGTCTTGCTGGTGAACTCTGATAGACTCTTTCCTGGCACGTTTGCCTTCAGCTCTGTCTTCCATTATGGTCGTCACCTAGCTGTTATGTCTTTTTATATAGCTATAATATGATAGCTATCTAATTTTGATCTCCTGTGTTAATTATCTTTTCATTCCCAGGTTGTCTAGGACCTCTATTTGTTTTGTTTTCTGTCCATGAGATACACCCCCGTTCGTCTATATATCCACATCTCAAGAGCATCAATTCTTTCTTCCAATGCTTGTTCGTTGCTCAGTATTGTGAGTTAATTGTTTGGAAGTTAGTGTTTGTCTCAAGTTGTTGAATGTAGCTTTGGCCATTTCTATTCTCTTCTTGATTTCTGTTTCACATCTGCCATCTTCTGTTCATATACAAGGTATATGACAGTGATATGAGAAATTCTTGACTAGTTCCAGAATTTTCCCATTTATTCATATCCGTAACGTTGGCTTATAATCTGCTTTGCTAATTATAATCATAGTTTTCGTTTTCTCATTTTTAATGTCCAATCTATATTCATGACTTTTCGCTGTTTACTTGTTTCAATAATTCGTGTAAGTTCTTGTAGCGATTATTTCTTCTACTTTTTGTGCTGTTATATATATATTCGCAGTGTGCTTCTCTGTTGTAGAGGTGAGAATAGAGATGATGGTTTGGTTTGGTTTTGAAGGACTGTTTTCATCGCACACGAACAAACCCATCAGTGTCCCGATTTCCTCCCTTAGATCACACAAGGAGGATCTCAGCACAGTGCACGAACTCTGTAGCACCGGCGAGAATCCTAGTGTGTGTATATAGGAATCACACTTTCTATAAATATGTTGTGGTGGTGTCGCGGGTTGCCTGCCCTTTGCTCTGCAGTGATAGTCCAGCAATGGCCAAAACCTAGAGTATCTAATCTGGGTTTTCAAAGGGATCTACCTTCGCACAAGATTACTCTTGGCAGAGATGCAAATAGAAGGATGATGGTGGTTCTACCTTGAGGGCGTATTCACAAGATGTTCAGAAATCAAGAACAATGCTGAATGTGCCTTAACACAGTTAACTTACTATCTGCCTGACAACTTTTGTGAAGAGATATTTTGTACGATTTAGCTCGTTCAAGCCCCCAACTGATTTAATTCGGTGAAATCTTAATGTAGTAGCTCTATGTTAAGTATATTTAAGATGACTGAGACATGCGGTTGCAGTACACTCAAAAGGATTAAATCAACTATAAATTTGTTTATATACAAATAACAAATTTAATAATAAATTATACTTAACAGGGTAAAATGAATAATTCTTTTTAAAAAAGGTAATCATCACAGGGTGATGTTATGAATATTGAGGTAATTGTCTGAAAATTCACTTGGCAGCTTTTAAGTTTGTACTTAGCTGCCAGTCAGTTTGTTGGTTTCCGCTCCAGCCGATGTTTGGTTCTTTGCAGGTTGTAGACTGGTTCACTCGTCACTGGTCAAGTCTGGAAGTTGTGACATGTTCCAAAAACTATCAGGGAGTATTCACGAAGTTGGTCCAGTGTTTTTAAGACCCTTTTAATGATGGTGTCTAGCGTTAACAGCAGGCCAATTATACCACACACTTAGTTCCAGAGATAGCACCCTCAACTGGTACCACCGACTAGTATTATAAAAGAAGAGAAACAAATAATATCCTGAGTATCGGGTTTCCTGACACACAATCACGTGTCCCACCCCCTTTTCATTCACCCTCCCATCTACCTCAGAACTTTGCCCTCACTGAGCATTAATATTAATCCAAGTGAGCGGAAAACACTAATTACATTTATATTGAATATCTTTACATTTGCACATTGAAAAGGTGAATAATAAAATAAGTTTGTACATCAGTTCTTTCATCATCCACTACCTGCTCCAAACGGATCTTTGGGACTACCTCTGTTTTTGGTTCTCTATGAGAAACCCGCATACAGCAGTCACCAGCTCTTGCAGTGGTGGTTCATGAAACCATCATTTTATATGCTGAGGTTGCCAACCTCAGATGACTGGACAACTATTAGCAATTTTCACATGTTAACAAATGCATAATATAAAATTTTAAAATGCAAAACTCACCCTAAAATCTCTTTAGGAATACTGACTCCTGGCTCAAAGAAATAGTTAAGGCAACTTGTTTAAGATGCCTCTTTCACGCGGTCTAGAGCATTATTTTACACTAGGCTCCTACTCTGAATTTTTGTTCAGATTCCTTGGATTCCCGCTTTCTGTGTTAATGTAGGTAGAGTTTTTCTGGGATATAATTCCACAAGATGCCCAAAGAAGGTCCGGTCCAATAAATGGAATTCTGATCCTATTCCTTACTCAGGCTTGCTGGCTGTCTTCTTGACGAGGTGAATTTCACTCTCCATATCAGGTAGTGTGATTTTCCGTCTAAGATTATCACATTTACAACTCACAACTTCCTGAATGTATTACTGATCATATCTTCCCGGAAGTTATTACAACATTCCGTCTTTCAGGTGAGTGTCTACAATATGTCACCACGTGGATAATTTACTGCCTTGTACCTGTGCAAACAAACATTCATCGTATCACCCTCTGGGCTGTGTTCTCTCCAGGAGAGAAATTATGATGTTACAATAACCATATCATCGCCAGCCAAGCTCGCGAGGCTATCTTCGGGTTAATCCGGCGCTCAGTGTCTGGTACACGAGAATTTTACCAACATGACCGACGGTCAATATTACATCACCTGTCTACTCTCTCAGCAGGGATGATCAGGTAAACAGACATGACGAATTATTACAGGAAGAAGTGTAAACAATGACTCGAAAATACCAAATATTGTCCGAGGTAGGAAAATAGAACGTGAAGAGCACAAAAGGAAGTACAGGATGGCACAAGAAATGAAAAGTTTCGAGGTCATTCAGTGACAGGTGGGTAGGTTTCCTAATTTTTAAATTTTTCCAGGACAGCGGCCGTGTTGCCTACTCTTTACGATTTCTAACTGCTGAGAGACTTTTAACATGCGCAGCTTACACACGGGACCTTCTATTTTTTTCGCCCGTATCCGAGATGACTAGGCATCCGATCTCATTATACAGGAGACCAGGTGGGAGTATGACATCATTAGGACTACTGGTTCTGAAAAATAATTCCAAAATTAAATTCCTTCTATTGGGAATCGAACCTTTATAATTCGAGGCAGACGACATACCTCATAGCCATAGAGATGGTTGGGGAGGGGGTGAGGAAGGGGGAGGAGAAAGAAATTTGCAAACGAGGGTGTCGTGAAATTTGACTAGTAATGTAGGTGAGAATCTTAGTTAAGATTTTATAAATATCTTCATGAATTATTAAAAAATGGATTCTGAACCTCCGCGACTTTCTTCCCCCCCTATACCTCCAGTGGATATTAGTTATAATGTAACCCCCTAATATATGTATGCAGACGAGACAGCACTAATGATGAATATAACAACACTTGGATGATCATTACCCCGAGAGTACCCTATATTTATTTTAATTTTAAAATTATCAAAACATGAAAAAAAAAATCATCTGGGGAACCATTCGATCAATCAATAGTTCATTTAATCATTACTTAAGTGTGTTGCTGCTGATTGCAATTAGTTATGATATAGTAATATCTCAGACTAATCTAAAAGGTCATACAGATACGGTGACCTTGTAGGATAGTATGTTGCTGTCGCTTTCTGGTTCCGGTGTATGTGTGGTGAATTAGGAAACATGCTGAGTCGTGAATAACTTGAAGGTTTTTGGCTTTTGATACTGACACCTTACACATTACCTGCTACCTCACCCTTGTTCCGCCCCCATCCCGAATTTCTTGCTATTTCGCTACATGAGTGTGGGGACTACCAGTTTAGAAAAAAAGATAAATGTAGTTCCATAGCATATACTGCCGTAGGGGAGTGAAGTGTTACAAACGTTACTATACTAGGTGAATTATTATGTGAAGGGGATGACCTGTTCTGGTCCTCGCTGCCTTTGCTTTCCCTACTTCAAGAGCAGAGTAAAATACCCATTTACAGCTGGGTAGACTGGAACGTAACGCTTTCAAGTATCGAACCGGTAACTCTGCCCAGAGATGTAAGAAGTCTAAACCGTTGCCGCTTTAACAGTTCAGTAACGCTGCCATGAATCAAATATGAAAGTCAGCAATTCATCGTTAATTATGATTAACCTTCCAGAAATAATTCTTAGCACGGTGCGTTGCATCTCTAGCGCAAGCAACACGTTTGTCCGCCTTGTAAATCTGGCATATGATTTCAATTTCGTTGTTGTCATTTTGCTACCTGCACTCACTTTACCCGGATGTAATTTGTGAAATCTAATAATCGTTTATTCAACCTCGTCGCTCACGAATGTCACGCGAGAAACCACTCACGCGTGATGAAAACCGTTGACAGGTGAATATTACTTGGAGGTGCCCTTCAATTTTAGATAATTATCTTCCCTTGTACCACGTCAAAGACTGTGCGCTGTCGTACAAACCGTCAACTGACAAGCGGCTGTCAAATATGTGGTCTATTGTTAAACTTTAGATCAGGTGTTCTCAACTTGTTATACGCGTACCTTGCAGTGGGTACGAGAAACTTGTCCAGGGCTAAGAAGAGCATTTGGTAATTAACAACATTATCCCTTTGAAATATTCCAAAATATTAGCGTTTGTGAAAATAAAAAAAGTTGTGGATTTGAGACGGAAAATGCCGAGTCTCGTCAGTCAAATTCAAAGCAAGAATCAAGCTGAAGGATGAACATAATATCGCTTTCAATTTAAAAAAAAACAAAAAACAAAACTATATCAAGTATAAAACTGTTGGTTGACAAGAAGCAGAATCAAGTGTCTCAATAATTTATTTGACTGTATTCTGATAAACATTTAACAACTTTATGACACTAAAAAATGTTTTGTGTCGAATAACATGTTCTTCATAAAAAGCAGTAATTAACATGTTTATTTATTTTCTTATGTGCAATTGTATGGTAAATTCTAGAATTTATTTCTTCCCATATTAAGAAGACGCACGCAGTTGCGTCACTAGCTGGGTGCGGGGAGTGCGGACCGCACCGGGCGACACCATCAGAGGGGGTGACACCAAAATGACTGTCTAAAAATGTTTGTGCAGTGTTTTAGCAGAAATTTATTATTTTTTATAAAAATATCCCTGTAGTTAGTTATAACCACGTTTTGGCTCCGAATTCTATTGTTTTCTTACAGAATGTTCACTTTAACCACATGAAACTATGTAAATGTAAATACATTTAAGCTGTATTGTACGAGGGGCGTTCAGAAAGTAATGCACCACATCGTTTTTCTCAGCTAATAATGAAGATAGAAGCATGAAATTTTGCACACTTCAAATATGGCATGTGCAAATTGTGTGCACCACATTGCACTGCAACCGGCCAAATAATACGGCTGCCCTAAACCGTTGAAATGGAGCATGTTAGCAACTTGCGTTATAAGCAGCGAATTGTGATAGAATTTCTCGTTGCAGAGAAGGAAACTGTTGTGAAACATTCACAAGCGTCTATGTGATGTGTATGGAAGTTTTGCAGTCGACAGGAGTACAGTCAGTTGCTGGGTTCAGAGAATCAAAGAATCAGGAAGTGGAGATACGGAGCTGCTTGATCGGCCGCGCTGTGGACGTCCTGCCACAGCCACCAACGCAGAAATGATAAAATGTGCTGAGGGCATTATTCTTACTGATAGGCAAATCACTACTCAACAATTGGCCTTACAGCTGTCAGTCAGCATTGGTAGTGCAAATGCAGTTATACTTCTTCTTCTTCCTTCTTCCTCGTTCGTCCTGAAAAGGACGGTGGTTGCGTTGTGTCTGTTTGCGCCTAAGCTGTGATATCTGCACCTTTCGGTCGACACATCCGACTTCTGCACGGCATTTTTTAGGGACCGAGTTTGCCTTCCCATTTCGATCCGTACTCGCTCAGCCAGACTGCACTGCTGCAGTTATACAAACTCTCGGATTTTCTAAGGTTTGCGCAAGATGGGTTCCTCGAAGTCTCACAAATGACCACCGATTGCAAAGGAAAGCAATTTCTTCTGAATTGTTGGAGCGTTTCATGCTGATGGAGAGAACTTTTTGGCTAAGATCGTTACAGGTAACGAAACCTGGGCACTTCATTTTGAACCTGAGACAAAAAGACAGTCACTGGAGTGGCATCACCCGCGATCACCACGAAGAAAGAAATTCAAGACAATTCCTTCAGCTGGGAAGGTCATGATCACTGTCTTTTGGGACATTGAAGGTGTAATTCTTGTGGACGTTATGCCAAGAGGAGAGACAGTCAAT
Organism: Oreohelix idahoensis; assembly: GCA_024509875.1. Taxonomy (NCBI): domain Eukaryota; kingdom Metazoa; phylum Mollusca; class Gastropoda; order Stylommatophora; family Oreohelicidae; genus Oreohelix; species Oreohelix idahoensis. The sequence goes on from JAMPIV010000790.1 coordinate 213,823, forward strand.
TCGCAAGCTTACATTAAGACATTGAAAAAACTCAATCAACGTTTTCGCAGAGTTCGGCCGCACAAGAATCCAGCAGACCTGCTTCTACTTCACGACAATGCGCGACCTCCCACAAGTCTGGCAACACGGGAAGCAATCACCAAATTGGGTTGGACTGTACTACCCCATCCACCCTATAGTCCCGATTTGGCACCCTCTGATTTTCATCTATTTGGTCCACTTAAAGATGCACTGCGTGGGACAAGGTTTGAAGATGATGAAGGAGTGATTCATGCAGGGACGAAATGGCAACATGATCAAGACAAAATCTGGTACGGGCTAGGAATACATGCACTTGTTTCGCGCTGGCATAAAGCCGTACAAGTTGATTAGGATTATGTTGAATAATACCAATGTTTACATGACATGTCCATGTATATTGTGTATAAATTTCATGCTTTTAGAATAAACAGCTCCTGAGAAAAACGATGTGGTTCATTACTTTCTGAACGCGCCTCGTAATTTAAAGGTGTAATTTCAATTTTGCTAGTTGTTTATGTCACTACTATTGCCATTACATTCAGTGATATACGGGAATTACGATTTACGAGTAACATTAGTACAAAAAACATTACTAAGGATTCAGTATGGTCTGGTACTGGAGGAGGTCCATGGGGGGGGGGGGGGGGGGGTGACACCATGAGTTACCCACTGGGTGACACCAACCCTAGTGACGCCACTGAGCGCACGGAAACGTTTACTAGATGGTAAAGAGGTTCGTGGACAAAGGCTGGGAACCACTGCTTTTGATATTTCCAGTGGCCGTAGAACGTATGATCCACTGTTAAAATATTAGATCCTACACGCGGCGGTTGGCGAGCGTGCGGTTTACTGTTACACTTAAGATCAGTTTTACATCATTCTGATGCACGTGTCCTTTGTCAATAAGTCCTGGTTTCTGCCTGTAAAATAGTTGGTTTGTTTTTTTTCGTTGCAGAGTAAAATACCTCGTTCAACGTTATAAAATTATAATTTGTGTACACAATGTGGATCTATTCGAGTTGTCATTTTCTTCATACGGTTTTTCATGAGATCGTCACCAGCTACTTCCATTTACGGTCGAATAATTTTTATTTCTTTATTTTTGATTTAACGTAGTTTTCCCCGTCTTCTGTTTTTTTTTTTTTGCTTGCTTGTCCATGACGACGACCTTGTGGTCGTAACGTAGGTTATTCTCTTTGTTCTTTAGTCTTAGTAAGACACATTACCCTGATTTGTATTCGTTAATTAACCTCATAATATGTAACCAGTTGCGAAGCACGAATTTATTCAGAGAGGAAGCGTAGATATTCGGTCACCTGAGTGAGGATCGTGAGCTTTCATCATCATATCATTTTCTTTTGTACTCTTTAAGGAATATGGGAGCGTCGGATTGACAGCGTGGTTAGAGCTCTAGTCTCTCACGGCAAAGATGCCTGGTTCGATTCACGGTATCGACACAATTTAGTGTGATGCAGTACTGTGGTTTTATTTTTCAACAGGCCCATTCTTTTTCTATCTGTAAATTTGTCCTGTAATTACTTGAGTTTAGTCTTCTTCTCTTGGTAATTAAATTGCGTTTTCAGGAGGGATGAAAGTAGTGTTAAATTTAAGATTTGCACCAGTCTTCTTTTCTATAAATTAATTGCGATCACGTAGGCTTTTCTTTGTTAAAATAATCGCGGTCATTTTATTGTATATCAGCGCGTGAGTATTAATTGGGCTGGGTGAAAATTTTCCGACGTTTAATAACCCCTAATCGGTAAATCGAGGGGTGGGTGCGTAAAAGCACTACTCATGTACGTAAAAACTGGCGCTACAGCGAAGCAAAGGTAATTTTGCTAACGCCAACGGTAGTAACATGACGCAATTTCGTTGCACGTGAGCAACATAAACCTGAGTCATGTATTATCGTTCATTATGATTGGCCTGGGTTAAACTTTATTAAATGCCGCGAGATGATTGGCTCCAGAGGGAAGCGACGATTGGGTTTTTGGCGTGGGTTTTCAATTATAAATAACAGAATATTTTAATTAGCGCTCTCTTGGTCTCCAGAAAATTCAGTCGTGAAAACTACGCTTATCAGTTGCTCCAACGAGAGATATTTGGTATCTGGGTATGTCAATATTTAGTTTAGCGTCGTACTCATAGTTCGTATTAAATAAAATCTTAGCCCTATTTAGTTAAAGTTTCTTCGGGGAGTTAAAAATATAATGTCTTAAACGTAAGTGCCATCCATTACTATCTTATAGAAATAAATAAAATTTCAGTGTGCACATAATTTTTTCTATGATAAGCTAGTGCTGTCTAGGATTTGCGTAAAGGATTTTTGAGATATTCATTGTGTAAGGTTAAGCGCTGAGATAAACAGGAGCTCTGTAATACGTAGAAGTTAGTTGGGACAAACGCAAGTTACTCCTGATAATTTACAAGTGTACATATATACGAGAGAGTATTTATGTATTTTATTTCATTGAGGATTTAATTCTGATACATTTCCAAGTGTATATAAGCGAGCTTAGTTGTGTATTTTATTTAGTGGGGGTTGATTTAGTTGTGCTATTTTGGTAATGCAGTCGGATGGTAAGAGATGTAAAATATAAGTGAATCTTATATTACATAGAGGAGTAATTCATTTTATGGAGATGGGAGTAAATTATCCCTAACAGAGGTTTTTATTTAATTTGGCGTTAAGCGAGGAAACAATCATAGGTCAGTATAGAAAGTAGACCGAAGTATTTTAGTACAGGAGTTTTTCCCTCAGTGTATGCAATGTTGTGACGCAGAGATTAGTTTTGCGTAACAGATTAGAAAAGCATGTGTCTGGTAGGTTATTACCAGACCGATGTTTACTTTGATACAGGGTAGAAGTAGAGAGAAGGGAAGCGTAGGGGAGGCTGACTTCTGGGGGATAATAAATTGTTTATCGTTGTGTGTAGCTTGGGGAGGGGAGTTGTATTATTTAGGGGAGTTAGGTGTTAGAGATGAGTATAGTGACATGTTGTATATCTGTTGTATTATTTGTTCCACAGCAGTCATTTTCACGGCACAAATTGGGAGGGTGTAACCGGCCTTCCAATTTACAACGGAAATTTGTCGTCTCAGGAGCCGAGGGCTCGAGATATCGGCAGAAGTGAAGAGCACTGGTGACGCGGTGGTTACCGGCGCTAAGTACGTCTGCCACAGAAAAAAAGAATCATTTTCCTTTGCAGTGACGCATTCTTCAGCATGAACGGATTTCTTAAAATCCCGAGCTCTAAGCTCATATCCACACACCAAAACAAAGGCGCGTGGCCTGGTGTTGGCATTTACATTCGGTCATAATAAAACCGACGGCCCTAAACCCAATGAGGGGTAACCGGGCAAGTGAAGTAAGGTTTTTGTCAACAGTGGTGCCTCTACATCCTAAGTCAAGTACTTAGTCATTATTTCAGAAGTCATCAGCAGTAGGAGTCCGGGGGGAGGGGGGAAAGACAGAAAGGGTCAACATTCCTTTCCCGAACACAAACGAGAGGAGGTGCATAACGGAGACGCCACTTCAGCAGAAGACGGCAATGTCAGAGTAGACACTGAGCAGAAACAGAGGGGAGAGTGAGGTGTTAGAGGCAAATAGAAAGTCGTGTTAGGACAGCCTCTGAGATAACAATAAAAAAGGTCCTTTAGTGGATCAGTGCTTGTGAAGCAGTGGTTAGCATTGTAGGACATCAGATAATGCAATTATAGAGTGTAAACACTTAGTACGTCTGCAGCCAGGCCGTGGTGTTAAAGTTATAGTTATATTAGGTTAGTTAGGAGTGGTGGTTCTTAAGCTAGAAACCCCACCGTGTAGTTTTGTTCAGTTAATCTTTAACTTCCTTCCATACAGGTTGCAAGAGAGTGTGAAGGTGGTGGGGATATAATATCATTCATTTTAAACTGTTGTGTTCTTTTCCAGGTGTGCGACCACGCACATTATTCTTTTTTTGATATGTAATTTATTTTATGGTGTAAATAAACTTTAAACAATATACTGGATCAGGTTCTTTCTACCTACTATACTGTACGTATATATTTGTCTGTATAGTGTGTCTGTGGTCTTAGTTAAACCGTATCTCCTTTTTTAAAAGGTAGTCAGAGGGGGTGAGTCTGTAGCTAGCAAAGAAGTCACGAGTGGCGAGGGAGAGTCAATTTAGGTTCTCACCCTCGAAGCCAATAGCCTCATCTTTCCACATTCACTGTCATTTATAATCAAAATCTATCTTCTCAGTCTTTCTCATACTAGGGTCTTGTCTTACACTCAGACATAACTCTATACCTAAATCCACTTTGTGACATTCAGTCTAACCAGCTGTAAATGGGTACCTGACTTTACACTGGACTTAGGGTAGGAAAGGGCAGCGAGGATGGGAACTGGTCACCCCACCTATCGATGCTGGACCTAGTATAGTGAAGTGACTAACATTTCACTTTTCTACGCCAGCATCTGCTTTGAGACTACCTTTACCCTTTTTTGTAAGGAGTATGCATCCACCATATTCGTTGCTCATCTTACAGGAAGTCTGCAGCACGTATTCACATGCTCTTACAGCAGCGGTTGATGAGGGTGCCAGCCACCATGTACAAACTCACATTACGACATGTACGACATGCCTGAGGGTGCAATAGTTCTATTCCTTCTTTGTATCTTTGTTGTTGTTGTTGTTGTTTAACTAGGACTGCTGAGCTTCTCGCTCTTTAGCTGCCAATACAAAGTTGGTATTATCTACACTGTAGATCTAGGCTTTTCCTGTGGCTTTTCTGCTATTCCGAAACCTGTCGAGTTGAAGTCATGAGCTCCAGTTTCTCCAGCTTGGCTTGCATTTAAAGGATCGTCACATCTGGTCGCAAGCTAGGATTAAGAAGTGCGTGGCATACTGTGCATTCACCGCCATCTAAGGGGGCTCTCCAATTATGCAGAGCTAAAATACTGTGCTCTGGTTCTGGGCTCTCCCAAGGAATTGTCACGTCCTGCACAGAGACATTTCTCAGCCTCCCCTGCCTATCACTGGGTCCACAGTTAGATCCATCTGTATGCAGTCAACCAAGTCAAAGAATTACGACTGGGGCTAAACTGACTTCTCCAAGCTTAGTGTGCAAAGCTGGGTTCTCAACAAGTTTCTCCACAATGAGAATCCCTGGAAGTGTGTGGGTGATTTCAAGAGTCAATGAGCATGCAATTAGCCTCACAGACATAGGTTCACTTCCACGTATGTATATTGTAGCATTGTGCGTAGCTGGTGGTCATATAAGGATGACTCCAGATATGCCTCCAATCATTTCTTTGTATCTTCGGAAGCCCACAGAAACTATACGGCGAAACGCACGTTCTAAATGTGCCTTATTCAGGAGACGACATTCGATGATCAGAAGTGGTAAAGATGACAACCTTTCTTGAGCGTATGTGCTTTTTAGGTAATAAAATGAAATGTCAAATTTGAGATGGTGCCGTAGAGAGCATAGACAGGGCGCGAGCTTGGGCACAGTTATATGGAGATCAAGAATTAATCATCTTTCTCATCAGTATCATCATCTCCTTCTTTAGCTGGTTGGCGTAGGCAATCATTTTTTCTTCACAATCCTCTGTCTTCGACATGAACCCATAAATAGTTCAGTTCATTCATCTGTTTTTTCTTTTCTTATTATTGGGCTTGGATCCACAATCGCAGCTGACCATTAGCAGGAAGCCTACATTCAAGTTCACGTTCCTGCAGCATTGGTTTCAGTAACAATTGAAATTTGTTTTACATGATGAGGTTTCTAATCTTTGGACAAGAGTACTTCTTCTTCTTCTTCCTCGTACATTCTCAGATGTCTACTTGAATATTTTCAAAGGAAGCAGTAGTCATCTTGAGACTATTTGCATCTCCATAGAGTTTTTTCCGAAAATGGTACTGGTGTGGCCATTTGCGCTTTCACTGTTTCTCACATGTTGGGCATCTTTGAAGCAGATGTTTAGCACTTATTTTATCCAGTGCCACATTTACACTCGTCGGTAGTTCCTATCTTTACCTTGTTGAATAGACGACGAGAGTACATTAGTCATCTTTTACGATTGCATGAAGAAGTAAGCCTATTCTTTCATCGGCTCGTCATGGACTCCAGAACTAAACGGGGCACCCACAGATAATAGTCTGCTAAAAGGTTGAAGGTTATTTTAAAAAGGAGCAGATGCGTGATATAAGTGAGAAGGAAACATGAACATATGGCCATAAAATAATATGTCAAAGTGTACCGTCAAGATGCGAGACGGGACAATTTGAGGATCTTTTACAGATAACATGAACCAATACTATCATCTAAACAATTAACCCATAAACTGAAACTGAGAATCATCAAGTGTTATATATATATATATATATATATATATATATATATATATATATATATATATATATATATATATATATATATATATATATATATATATATATATATATATATATATATATATATATATATATATATATATATATATATATATATATATATATATAATAATAATAATAAATTCTTTAAGCGCCAAACACGGCGCATAAGGCAGAAACCAGTGCTCTCCAGGTTGTTCGTTGTGACGCCACTCCTCTTAGCTCTTGCACATTATTTAGGCCCAACGTTCTTCCTTCTCTTATTATTGTTCTTCTGAGTGTTTCTTTTGGTCTTCCTTTTTTCCTCTTACCCTCAGGAACCCAAGTGAGCGCCTGTAGTGGTATTCTGTTGTTTTGCATTCGTAGGACATGACCGATATATGACCATCGTCTTTTCCTTATATAGTCGGAGACATATTTCTGCCTAGAAATGAGCCGCGCTGGTGTAAAACATGGACAATGATCAAGCAACTGGAAGAAAGCGTTGAGGCTCTCGAGATGTGGATATATAGAAGAATGAGGAGCATCTGTCACGGGATAGCCTCCTCTGGTCTACAGTGATGGTCCAACAATGGCCAAAATTTAGAATATACAATGAGAGTCTTTAAAGGTATGTATCTTCGCTCAAGATTACTCTTCGCAACTGTTGTAAATAGAAGGATGATGCTTCTATTTTAGAGAGTCTTCATAGGATTTTTCAGAAATCAAGCACGACGCTGAGGTTTTCCAAGCGGTCGTGTACTTTGCCCGCCTCTTCTATGAAGATAAAGATATGTTAGCTCGTTTCTGAGCCCCAACTGAATTATTCAAAAAATATTACTTAAGTAGCTCTGTTGTATTTATATTTATGATAACTGATTCATACGTGTGCACCTCTCTCTGTAATAATTAAATCAACTATTAATTTGTAAAAACATATAAAAAATGTAATAATCAATTATTGTTTAACACGAGTAAATAAATAAATGAAGTGGGTGAATTAAATAATGTGGAGCTTTTCTTCACAGAACAATGGTTAAGGTTTTTTGATGTAGTAGTGAGAATTATTATTATTATGGCCTGGTTGAAATAACTTAACTGGCCAGATGTTGAAACTGGTTTTCTGATTGCTCCGTCAGTTATTTACTTCTGTCGTGAGCGCACGTACCAGGAGTTATTGCAGGGGCAACCGCTCTGAAAGTCAAGGCAAAGAATCTTCACAACCGTTCAAAGTGGCCAAGTATAATGATCTGGCCGCTGACTTGAGACGCGATGGGTTCACTTCAACGATCATGGCTGTTGAGGTGGGTGCAAAAGGTCTCGCGGCTGCCTCAGTGTATGATCTACTGAAACTGTTGAGGTTGAGGAGACAGTCAAGAACAAGGGTACTTAAGAGACTCAGCGAAACTGTGAAAAAGGCATCGTGCTGGCTGTAGAACAACCGCAACGGACTATGGAACTCGAGATAGTAATTTGTTTTCAACTTTCACAATTGTCTCCAGCTGGCAGAAAATAGGAGTGAATTTGAAAGCTGCAACCAAGGTGGAGTGAGTTCAATTCTCTGCAGTAGAAAACAGGATGCTGACACTTGGGAGTCATGACCTAAGTGGGCCCCCTCCCCCTTAGAGTATAAAGGAGATTAAGGGGCCGAAACACTTGATTGACGTGGGATTACTTTTGATGATCATAATGCCTTCTGTTGTATCGCTCTGTATAGAGTTTCCTATCATCATCAACCCGTTAAAGGCAGGTATCAAGCGTTGACCACGAGCTCTTGATCCACAGACCCGTATTAAGCTAGTACCACACACTGGCATCTCCAATTTGTACCACAAACCCGTGTCGGATAATATTTTTAACAGACGTTTGGCACAGGAAGACTTCCACATAAAGTTCGGTCACAGGGTATGAGGCCGTCTTGCAAGTAGTCGAGTATTACTTTAATTATAATCTCACAATTATCATGTTCGTAGGTTCTGAGGACTTTGTGGTTTCCAGTATTATGAAGTTGAGTTTTCTTGCTGGTTAATTTCAGAAGATCCTCAATACTTAGTCCAATCCTCTTTATTAGAATCCTGTCTTTCTTCGGTCCTGGCTTGTCGGAGACTATCGTCTTGACTCAGTGGAATACAGAATGTACCATAACCTTTTTTTTCTTATCTTATCTGACGTTAACCTTATCTTTATCATTCAGTTAGACCCGGAACAAAGTCAAAATGTATAACATTTATAAAGTATAACATCTCTTTGTCCCGTGAAGTTCCCGAGGGTCTCTGAAGAATGGGACAACTGCACGCTCGGCTAGTCGCGCTAGGTGACTAATATGAGGTTGTGCATGAGGCTGACAACCTCATCATGTAAAACAAAGTGCCACACAAATCACCGGTCCAAGAGCACGTGACTACCTAATGTAGACTTCTTGTAAAGGTGATCAGCTGCAGTGGTGGAGCGCAAAGAAAAATGACGTTGATGATGATGATGATAATGATGATAACACTTCTTTGTTTGTTCGGTTTGCTAGCCTATACGCCATCCATTACCATAAAAGCAACATCATGAAACGCCTAAGGGGTCAGCTTTAATGAGTTTGCACTCCTCCTCACCTTCTGCCCTGAACGGACTAGTTGTTTGAGATTGTCTCATTTTTTACATTTCCTTTGACGTGTCCGCAGAATTTTAATGGCTTGAGTTTTATCTTGAAGTTTAAACGTTGCTTTCTACTGTTTCGCTCAAAACTGCGCTTGGTTTTATGTTAGAGGCAAATGTTTCCAAAGTAATAAACTCTACATGTAGCATTTCTTTAACACCTCTGATAGTTTTTTTTTTTTTTGTCGTTAGGAATTCATTTCATTGTGTTGAAAACGCGACTTTATTTCATTAAGACACCTGAAGAAAAAAAAACAGTAAAAGATAATGTAATAAAAACAAGACGTTTGTTTAACTTTTAATTCTATAGCAAATCAAGCACTTCTCTTAAAAGAGGCAATCGGAAAAAATGTAAATAAATTAAAATAAAATATAAAAAGAAATCAAAATAGAATTAATAATGGACTATAAACAGCAGAATAAGTTTTAACGGGAAGATACATAAATATGAGTTTATTCCGCCAACCTCTATTCTAACTAGCTGATTCTTTGTACCATTTCTAGTATTCTTTCCTGTTTTAGCGGGATTCCTAACTGGAGTTTTCCCGGAGTGGCAACACTGCTTCTTCTTGGATTCACTATTTCGACCACAGTATTTTCTATTTACGGCTCGTATCATTTTCATTTATACTTCTTATGCATTTAGCTTAGTTTTCACGTTTTTTTCCCCTTTTTTTTCTTTTGGTCAATGTCGAATATCTCGTAGTCTGAACGTAGGCATTTTATGTGTCCTCTGTCTTAAGAAGTAGATTATATATTTTCTTTACGCTCTATGTTTATTAAAGCCTTTCGTATTTCTCACATAAGAAGGAAACAGTGCTCTTTTTTCGGGTATGTTATGACAAGACGACAGCTGGAATATACTGTGACAATAAGGAAACAGAGATAAAGGATGACAATTATAGAAGATACTGGGCAGATTAACATCGTAGCGTGGAATGAAGTTACATGTTAAGCTGGTCCCCCGAGCTGTTTCGTTTCTTTGTGTATTTTATTTAACCTTCGTCATACTACAAGAGTCCGTGTGCTACTGGGGCCCAAAAAGGGAGCAAAGAACAGTAACACTATGACCAAGTTGGCAACTCGCAGAAGGCGACTACGGAGGGCTCAGTTTGAGTCCTGAAGAAACTATAAAAAGAAAAAAAATGTTCAACGTTTCGTATAATTCAACTCAGTCGCACAAGACCGACCAAAATCCCATTTAAAGGAGGTTTATGAAGCAGCCCAGAGAAAACCGCAAGGCGCCTGAGATGCTGACGCACTATTTTCTTCTTTGAAAATCTCCAGATTTGACATCTGGTATGTTCGAACACTAAACGAACAATGGTAAATTGCACAGTTGACAGCAGAAATAGAATATTATAAAAGTGACATCTTGGGTCTGTGTGAAACATGGGGAAAGAGAATATTAACAAGGAAAATGAACGCAGAAGAAGTTGTGCTGTCATTAGGACAAATTACACAGAGAGGGAAATTAGATATAGATATGAAAAAGGACAAAGAAGACATTGTAAGACCTTAAGCAGATAACACAGGACAGGAAAAATTGCCCCGTATTTGCTGCAGGCATGTTTTCCAAGAGCGTCCTATTGACAGACTAGTTTTTTTTTTTTTTTTTTTTTTCTCTAACCAGCGGCACTCGAGCTTTCCAGCTCTTTTGGCCCAATGACATGTCATTGCGAGGCTGGGGGGGTCAGTGGACTTTCCTTCCAACCCGGTCAGGAGCTTCGCTCCTTCCCACCCACACGGGATTTATGTGCAGGAGCCGTTCAGGTTATTCAGTCAAATTTCCGGTCGTAAACATTCCTTCAAACGGTGACGCCCGGGTTTGAACCATGAAAACCTGGTCGTCAGTACAACGCCGTAGCCATTACACCAGCGCGGCTCCCTGACAGACTAGTTAGAGCGCTGGTCTCTCGCTGCAAAGGTGCCGGGTTTGATTCACGGTTTAGTCAGACTCTAGTCTACCCAGCTGTAAATGGGTACCTGACTTTGCTCTTGAGTAAGGGAAGGAAAAGGCAATGAGAAACGGAACTGATCACCCACCTTTCGATGCTGGACCTTGTATTGTGAAGTCTCTAACACTTCACTCCCCTACGGCTGTATCTACTATGGGACTAAAATTAAAATGGGTTCCAAGGGAAGATGAAAGGTAATGCTTGAATTCAACATTATTTTTTTCAGTTCCAAACCATTAAGCACTTAAGAAATTAAAAACGAAGAAGAATTGCTTCGCATGAAAACAGAATATTCAACGACAGCGGTGATGTCAGATTTAAAGAATGACTCACTTTCCATTCTTTTCCCCATATCTCCTTAAAACACTTTACTCAAGTGGATCAAAATTTAATTAATGCAACAGCTGACCATCTGTAGCGACACCAGCAACCGTTGGTTCCAATCTTCTATTTCGTAATGGCGCTATGCTAGAAGACGAATGAAGTTTGTCTTTTCAGTAAAACGTCCAATCGAATGTTCCCATTCTTTCTATGTAGCGAATTTTCGCTTCATTTATTTACAGGCTTTGTCGAATGGAAATGGCCCGTCATAGCCATCGTGGCAGCATTTCTACTGCTTTTATTTTGGCCAGTCCGGCAATCAAGAAAATTGCACAGTGTTATTTGTTGCAGTGGCGCTGTGCATAGACATTTATTAAGTCACACTTGCACTGGCGTTCAACTGGGGCAAGAAATTGGCTTCGGCGATCTCATTCCCGAGATGTAATTTTGCGATTTTATACCAGAATAACGGAGCAGACGTTAGGAGACTCATAACGGTTGAAGCTATGTCTTGGTGATATTTTAAATCTCCTCATTAGATACGACCCCCATGTTGAACATAAGAAGGTATTTATCTTCAGAGTGCCAGACAATGAAGCCCTGTTTCTAGCCATGAAGGCTTTATTTTTTTTTATTCTTCCTCTCTCTCTCTGTCACTTTCTTTTTCTCTTCATCTCACTATTATCTCCCCTTTACAGTTATTTGTTTCTTCTTCATCATTATCATCGTTGTCGTCGTCATCACCATCATCTTCATCATCAACATCATCATCATCATCATCATCATCATCATCATCATCACTGTCATTATCATCATCATCATCATAATCATCATACTCTTCATCATTATTATCATCGTCGTCATTCTCATAATCATAATGACCATTATCATTATCATCATTGTCATTCTCGCCATTATAATCACCATCATCTTCATCGTCCTCATCATTATCATCATCATCATCATCGCCATCATAATCACTGTCATTATCATCATCGTCGTCCTCAGCATCACTATAATCACCATCATCCTCATCATTGTAATAACCATCATCATCCTCATTCTCATCACCATAATCACTATCATCATCATCATCATTTTCATCATCACCATCTTCTTCATCAATACATTTCAGATCTTTGTGAAGCACAGGTCCTCAACGAAAACACAACACGCCCCCATCTTATTCTGTGCTGTCTGTTCAAGGTCTTCTTTATCTCTTCTATGTCTCTCTCCAGTTCTCTTCTCCGTGTGCTTGTGCAATCCCTCTACTTCCCTTACCCTGGAGATGTAAAAATAAGTGTAGCTCAATGGTAACGTGACATCATGGAGATACTGGTAAATGCGGAGAAGAGAGAAAGTGTGGATTGGATTGATGACGAGAACTTGATTTTTGAAAAGAAAATATCTTTTCCAATTAACGATGTTAATCTGCTTTGTAATGCTGTCACGAAATACATTCGTTCTATTTTTCGGGTCTGCAATCCTCTCTGGCATTATTACTCTACCATTACTTTTACGTACTACTTCTTCCAGTCTTCGTTGTTTTTGCTTTAATCGTTCAAGGTTTTCTTATCATGTCTTGTAACTCCTTTACTATTACCTGACCTCGTGACCTGTTTGAAATAACATTGACTACTATTTGTACAGGGTGAAGTGTTTACGATACGTAGCAGTTTCCGCCCGACGGAAAAGGCGTCAGTAAGTAGCGTGACGGGTTGATTGAACAAACGTTTGATACGAAGACATCGGTAGCACATAATTGCCACGAAAACTATGTTGTTTGGGTATTCCAATATGGATACCAGATGGTATTTGGAGATACTGCGGTAGTTCGCACACATGACGTGCTCAAATACACGGCCAATTTCACTGGGATGTCGAAAGATGACAATCTTGCTAAAGATTAAGACACGGACAGTGATGTAATGATTCCGGCAGGTAGAATATGTTGTTATAATCAACCACGAGAAAATAACATCTTGGAAGATATTATCAGTGATAGTGTAGTATTGAGTGTATAAACATGATAAGTGATCACGAAAGGGGCAAGACTTATATCGTCATGGAGTTCGAAAATGCCATGTAAAGGGCAATATCTTATCTTCTCATGTAGTAATGTTCTACATGATGGTAAAGAGGGGTTACTCCTACCAAAATCAGACACTTATTCACGATTGATTTGGAGTTTGAGAAGTTAATGTATACTGCTCCTGATTGGACGTCTCCTCCAAGTAACAACCTTGGTGTGTAGGCAAAATATTCACTTAAATTCTACAACGTTGTAAGACTACTTCCCTGGCTTCGAAATTCGTATTCTATTCCCTTTCCTGTCCACTTTCGTTTCCTTTCCCAATGTGTTTTGTGGCCTCCCGCTACCACTCATGTATTAAGTATTCCATAACAAGAACTGCCTTTTAATGCTATTAACAGGTTTTCTCAATGAGTGTCATATCCTGTGCCAACGTCTTCTTCTCTCCTTTTTATCCACTGGAGTTTATCACCTATTTCAAGTCACTAATCTTGTCATAAATAACACTGGACAACAAATTTTGACTTTTTGTGTGTATCTGAGATTAAACCGAGTTACCTTTATGTTGTTTGGGCTGCTGAATATGAAAATGGCCGTTAAAACACCAGATTAACTCTAGTTTTTTAAATATCTATAAAATAAGATTTACACATTTGCATATACATACCATTTGATAATAATGCTCATAACGGAGGTGATTCACAGCGACGCCTTTTTGCCTGTCGCTTGTAACGAGTTTCTGGAGCATCTCTCACAAGGGTCCAACAATAGTCTGCTAGCACTGCTGCATTCCATTTCCATTGGTACATTTTTTCGAGGGTAGTAATGTCCGGATGAAATCGTTCCCCATGCTCGTCACCGACAGCACCGCAGTTAGCAGCGAAGAAATCCAGATGAGAGTGTAAAAAGTGTAATTTCAAAGATATGTTGCACCCTAGTCTCTCGTAGCGCTGAAGGGGGTTTCCACGAGCTCCTGGTAATTGTCAGCCATATTGTTTTCTACAAAGTTTGTGGCCACGTGCTGGAAAGCATTCCAAGCTAACTTTTCATCACCTGTGAGGATATCATCAAAACGCTGATCTCGGAAGAGCTGACGTATCTGTGGACCGACAAATACACCTGCTTTGATTTTGGCCTCACTAAGTCTTGGAAATTTATCACGAAGGTATAAAAATCCTGCCCCATTTTGATCCATGGTCTTTACAAAATTCTTCATTAGTCCACGTTTGATGTGGAGAGGAGGGAGCAAGATCTTGTTGGATTCTACAAGTGGTTCGTTAAGTACATTCTTTCTCTCCGGTTCAAGTGATTGTCGTTGGGGCCAATCCTTTTTCTTGTAGTGAGAAGTCTTGGCATGGTCTGTCCAACAGACAGAGGAAACAGCAAAACTTTGTGTAACCCTGCAGTAGCCCCATCAAGATGGCAATGACCTTCAGGTCACCACAAATCTGCCACTTATATTTGTCATAGCTGAACGTGTGTAACAGTTGTTTCATGTTGTTGTACGTTTCTTTTATGTTGACTGCATACACGAGTGGAACAGATGGTACAACGTTACCAATATGGTGCAGCACAGCTTTTAAGCTCAACTTCGACGAATCAATGAACAGCCTCCAATCGTCGTCTTTGTAGTTGATGTGTAGTGCTGCCATCAGACCCACTATATCAACGCAAGCAATGAGGTTATCTGTCATTTTGAAATATGGAAGCAGATCCTTTTGCCGAGCACGAAACACAGACACATGCACATTCTCTTCTAGGAGATTCCATTGCTGCAGTCTGGACCCCAACAGCTCTGCTTTATTTTTTGGCAATTCCAGATCTCTCACTAGATCATTCAATTCCCTCTGGGTAATTTTATGTGGCTGTGCAGACTCTTCATTAGGCACGACATCAGGATCTCTTGATGTAGATGCTTTCACAGGTGACGGATGTCCACTAGCATTATTATCTTCTTCATCATCCAGAGTATAAGATTCTGGTGGGTCCGGAACAGGAAGTCCTTCCCCGTGAGGCACTGGCCGCATAGCAGATGGAATATTCGGATAGGTCACAGGCCACTTTGTCTTCTTAGAAATAGCATGTCCAATTGGAGGAGTCTTGCAAAAGTGACAATCATTAAGATGGTTTGTCGGTTCCCTCCACACCATTAGAACTGCAAATCGCATCGATTGTCCTTTCTGGTTCAGCTAGCAGCGCAGATTCGTTGCATAGGATTGACAACATATGTGTGGGGCCCAATACCGGTCCTGGTCACCGACCTCACAACCAAAATAAAGGCTGTATACTTTCTTTATCATCTATCTAATGGGTCGCCTTTGTGATAGCAAAGTTATTTGTCCGCAGATATAGCAAAAATAATCCGCACTGTTCACACATTCACGAGGCATCTTGAACGACAAGTCTGCACTCACAGAATCCACAACACAAATGATGACAAGGAGGAAATGTGGTTGCAATGACTTCTACAGATTGCGTCATCCAATTGGAGCTCAAGGTTATCCTTCTCGTGGGGAATCACGCGCCAGGGCTATAGAAAAAAAGGACTGGGTAATTCGCTTCGGGAATGTGAAGCCACCAGCCTGCTGAACCCCCCCCCCCTCCCACCCCCCATATTGAAAACTAGAGCTAATTCGCAATTTTTAAGTTCATATTCGTGATCAGCATGTCCCAAATTAGTTAAAAATAGCTACTTTTGTCTCGGATACATTTTGGCTGTTGTCCAGTGTAATTAATGAAAATATGCAAATAGCAGATACACGTAAATATTGAAGAAAGAAAGAAAGACAGACAGAAAAAAAGACAGAAAAAAAAGAAAGAACAAGGTCACTAGATAGGTGGTAGGCATGTCGGGGATTTGAACCAAGGACAATGCGAATGGAGTCATTGCCTCGCTCCAAGAGTGAATCGTGAAAAGACACGCGGCTAACTAAGCACTCGAAAAAAAAAGCTCCTCATCATTGTTAGTCACTCTCACGACACTACATGCAGCTATGGGCTATAGGCCCGGAACGAGCTAGATCTATTTATAGACTCAGTTACTTCCTTAACTTTCCTATTTCGCTAGCAAACGTCAGATAGCACTCACAGGCCGAAATGCTTTTTTTCCGGAAAATCGTAGTAGAATATGGACTGGTTTTGGTTTTTAATTATCATCTTCATTGCACGTAGACAACTCCATCAGTGCTCCAATCTCCTCTCGTAGATCACACAAGGAGGATCTCAGCACAGTGGACGAACTCCGTAGCACCGGCGAGAATCCCAGAGTGTGAGAATAAGTAATCACACATTCTATAAATATTTTTGTGCTAGGTAGGTTTCTAATTTTTTCAATTTTTCCAGGACAGCGGCCGTACGGCCTACTCTTTACGATTTCCAACCGCCGTGGATTTTTAACCTTCGCAACTTGCACACGGGACCTCATATTTGTTCGCCTTTATCCGAAAAGGCTAGGCATCCGATCTCACTACCCATGAGACCAGGAGGGAGTATGATATCATTAGGACCACTGGTTCTGAAAAAAAAATCTATAAATTATATTTCTCTACTGGGAATCGAACCCGTTACTTTTAGAAATCGAGGCGGACGCCATACCTCTTTGCCACCCCTACCATTACGAATGTGGATAATAAATAACAGCTTAGTTAGTTATAAGTAACGAATACGTCTACACACATAAATAAACTCGGGTTTCGCTCACTGCCTTTAAGCTCTTGTTTCTCGAGGCAAATGGACCTGGGCTGAAACCAGGTAGCGCCACGCGCCACTTTACCCAGCTGTAAAATTTGGTATCTGGCTTTGCTCTTGAGTTAGGGAAGGAGAAGATGAGTGGCCCTGCTCTAAGATGCGAAGTAGGGTGTATACATTTAATAACAAAATCGAAAAAAGATGATTCGTCTTGCTAGGACAAAAGACATAAAAAAAAAACGTTGCGGCCACAAGGCCTTCGTCATGGAATGGGTTGCTTCCCTTGAAAATAGTTATGTCATCTTCGATCGGACTCCGCAGACGACTCTAGGCCTACTGCGATTTATTCTGTGGCTGGGTAGGAATAGATTGTTCTTGCTTCAGTATATCTATGGCCTGAATTTATACGTAGTGTTTGTATGAGTAGGACGAGTCTGTCTTATATATGGATATCTTTGCATTTCTAAGTCGAACTAATTTGGTTGTCGCTAGAAAAGGTCAAAGGCTATGCAGCGGAAGTATCGCTAGCAAAGGGTGTGATCCATGGCTGTCATCCTGTGAGGATGCCGAGTTTTGTTGTAGCAGGCTTTTTGCCGAAATAGTGATCTATATATGGATGGGGAAAAGTGATAATCATTTAGACATGTTGTATGTACTTTACCCCAGTGTTTATTCTCTTTTGCCAAGGAATGGCAAAGTTATATTTCGCATAAAAAGGTAAAACCACAATTTATTATGAACTTGGGCTTCGCCATCGTTGTTGATAAGCAGATGCACAGTGGTACTTTTAAAAAGAATATCCATTCAAAGGAAGAAGACATTCCTATGTATCAGCACTGGATTGTATGATATTATTCAATTACCTCTATGAGAGAACCTATGAAGAAATGAGGACATTTAATGAATGACTAATTTTGGTCTATATTCTATAGTGAGTGAAGCTCACGAGAGAGAGAACAGCCATGTTGAAATTCATATACTTTGTATTTATCGAGTGAGAAAAAGGGATGCCTGTACTATCGCTCGATGAACCAAGAGATCACTGCTACATGTGAGAACCCATGTCTGGGATTCCTATATTATGAAATATATATATATATTGAACTTTACGTGAAGGAATATTCGCTAGACGAGGTTAGGTCTAGGAGCCTTCCTATGTATTGGTTATGGTCTGACGTGCCCAGTCAGTAAAGCCAGATGATTTACATGATGGAACGCTGAATGCTTATTTACGAATGCTCCATTATGATATTTGCCAAGCATGAATGCTAACTTAAGATGATATTCCTGTGATCAACATTATGCTGTCTATGTCGACATTTGTTCCTGTAACCATACACGTACTGTCCAAGTGTGCGTCCCATTAAATGTTATAAAAAGACCACCGTAGTTCCAGTACTTCTTGAATTCGAACAGTGTGAGTATGAGTGATGTACTACCAACCTGTCAACTCTATCGAATCATTCTACCATTCGCGTACTGACATTCAGATACACACTCATTGTTTACACTCACATTCTTGTCGGAGCCTCATCACGTTCCAGGACAAGATGACCTGTATGACCAAAACTGTGCTGGGTTTGATGAGTTGACAATCGTTACACTTTACTACACCAGTCCCAACATCTACATTTATCCACTGGTGGACATTCACATCATTTAGCAAATAAAGCATGATTCAACAACTAGTAGCCAGTATGAGTTAACAACTACACAAAGAAAGAGTTTAACAACTGGTGTGCCAGCTTCCTGGGTCAACCTGCACAGTGACCATATTGAGAAGTAAACTACTGAGACCAGACGTTCCTTGGGGTCTGTTACGACACACAAATACATCAACAGTACAACTCTACAGTGATGTCAGCGTGACCTGTCCTGTCGAGAGTATGCAGTAACTAGGTCAGGGTTTGTTGACATTTGGTTCATTGGACATTTGCCATACAACTGACAGTGTTACACAGCGAGCTTGGTTGAAACATAGAACATTACACATCAGGACTGGAGAATATTTGACAGTGTTTGCGAAAGAAAATGTTATTGAACTGAGAAGTCCTACATTGATTGTTATCATTCAAATCAACGATGGAGCTTCTATTTCTGTGTTGAATTTAAAATAATTAGACCAGAAGTATTTGTTTAATAAAGTACCACAGTACTGTACTATTAGGCAGTGTAACTGAGCCTTCATTCCAACACATTCTTTCTGCAACACTCTATTTACATCATATTGCCATACTATTTATGCATTTATGTATTTATGTTTAACTATTTATATGTGATATTTGTTTGTATCCAGCGGGTTGTTGTTTCGGTTGGGCGGTGTCACACAGCAGAGTATCCCACGTAATAGAGGGTCTGATGTGTGCGTTTCTATAGGTGCAATTTTCTTCATTGAAAATTTGCTGCGACAGCTGTTGCTATTAGTGTTAGCTGTGAAGTCTGTACTCATTGTTGTTTTTGTAATATTCCTCTGTTCTTTAGTTTGTTTTGATTTGTTTGTAATTTGTTGGTCTACCCTATTCTATCTTTCAGTTCTATTCTCAATTTATATTTATATACTGTGGCGTTATTTGTATTTGTTATCCTCTTGCGGTTTATCTTTTATTGTTTTTCCAATTTTATTTATTTCATTTCCGCAAATGTTTTCATGTTTTTCTGTATAACTGTTTTGTTTTGTGCCTGATCGACATACACTATTTAAAATATAGTTGATCATATAAATTGATGTACAAGAATCAACTGATAGTTAATTGCTATTACTAAAGGTACACAGTTGATGATATAAAACACTATTTCTGGTGCACTGCACTTATATTATAGAGTGAACCAGCAACTTATAGCTGTTATTATATAAGGATTTATACAAGACCTTTGTAAGGCTTGTTTCCCACAGTGATTGGGATAGTTAAGTACTATTTTTCACAGGTTACAAAGTTATCATACAAAGTCTTTGATTAAGACTAAGAAAGTAAATTTATTTACTTTTGCAAATTACTGATCTTATTAGACAAGATGTCTACCTTGGATTATTTTATCACACAAGGCAGGGCTCTTGATAAGACTGGTCAGCAGTTAGAAGAATGGGCAGTTGCTCAATATGACAAAGCATTGGCTGCTGAAGAAAGAAAAGCATTGATTGAAGAAAAGAAATTAGAAGCTGAGGAAAGAAAATTACAAAGAGAGGATGAACAAAAGAAATTGCAGATACAGACTGATGAAAAAAGATTCCAGATGGAAATGGAAAAAGAGAAAAGAAAAGATGAAGCTGCTGCTGAAGAGAAAAAATTACAGGCTGCTGCAGAAGAGAGAAAATTACAAGCTGAAGCTCAAGAAAAAAAAGCAATAAGAGAACATGAACACCAAAAAGAACTTTTAGCATTTGAGTTAGAAAAGTTAAAGTTAACAAACATAAGTAATGTTAATCAAGCATCTAGTGGTAATGGTAAACCCTTTACTTACAAGGTCAAGGTACCAGCGTTCAACCCTTCCAGTGATGACATAACATTCTGGCTAAACAGATTTGAACGCTCGTGTCGAGCACATAATGTGGACAAATCACAATATGCTAACCAGTTATCAGAAAATCTGAAAGGTGATTCTCTGACTAGTTTAAGTTTGGTTGAAGAGGCTGACAAAGATAACTATGATGTTATTAGGGCAGCCTTATTAAAGAAGTATCAGTTGTCTGAAGAGGGTTATCGGAAGTTGTTTAAGACAATGGTGCCTGAGGCAGGTGTAGAATTCTCAGAATTCATTGCAAGGACACGACTTACATTTGATCGTTGGATTGAGCTATCCAAAACAGAAAAGACTTATGAAGCCCTTATGGACTTGATACTCAGAGACAAGATTATGTCAAGTATAAATAAACCTTTCCTCGAATTCTTACATGAGCGTAAACCTAAGTCTCTAAAAGAAATGGAACAGTATTGTACCCAATACGTCACTGCACATCCGGACGTAGCTATTAGCAATAGTAAGGTTAAAGAAGGTATGCCAGTTGCTTCTGCAACACCATACAACCCTAATCACTCTCACAAATTCCAAGGACCTCAAAATAGGTTTAATAAAAAAGGTAACTATTACAGTTATCAGAACCAAGGTAACCAATCATTTCAGGGTTCTTCTTCGAATACCTGGAGAAGAGCTGACAGCCCTCGATTCAGGGGTGGTCATAATTACAGGAACTTTCGCAAAGGAAGTCATTCTAGAAACTATCCAAGTTTTCCTTCATGGAGACAACAGGATCATAATTACCGAGATACTCATTATAATGAATATGATGATAGTAACCAAAGGAGCTATGATTCAAACCCGAGTAGAGGTTATAATAGTGGAAACAATGATAAGTACAGAGGCAATAATAACAGAGGTAGAGCACAATTCAAAAAACATAAAGCTCATTACCAGGCGAACTCTGCACAGCAAGAGTCCCACGAAGCCTATAAACAAAATAAAGATAATGATGACTCTAATAATATGGCATGTGCCGCTTTTGATTTTGGGAGAGCATCTCAGTGCCCCCAATGCAAAACATTATTTGAGCCAACCACAGTGTCTACTTTAAGCTGTGGCCATCCTCTTCCCGCTCTTCCTGCGTCAATCGCGCATGATGGGAGAGGTTCTCTTGTCTTACACAAAGGTTTAGTAAATGACAATCCAGTCTCAGTACTTTTTGATTCTGGATGCACAACTATTGGGGTTAGGCAGTCACTCATAGATCCTTCTCATTCTACAGGCAAAGTAGTCAAATGCGTAACATTTGGCGGCACCATAGAGAAATACTCTACCGCTATCATTAGGATTGCTACTCCTTTCTTCACAGGAGATGTACACGCATGTCTTTTGCCGGATCCGATCGCTGATCTTATCATCGGTCGCATTCACGGAGTCCAAGAATGCACTCCGGAGCAAATTTCCGTTTGGGAAAATCAAAATATGCAATCTGCTAATGCAGTAGTCACTAGAGCTCAAGCTCTCAATATGCCTGAAACTTCATCTGTTGAAGATAATGAAGTGCATAACCAAGATGATCCCTTGGTAATTTCTCGTGACTCGTTTATAAAACAACAAGAAGAAGATCCGACTCTTAAGAAATTCTTCACTCTTGTAACAAAAGGTGATCCGAATAAAGATTCAAATTGTAAATCTTGGATTACAATGAAGAATGGCGTACTTGTACGTATGGTGCAAGACTCCACTAAGTCAAGTCATTCTCAGATTCTTGTACCCAAGAATTTGAGAGTTAAGATCTTACAACATGCACACGACTCTCAGTGTGCTGGTCACATGGGTTTTTCCCGTACAAAGTCAAGAGTTCTTGCGGCTTTCTTTTGGCCTTTTGTGAACAAGGACATACGGATCTATTGTCGATCCTGTAAAGTATGTCAAGAAGTCAAATCCAAAGGTCCTCGTCATGCTGCGCCTATTCAGGCTGCAGATATTCCTATTCGTCCATTCCAGAAAATGGCGATAGACATCATTGGTCCATTCAAGATCAAATCTGCTAGAGGACATCAGTTTATCTTAACGTGTGTAGACATGTGCACACGTTGGCCAGAGGCTATCCCTCTAAAGAGCATTACTACCGCTGACATTGCAGATGCTCTTTGGCTTATATTTTCTCGGCTGGGATTCCCCGGAGAAATATTATTCAGATCATGGCACCCAACTGATATCGGATACCATGTCTCAAGTAATGTCTACTCTACAGATAGAGAGATCTTTGAGTAGCATCTATCATCCTATGTCCAATGGGATGGTCGAGCGACTAAATAGAACACTTAAGAACTTATTAGGGAAGATAACTGAGGATCATCCTCAGGATTGGGATAGGGTTTTACCCGCGGCCCTCTTCGCGTACAGAGAGGTCCCAATGAACATACAGGGTTTTCGCCCTTTGAACTTGTCTTTGGCGCGCGACCGCGCGGCCCAATGTCTTTGCTGCATGATCTTATAACAGCTGACAATATTGACGATGACACAAAATCTTCTTACGAGTATGTCATCGCGCTGAGACAAAAGATTATCGAAGCATGCAAATTGGCAACGTCCTCTTCTGAGTTTGCTAAGCAGAAGGCAAGACAATTTGCTAATAAGAAGAGAACTTTACGACAACTTTGTCCTGGTGACAAAGCATTTGTTTTGCTACCTTGTCGTGAAAATAGACTCCTTATTAGTTGGAAAGGTCCGTACGATATAATATCGAAAATTTCAGATGTTGACTACATCGTCGATATTAACGGGAAGCATAAAACCTTCCACATCAATATGCTTACGGAGTTCCATGAACGTCCTGACTATCTACAGCCTATTTTCCAGGCAACGGACGATTCTCATGTCAAACATGGTCATTACTCATCACTGTCTGTAATACAGGATGAGGAAACAAGTTTTTCGGATGTTAATCTCCCGCTTCCAATGATCCCACTTCATTCTAGTGAATCATGGAAAGACGTTACTGTTTCTCCTGATTTGTCTCTAGGAGAACGGCGACAAGTTTCGTCTATGTTACAAACATTTCAGGATGTCCTCACTGACATCCCTGGACAAACTCATGTCATTGAGCATGACATTGTTCTAACTGAACATACTCCAATTAGGGTTAGGCCTTATCCTATCCCTATACATTTCCAAACACAGGTTGAAAAGGAGTTGGATGAAATGATAGATTTACAAATAATCGAACCATCCACTTCTGCATATTCTTCGCCGATGGTTATTGTTCGAAAAAAAGACAATAACATACGTCTTTGCGTTGACTATCGCAAATTGAATCAAGTTACGAAGTTCGATGCTGAACCTATGCCTTTACTAGAAGAGTTACTTACTCGTCTTTCTAAATCGCATTTTTTCACTAAACTTGATTTGTCTAAAGGATATTGGCAAGTTCCATTATCCGAACGCGCCAAACCTCTTACCGCTTTCTCTACTCCCAGAGGCCTTTTCCAATGGAATTTTATGCCTTTCGGCCTTATGAACGCACCAGCTACATTTGTACGCATGATGCGTCGAATCCTATCGTATCGGTCAGATGTCATTGCTTATCTAGACGACATCTGTCTTTTCAGCGATACTTGGGAAGATCACTATTCAGGATTAGTTGAATTATTATCAACTCTGCGTGAGTATAACCTGACAGCAAAACCATCTAAAGCTTGTATTGGCTTTAGCGAAATTGCTTTCTTAGGCCATCGAGTAGGTCACGGTTTCTTGAAGACAGAAGACCATAATATCACTAAGATACTTAACATCTCTATCCCTAGGACTAAAAAGCAAGTGCGAAGTCTTTTAGGTCTCATACAATTTTATGGACGTTTCATTCCGAATCTGTCCTCTATCATGGCACCTCTCTCTACACTATTAAAGAAAGGGTCGCCTAACATGGTTCACTGGTCTCATGAATGCCAATCTTCACTAGAGAAGATCAAAACTATGTTTTCATCACCACCTATTTTAGTGTTACCTACAACAGATAAGACATTTGTTCTTCGTAGTGACGCTTCATCCACTGGGATTGGAGCGGCACTAATGCAAGAGTACTCTGGAACTCTGCATCCTGTAATGTACATATCCAGAAAACTTAATGCTGCAGAAAGGAATTACTCGGTTTTAGACCGTGAATTATTGGCAATGGTTTGGTCAATTCTCAAACTCCAAAGATTCCTTCTGGGCGCGCATTTCGTAGTGGAAACTGACCAAAAAGCTCTTACGGCTATCCAAAGTAAAAACTTGAAGAGCTCGAGATCAACTCGATACGCAATCGCTCTTCAACCTTTTCATTTTTCGGTACGAGCTATCCGTGGTTCAGAAAATGTGATGGCGGACATTCTGTCCAGATGCCCACATGATGCCACTTAACTGTTAAATATTGGATCTTTTTATTATGTATAACTTTACAACAGTTATTTTTTGTTTCTTTACTAAGATACACATTTGTAATTTAATAATAGAATGATGGTATCGCTACTTAGCGGTTTATTGATGTTAATTCACCGCTGTTCTTTGATGATTGTTTCTTCATAAATCATAAATTTAAGATTGTAGTGTGAATTTTTGGTATGCATTGTATAATTACCAGAATTGTATTATACGTACATCACACCTTCCTGGAAACATTTATTCGTAGGGAAACAATTTCTCTCAGATTTTGAGATATATATTCTCACCAGTCATATTAGGAATTATAGTTATTCCTGATATTTTCATCTGCGCAGTATTCTTGCGTTGTGAGCCTATTCTACGGTGCTCCTAGATGTATTTAAAAAAAAAATTTTTTTTTTTTTTTTTCCCGGGAGGTGTGGTAAGACTGTAAAGGGCAATTTTTTACTATCTTGCAATATAATACATTTATATTCTTATTATGTTCGCAAATATTTTGTAAGCAAAGTATTTCCTTTTTAAGTGCTTAAGGAGAAGTCATTTTTGGGTTGCTTCCCTTGAAAATAGTTCTGTCATCTTCGATCGGACTCCGCAGACGACTCTAGGCCTACTGCGATTTATTCTGTGGCTGGGTAGGAATAGATTGTTCTTGCTTCAGTATATCTATGGCCTGAATTTATACGTAGTGTTTGTATGAGTAGGACGAGTCTGTCTTATATATGGATATCTTTGCATTTCTAAGTCGAACTAATTTGGTTGTCGCTAGAAAAGGTCAAAGGCTATGCAGCGGAAGTATCGCTAGCAAAGGGTGTGATCCATGGCTGTCATCCTGTGAGGATGCCGAGTTTTGTTGTAGCAGGCTTTTTGCCGAAATAGTGATCTATATATGGATGGGGAAAAGTGATAATCATTTAGACATGTTGTATGTACTTTACCCCAGTGTTTATTCTCTTTTGCCAAGGAATGGCAAAGTTATATTTCGCATAAAAAGGTAAAACCACAATTTATTATGAACTTGGGCTTCGCCATCGTTGTTGATAAGCAGATGCACAGTGGTACTTTTAAAAAGAATATCCATTCAAAGGAAGAAGACATTCCTATGTATCAGCACTGGATTGTATGATATTATTCAATTACCTCTATGAGAGAACCTATGAAGAAATGAGGACATTTAATGAATGACTAATTTTGGTCTATATTCTATAGTGAGTGAAGCTCACGAGAGAGAGAACAGCCATGTTGAAATTCATATACTTTGTATTTATCGAGTGAGAAAAAGGGATGCCTGTACTATCGCTCGATGAACCAAGAGATCACTGCTACATGTGAGAACCCATGTCTGGGATTCCTATATTATGAAATATATATATATATTGAACTTTACGTGAAGGAATATTCGCTAGACGAGGTTAGGTCTAGGAGCCTTCCTATGTATTGGTTATGGTCTGACGTGCCCAGTCAGTAAAGCCAGATGATTTACATGATGGAACGCTGAATGCTTATTTACGAATGCTCCATTATGATATTTGCCAAGCATGAATGCTAACTTAAGATGATATTCCTGTGATCAACATTATGCTGTCTATGTCGACATTTGTTCCTGTAACCATACACGTACTGTCCAAGTGTGCGTCCCATTAAATGTTATAAAAAGACCACCGTAGTTCCAGTACTTCTTGAATTCGAACAGTGTGAGTATGAGTGATGTACTACCAACCTGTCAACTCTATCGAATCATTCTACCATTCGCGTACTGACATTCAGATACACACTCATTGTTTACACTCACATTCTTGTCGGAGCCTCATCACGTTCCAGGACAAGATGACCTGTATGACCAAAACTGTGCTGGGTTTGATGAGTTGACAATCGTTACACTTTACTACACCAGTCCCAACATCTACATTTATCCACTGGTGGACATTCACATCATTTAGCAAATAAAGCATGATTCAACAACTAGTAGCCAGTATGAGTTAACAACTACACAAAGAAAGAGTTTAACAGCAGAGAACCTACAGCTACCTCCCTAGGTCTCACACGGTCAATCTTCTGGCTCTAGTGTATGGTGTATGGTGTACCTAGTGTCTAGGGGAGAAATGAATGATGGTACACAACAATCAAACACTTTAAGTTTTTATTAAAGAAGATAATAACTAGCAGTTAAGTTTTCTTTTAACAAATATTTACAATTTATTTTGCCTGTCCATTCATAGCTTGTGGACAGGTCTTTGAAAATAAGGACAAGATAGTTTACAGAAAAGAACAATTACAAATGTTGGGACAATTTGCCCAATAACTAAAAATGTTATTATGTATTTGATATAATGTCTTTCCTGTATGAAATATTACAGAGTTCACTTTATTTATCTAACGGGAGAGTCACTGTATATGAGGGCTGTAGTTCATCCTACCCCCATAAAATTCCTGTGTAATATCTTGAAACACAAGAAAATGTCAGAGATGCCCCAGATGTCTAACTGATCACCTGGAAGTCCTTGTTGTAAAATATTTCAATGTGTAGTTGCAGAAAGTTCACTTTCACCACTTGCCAAAGCTCCTACTGGATATTCGACAGCATATAAGTCTGGTTGGAGACTGGTTGGCGTTTATAAGTACTCGGCAGGTTTCCTGTCACCAGCCGGCAACAGGAACATAGACCCTCACAATCAAGAAATATATAAACAAATGACGCTGATTTTGAGAAGAAATGGCCTCAGCTTCCTCCGAACTGCACAGACTGTGAATTTAAAATTAACACAGCTGTTTTTCAGCGTATCTGTATACAAATATTAGTTCAACTGGCAATGAATAGTCAAAGCGTTTTGCTAATATCTACCAGCACTAGCCAATCGTAACGTTCTACTACTTGAATTCAAAAGCAGTTTGAATGAAAAACCAAAATAATTTTGAATAACTGGTGGTCGATTGGCTAGTCTGCTCTAGTCATGCCCAATACAAAAGATATCTCTTTTAGGATTACATTTCTCCTACCGTTCCCCTTTCCGATTTATACTCTGTTCACCCCAAGCGAATTTGAATGTACCTCCCTGCCTCTTTTTCCAGCTCGCGTCCCCCTAACGTTACCAAAAAAAAAAAACATGAGCAGGAACGCCAGTGTGTCTTGTCGTGTGTTCTTAGATATTAGTATTTCTTCAATAACTTCTCTAATACTGGGGCTATCATATTATTTAAAGTACATTCTTACTCAGCTAACTCTACGTCATACTACCATATAATTCTTATGGGGAACTTCATAATGGTTTAAAATTTCCAATTTATGTCATCGTCCATCGTCAAATAAAATTTTACACAAGTCCGCCATCTTTCCTCTCCTTCATCTTGCGAGCATGTATTTTTCAAATAACTACTTGTTTTAGTTACGTCAGAAATGCTACCACTAGGAGGAAATAAAATTGTTATCGTGGTGATGCCTTGGCTGGCTTTTTCGCAGTGTGTATATATGCGTTGCAGACTGTGTCATCGAAGCGGGATGTAGACGGGGCGGGTTAGGACTTTGCGTTACTAGTTAGCATTGTATCTTGTAATACTACCAAAAAATGTAAGGATTTCTACTGATTTTGCTACAAAGTTGACAGAAAGTGTTACTTCAGATAGCTATATTGCGGCATGCTTCCGCCAATAGTTAATTGTAAGGCTAGACTACAAAGTGTATACAGCAGATTGGGCAAAAGTTAAATATAGTAGTGTTTCTCGAAAACGAAACTAAAGCGTGTCAGACTTTTTCCGTGAAATCATTCCATAGGCTTAGCACTGTGCAAAAAGCAGCGCTGCTGGCTTCAAAGATGCCAACCGTCAGACACATGCGGGCTAATGTATTTATTATCGTTTTATGCCTAAATCGTACTGAATTGAGCGTTTATTCTCGCATATTTTGCTACACACCTCCCATCCTAAAACATGCATTCATTTGCAGGTTATAATATGCGAGATAACTTAGCTCCATGAAGTCTTACTCGTTTTTCTGATCTTCATCCTAGAAAACACGCTCGGGGCATTTTTCAAACCAAATGGTAACATGTTAAACTCATAATGACCTTCCGAGGTGCTAAAGGCCAAATAAGGTCGAACCTCAGCCTGGCAAAAAGTTGAGTAGTATCAGGTAATGGATCCACCTGACCTTCTGTGACAGCATTCAGTTTCCTGTAATCTATGCACAGTCTATGTTCTCCTGATGGTTTCCGCAATAAAACTACACAGGAACTGTAAGGAGACTCACTGTGAGAAATAATCCCTTCTTTTAACAAATAATCAATCTCCTCTTTCAAAGCTTTTTCCTTAGCGAACGGAATAGAATAAGGCCTCATACAGATGGGTGCTGGGTCTAGTAATTTCATATCATATGACAGCAAATTTGTGTGCCCCGGTTTATCAGTTAACACATCTGTATGTTTCTCAAGGACCTGTTGAACTTTCTCCTTCTGTCCCTTTGTCAGGTGATTACTGATTTTCACCTGTGCAAACGTTTCACTGGTTTTCAGTGGATATTCAACCGAGGAGAGAGGTTCATTCTTCATCTCGGTTGCTATAGACAAGGCCATTAAATGTGATCCCTCCTGGATTTGTCTGTCCAGATATTTCTTCAAAAGGTTCACATGATAGACTTTCTCCTTTCCCTTTTTGTCTATCTTATAATTTGTTCTGGATACCTTTTCCAAAACTGTATATGGCCCTTGCCATCCGATCTGAAGTTTATTGTTGCTGCCTGGCAATAGAAGAAGTACCTTCTCCCCTACAGCAAGTTCTCGATCCTTCGCTTTTTTATTATAATAAGCAGCATGCTTTTTCCTGGCTTGTCTCAAATTTTCATTTGCCGTTTCCAACTGGTTTTTAAACGAGTGGTCAGTTCGTTCACATATTGGTATGATGAGGTAACAATCTCCTCTGCCTTCTCATCTGTCCAGGTCCTTAGCAAAGTTACATATGGACTTTTAATTTTTCTGACATAGTATTCATGGCACCTGTCAGGTCTCTTACATTGGAAGCTCTGTTTTGCGGACGTTTCTTTCTTGTGTCACCACACAAGAATCTACCACTACCAATTTGTTTCCTGGGGTTGTCTCCCCTCAGGTTCAATTTAAAATTTAGAGAACTTCGCTCTCTTTTTTCGTCCTCCCGTTTACATAAGTCCAACCGAGGGATCATCGGCTTATTCTGGGGTATAACAGTTCTTTGTACTCGCTGCATAGTGGCCATAGTAAAACATTTGAGCGAAGACTGTCTGTGAAACGGGGGTTCCCATTCCCCTCTGTCCACTTTATTATAATTATTTTTCTTTCCAGGCCTAAGTTTGCCCCGTGGCGTTTCTAGGTCCTGATTTCTTTTCCCACGTGTGGGTGTTCCCTCTTTATTTTCTGGGCCCGGTTTCCCATAATGCTTCTCTTGCATTTGGTTATTATTTTTCCACCCTGTGGAATTTTTCTCGCTGCACTGTTCGCAGTCCTCGACAAATTTTCTTATGTCATCAACTTCTCCGGGCCAGAAATATCCAACAGATGTTCTTTGGCATGTGGTACCCATCTTCTGGTGTTCACCATTTAGAACATGTGTTTGTCTCATAATTTGTGCCCTATATCTCGATGGCACTACTACCTGTCCACACCCGGATAATCCTGCTTTATCCGCCCTGCAAAGCAGTCCATCATCCAAATAGAAGTCTCCTTTCCTTGGAGGGGTATGGAGTTTTTGGAGTTTTTCAAAACACTGCTTCAGTGACCTATCTTCAGCCTGTGCCTTTCTCCACTGTTTACGAGACATTGTTTTTGGTGGTTCCTCCTCTTTTTTAGGAGTCGAACTGACCTGAAGCGTGGCCATTACTACAGGTCTCCTTCCACAATTTTCAGTGTTATGGTTGTCCATCCGACAATTTTTACAATACCTCTTTCCTTGGTTAAAAGGTTTTCTTTCATCATTTCTTCTATCATTGAATTGTGAAGGTCTATTCTTAAACTCATTTCGAGGCCTATCAAAATTCTGCCTATTTCTGTTATCGAATTTATTATGGGTTTGAGGGGCCTTACTCTGATCTATTTGTTTCTTCTTTGTGCCAGCTACCTCTGCCTGGGCTGCCTGATACCTCTCAGCGACATTTATTATCTCACCCAGCCTCTCCGCACCCTGTTCCATGAGAAACTTTCTCATGTCTGGAGCCATGGACTCTCTCATCTGTTCAATGAGTATCATCTCTTTGAGATCTTGGGTTTTCCCCAAAGTAGCCCATTTCTCCATATACGTTTCCAACCGGGCGGAGAACTGGTGATAGGTCTCACTCGACAGTAGCCTGGTATTCCTAAACTTCTTTCTATAAAACTCTCCGTTCGTTCTTTTCGTATCTTAACAGAAGAGCTTGCTTCAACATGTCATAGTTGTCTTGGTCATCCCTGCTCATTTTGGAAAACACTTCATAAGCTGTTCCCCGAAGTCCCTGAGACAACTTTACCCCCCATCTTTCTCTTTCTAACCCATAAGTAGTAGCTAAAAGTTCAAACCTGCTTAAATATCCTTCTATGTCATCGTCTTTCTCAACAAAATGGTCTACATGAAAACCCATAGCTGAGGTTGAGGCTCCCTGACTAGTTGTGGCATCTGAGGCAAAGGGGCTAGCACCATTTTCAGGAGCATGGCCTTGAATTTCTAACTCCCTTAGTCGTAGATCATGCTCCCTCTGTAATCTTTTCTCCTCCTTTGCTGCTTCCCTCTCGGCAGTCAATCTCTTTTCTTCTGCCTCCCTTTCGGCAGTCAATCTCTTTTCTTCTCTTTCTGCAGCCAATCTCTTTTCTTCCGCCTCTATCTGTAACTTCTTAGTCTCAGCCTCCAATGCCCTAGCCTCCTTGTCAGCCTCAATCTGCAACCTCTTAATTTCTTTTTCAGCCTCTAACTTTCTTTCTGCTTCTTTCTCTAATCTTTTATCTTCCCGGGCAATAAATTTATCCACCTCTGAAGTTACATATTGAACCAACTCTGGTCCATCCATGCCCATCTCTTTAGCAGTCTGTACAGCCGCAGAGCGAAACTTGGCCAGATCTGCCATTCTAATAAGTGCAAAACGTTCTAACAAAATCTCTAACTAATTATAAATTTATTTAATTAAATCTGGGCTCTGACACTTTCTTCACTTCCCAAAACTTGGGTAATACTATATGGGGATTCCCTGGGAAAATTAGACTGTTGTTAATGCTAAACCCCAGATCCCGATGTATGTAGTACTAAGAGAAATTCAGATGCCCGGACAAGCCTACCAATTTATGTAGCAAAGTTGATTTTGCTGGGGAGGTTATGATGGTATCCTAAAAAGAATGAAAAGGTGTCTGCTATAACCGTGTGAGGTCAAGCAAATGTAGGCCTCTGACTCTATAAATGATGATGATGAATTATGTGCAGAGAACTTACAGCTACCTCCCTAGGTCTCACACGGTCAATCTTCTGGCTCTAGTGTATGGTGTATGGTGTACCTAGTGTCTAGGGGAGAAATGAATGATGGTACACAACAATCAAACACTTTAAGTTTTTATTAAAGAAGATAATAACTAGCAGTTAAGTTTTCTTTTAACAAATATTTACAATTTATTTTGCCTGTCCATTCATAGCTTGTGGACAGGTCTTTGAAAATAAGGACAAGATAGTTTACAGAAAAGAACAATTACAAATGTTGGGACAATTTGCCCAATAACTAAAAATGTTATTATGTATTTGATATAATGTCTTTCCTGTATGAAATATTACAGAGTTCACTTTATTTATCTAACGGGAGAGTCACTGTATATGAGGGCTGTAGTTCATCCTACCCCCATAAAATTCCTGTGTAATATCTTGAAACACAAGAAAATGTCAGAGATGCCCCAGATGTCTAACTGATCACCTGGAAGTCCTTGTTGTAAAATATTTCAATGTGTAGTTGCAGAAAGTTCACTTTCACCACTTGCCAAAGCTCCTACTGGATATTCGACAGCATATAAGTCTGGTTGGAGACTGGTTGGCGTTTATAAGTACTCAGCAGGTTTCCTGTCACAAGCCGGCAACAGGAACATAGACCCTCACAATCAAGAAATATATAAACAAATGACGCTGATTTTGAGAAGAAATGGCCTCAGCTTCCTCCGAACTGCACAGACTGTGAATTTATTCTTTATTTAAGTTTAAAATTAACACAGCTGTTTTTCAGCGTATCTGTATACAAATATTAGTTCAACTGGCAATGAATAGTCAAAGCCTTTTGCTAATATCTACCAGCACTAGCCAATCGTAACGTTCTACTACTTGAATTCAAAAGCAGTTTGAATGAAAAACCAAAATAATTTTGAATAACTGGTGGTCGATTGGCTAGTCTGCTCTAGTCATGCCCAATACAAAAGATATCACGTTTAGGATTACATTTCTCCTACCGTTCCCCTTTCCCATTCATACTCTTTTCACCCCAAGCGAATTTGAATGTACCTCCCTGCCTCTTTTTCCAGCTCGCGTCCCCCTAACGTTCCCCCAAAAAAATATGAGCAGGAACGCCAGTGTGTCTGGTCGTGTGTTCTTAGATATTAGTATTTCTTCAATAAATTCTCTAATACTGGGGCTATCATATTATTTAAAGTACATTCTTACTCAGCTAACTCTACGTCATACTACCATATAATTCTTATGGGGAACTTCATAATGGTTTAAAATTTCCAATTTATGTCATCGTCCATCGTCAAATAAAATTTTACACAAGTCCGCCATCTTTCCTCTCCTTCATCTTGCGAGCATGTATTTTTCAAATAACTACTTGTTTTAGTTACGTCAGAAATGCTACCACTAGGAGGAAATAAAATTGTTATCGTGGTGATGCCTTGGCTGGCTTTTTCGCAGTGTGTATATATGCGTTGCAGACTGTGTCATCGAAGCGGGGTGTAGACGGGGCGGGTTAGGACTTTGCGTTACTAGTTAGCATTGTATCTTGTAATACTACCAAAAAATGTAAGGATTTCTACTGATTTTGCTACAAAGTTGACAGAAAGTGTTACTTCAGATAGCTATATTGCGGCATGCTTCCGCCAATAGTTAATTGTAAGGCTAGACTACAAAGTGTATACAGCAGATTGGGCAAAAGTTAAATATAGTAGTGTTTCTCGAAAACGAAACTAAAGCGTGTCAGACTTTTTCCGTGAAATCGTTCTATAGGCTTAGCACTGTGCAAAAAGCAGCGCTGCTGGCTTCGAAGATGCCAACCGTCAGACACATGCGGGCTAATGTATTTATAATCGTTTTAGGCCTAAATCGTACTGAATTGAGCGTTTATTCTCGCATATTTTGCTACAATATTATTATTAGTTGCTTATCCTTTACAGGACGTGGCAATAAACCCCAGCTTTTATTGGCTGTTTGTTATTTTTCTAGGCAATTTTTTTTTCATTCAGTAGTTTGCCATTGCTTTCTGAACGGTACGGCGCTTATACCATTGTTAAAAATCCACTCAAAGCGATCTGCTACCAAACCGCCTGCAGCAGGTTTCGAACCTGGTATATCTGGATTATGAAACTGCGTTCATATCCATTAGGCCACAGACGCTCCTTCGATAATAGAGCGCCTTAAAAACAAAAATCAATAAGGGAAGGCACAGACAGCGAGAAGGGAAACTGGTCATCCACACTTCATATAGCTGAGACCTAATATAGGTAAAGTCTCTAACACTTCACTTCTTTACGGCAGTATCGTAAATGGGATTACGTTTAACTTTCGTGTAATATAGTCTGCTGTAGTGTCAGGGGGGGTCTCTGGAAAAACGGCTTCATAAGCCACCGCACCAAGACCACATGAACACTTGTGTACACTCTTCTCGCAAGGAGACCAGTTCGCGGCTCCTTGCTTGACACAGATCGAAGGGTGAATTAGTGACAATGATAGTGTATAATAAAGAATTAATACAAAGCTAGAGAAGAAACTTCTAGCTGGGAAATAACCAGGCATTAAGCCTAGACTTTCGCCTCTGGAGACAAAGGATCAAAGACGCGAAGACGCCACTGGCGTTGAACCAAAACGTGCACAGAAAAAAATTCCTCTGATCACCCAGGACACATGACTAACCCAATAACACGCCAATGCGTTTTCTCGCGGAAGTGAAACGGCACCATCGATTTAAAAAAAGACATCTGTCAAAAATCTTTTTTAATTTCTGATCCGCTAGACAGCTGTTGTTAGTTTTGTCCCTGCATTCTTCAATGTTATTAATGTTCTTGTTTATCATCTTTCTTACTGTTTTTATTCCTATAATTGTTCTTACTGTTCTGTGTTCTTGGCATTTTTAGTGTATAAAGACTACTCTTTCTGTTTAACTGTTCTTAGCCTTGTTGCTGCGAATACTGGTCTAACTTTGACTGTTTTGTTCTATACAGGGTGTCCATAAAAGATTGTACCCTTTTCAAAAAATTTATTCTCGGCCCCATGATGTGGTACGAGGATGCTTTCTATCACAAAAGTAAGATAATCTCTGCAAGTTTTTAAGCAAATTTTGCCAGGGCAGCGGCCTTATGGCATACTCTATGATTTCCAACTGCTGTTGGATTTTTAAAGTTCGGAGCTTGCACACGAGACCCCCTGTTTTTTCGCCCTCATCCAAGAAGGCTAGACCTCCTATCGCACTACCCAGGAGACCAGGGGGGAGTATGACATCATCTGGACCACTGGTTCTGAAAAAAAATTTCCATAAATTATATTCCCTCTACTGGGAATCGAACCCGGCACTTTTATAATTCGAGGCTGACGCCATACCTCTTAGCCACTCCGACCCCTTAGGCATGTAGTACATATGAGGACTACAATGAGGTTTTGCATGGGACTGGCAACTTCGTCATGTAAAACCTTTTGCCACATAAACTACCGCTGGAAGAACATTTGAATGTTTGGTGCTGACTTTCTGCAAGAGGACCAGCTACAATGGTGGCTCCATGCTTCGTAAGGAACACACAAGAGAAAAGAGCTCGATAATAATCATCATCAGGTACCATCTCCACATTGACCATCGGCTAATATCTTCTGTCTCTTGTCTTGATGGTGCACTCTAACAGACTCTTTCCTGTCTCTTGTCTTGATGGTGCACTCTAACAGACTCTTTCCTGTCTCTTGTCTTGATGGTGCACTCTAACAGACTCTTTCCTGTCTCTTGTCTTGATGGTGCACTCTAACAGACTCTTTCCTGTCCATCTCTTGAAGTTATCTTCCCACGTACAGGGCTGTCTTTCTCTTGCACGTCTGCCTTCAGCTCTTCCTTCTATTATGATATTCAACAAAGTGTTATGTCTTTTTATATGACCAACATATTTTAGCTGTCTAACTTTTATCTCTTTCATTAATTCTCTTTTCATTAATCCTCTTTTCATTAATTCTCTTTTCATTAATTCTCTTTTCATTAATTTTCTGTTAGCACTTCTTCATTTGTTTTCTTTTCTTTATACGAGATGCGTCCCAAACATTCTGTACATTTATATTTAAATATAACGATTCATTAAAAATAAAATAAAAATTATGTAGTCAGCCAGTTTTATCATTATTACACTCTCACGTACAAACCCAGTATTTCTGCACCCTTTTAAGAATTGCTCCCAGTATTGATAATTTTATTTTATGTCTCCACCGTTTGTCCCACATAGCCCTAGTCACTGGAAGGCCATCGATGTTCTTTCCCCAACACGTGAACATGTGACTCACACCATAAAATAATGGAGACCCTTTCATCCAATCAAAGGAACCGCAATCATCCGGTGTATTGATCACCTACCCAAGTTATTTCACAGAAAAACCAGTTGACAATCAAAATGCAGTTTGCCGCCAAGTCTTCGCTCCGTTCAGTAATCATATTTGCCCCTGCTTGTCTCCAGTTACAAGCCAAATAACCAATTTGAGAGACCGAAAAGAAAATAGTGGCCAAAATCGATTTTGAAATAACAACAGATAATATTTCCCTAACGTGCCAAATTTAAAATAAGCTACAAAAGCACGTTGTAAATCCTATATTTTTACAGCATGATTTTTTAATTTTTATTTTGTGTTAATATTTGGTTTGACCAATCGTTCAGATCAGACATCCTGGCGTGCTGCCAAATGACATTTCTGGAGACAATGTATGACCTCTCGACCCCGAAGCTGCCCTAAGATGACCTTTCATCTTTGGACCAATTAGAAATTGATTTGTCTCCATTGAGATCTCTCTTCAACAGACCTCTGAACACCACCATATCTCCTCCCCCCTTTTTAAAACCAGAACATGAATATTTGAGTGCACTTTAGAATGAGAATTGAAGGAACGACCGAGAGATTGTATTAAAAATAAACCACAGACACACACACGCACACAAACATATTAGGGGACAGATGATATAAGTTCATTTTAGGTGAAATAAAACAGGTACAATAAAAATGAGGCACAAATTCGAAAGTTAAGTTCAAAATAAATTAAAGTTGACAAAGAACATAATATTTGTTTTACAAAGAAACTGGCTGAAAATAGGCGTCTAATCGTAAGCGTAATCTTTGCACAGTCTGCGTTTTACACAAGAACAAAGTTTAATACTGACAGCAAAGAGGTCGTTCAAATATGATATTTCAAAGTTGACGTACTGTTTACACAGATGTGCGTAGGTGTCTGAGGAGAAGTGTCAATTTATAAGAATCTGCCTTAACCCATTAACACCATCTCTGTTGGCACGAAACTGAGTTAACCCATTAACATCATATTTGTATGTATGAAACAGCTTTACCACTTATCACCATGTTTATTTGTGCGAAACTGCACATCCCTAAACACCATGTTTACGACGTATATGTATGGTTTTACGGTAACCAATTAACACCATGTAAAATTGATCTAGATTCTGTTTCACACGTGCTGATACTAAAATGGATCGCTTGAGAGAATGATCTTTTCCGAGCACATTGTGCTATAATGAGCACATTGTGTTATTGTGAGCACATTTTTATACATCTTCTATTCAGTCTTTAGAAATAATTCAACTGAAAGGACAAAATTCAGACGTGACGCACTCCTGGGCTGACCTCAAACGTGTTTGTAAATCCGTCTGATGTGCACTTTGACACTGTCATTGGCGTGACAAAAATCTGTTATATTTTTCTTTATTAAAGTTGCCCTTATGGTCCATGGACGTCTGGAACATGCTTGTATCTGTCTAAATCCTCTTATTGGTTCCACGTCTTACTGGGGTAGCTATTTAGTCACGTCTTATCACATTTCTTGAAGGTAATTATGTTCCCCTGAACCCGTTAATAAACGAGCTTTACATCATCATCACCACAATCATCATCCTCATCATTTTCTTTGCTCACATTACGGAGCACAGAGCCACTACTGCAGCTGGTCCCTGTGCACCGTGTGCACAAACCTGACCAAACATCCATATGCTCTTGCAGCAGTGGTTTCTATGGAAATTTGTTTTACATGGTGAGGTTGCCAACACCATGCACATCCTGGCATCAGTCGCCTGCCACGACATACCTGATGGTACAGTAGGCCCATTCTTTATTCGTCTCTTCAGAGACGCCGGGAAATACAGGGGGCACGAGCTTTATTAAAGGTCAAAGGTAGTCCCGCAGCAGATACAGCCGTAAGGGTGTGAAGTGTTAGAGATTTCAATGTAGTAGGTCCAGCATTGAGATGGGGTGACCACTTCCCTTCCTCGCTGTCGTTTCCTTCCCTATCTCAAGAGCACAGTCAGGCACCTATTTACAGCTGCTTAGACTAGCGCTACCAGTGCTCTAACAACTAACCGTCAATCAGACGCTCCGAGCTTTATTATTAACGTCATATAAGAAAAGTATGAGATATAATATTTTTGAAAAATTGGCAACAGTAACATACCAGAAAACAAAACATATGATAATAAGCAAAAAAAAAAAAAAAAACAATAAGCCCATATTAAAGATAAGGGTAAATGGGAAAATCCTGGAACAAGTCAAGAGCGACTTATATCTTGGTCATATACTCGTAATAACGAAAGATGGCAGATGTGTAACAGAAATCAAGAAGAGAATAGGAACGGCCAAAGCTACATTCAACAACATGAAACATATACTGACATCTAAACAGTTATCTCACTAATTAAAACTGAGAATCATAAAGTGTTATATATATATTCTGCATTACTGTATGGTGTAGAAACATGGACGATGAATAAGCATTTGGAAGAAAGAATTGAGGCTCTTGAAATGTGGATATATAGAAGAATGGGGCGTATCTCATGGAAAGAGAAGACAACAAATAAGGAGGTCCTAGAAAAACAAGGTACGAAAAGAGAACTAATGTGGGAGATCAAAGTTCGGCAGCTAAAATACTTTGGCCACATAAAATGGCATAACACCTTGCAGAAGACCATAATAGAAGGGACAGTTGAAGGCAAACGTGCAAGGGGAAGACAACGCTATAAGTAGGAAGATATCATCAAGAGATGGACAGGAAAGAGTCTATCAGAGTGCACCACCAAGACAAGAGACAGAAGACGTTGGAGATCCATTACAGCAAACATTCGTTGTGGAGATGGCAGCTGATGATGAACATACCAGTGTCAATGACAGAGTGTCAATAGAGAAACAATAGATGTCATAACAGCAGGATGTGTAACATGATGGGTGAACAAAGTGACTACTTTATTTCGTCCATTTTGATCCTATTGGTACACGAGATCTTTATAACAGCACTCAAGTTGTCTTAAGCCTGTTGGTTTGTGTCCCTTATTTTATTTCGATCGAAGGCGATCAAACTGCATTTTTGATTAATGGACAAATGAACTTTGACCTGAAAGTTTTGGGGAAAAGAAGTTTGACTATAAAGGAATCAAGAACGGGAGAGAATGTAGAAAAACGTTGTGCGGCAAAGAACCGCTTTCATAATTAAACTTCAGTTCATTGTGGAGTACAGGACGTCAACATACTAATGCCAAGACCTCCTGTCCTGAGCTACTAATTTGTATTTATTGCCTTAGTTTTCTTTTTCATTAGTAAACGAAGCCTGGGTAACATGAAAGATACCAGTTCAGCAAGCTTAACTATTGGCACCAAGGAGAGTGTGGTGGATTTAGATGTTATGACTTGTTGTTGTTATGTATTTCTATTGTACTGAATGAGGTCAGCTGTGAAGGCCCCTGAATCTAACAATTATTAGGGTGAGTTTTCAGAGTGCCTTTCTGCTACCACCTTATGATCTCATTCAGACTTATTCTTGACTAGTATGTCTGATAGCTACGTATAATATCTAGGGTAATGTAAGGTATGTTGTAATAATATGACAACAAATACAACTAAGAACTCTATGAAAAGTATTTCACAACACCCAGAGTTAAGTTTAAATAGGAATTAATTTTTTACAATTTATTGTTCCAGTATCACAATTTTGTGTATACTGGAATTGAAATTCAAAATGATCAATCAAAATATTTACATCAAAATGATTCAATTTATAACTGTATATATTATTGTTCACAAATTTAATTACATGTGTCAATCTGGGACAATGTCACTGTACTATAGCTCCTATGAATGGGTACTGTTAGGAAGAACGTCTAAGTTCATCACAATCTAAATATTTATTAAACACTTGGGAAATGAGAGCAATTTTTGGGTTGATATATCAAATGCCTGTAGACACTGGCTTAATTTAGTGGCTTCTGATGTGCAGGATGAAGTATAGTCACCCCACCAGCTTCCAATAATAAGTCAGGCCTCTGATCTTGAAATACAGGGAGGCACACAGTTGATTCTGCCTCACTTCTTTATTATGCAGAAGAATATTCAGATCTCTGTTGACCTGGGCTCACTTCTAGTCGTGGATGAAACCCTGGAACAATATAAATGCGGCCTACATCACCCTCTGATATACTCTCTCTTTCCCTAACTAAACATTTTAATTCATTCAGATTCAGCATGGTAACTACACAATTAGTCAACGTTCTTAATTGGTTTGTTACCCCATTCATGGTCAAATAAACTTCAAACTACAGTTTGACACTTTCCTTGACAAAGGAAACATTTTAAGTTAATAATATCAAGTCATGCACAAAGACGGTGACTTGCTGAAGAAGACGGCCAGTGGTTTGCCTGGTCTTATGTCACAATACTGTTCAACAATTTCCCCATTACTATTTAATTTTATTTTCTCCCAAAGTGTCAGAAAACCTGTCGGGCTTTTCTACAACCTGTTACTATATTTCTTAACAACTCTGTGAAACAACACAAAGTTTGATGTTGGCTTCACTCTAAATAATCTTTTCCCCACATAATTTTCATACAAATTCAATAATATATACATAATGATAATAATAATGATAATATAAAGGTTTTCTTTCTTACCGCATCAGAGAAATATTAAACACTAATAGTTTGAATTGAGATAATATGGTCAACTCCAGATCTCTTGCTGGTGTAGAACAGCTAAGCCAAGACAGTACTTTTATCTTGCTTTTAAACAACTTTAGTGTCGAAAATCTCCATCACAAGTGGCCCCGAATACTACTATCCATTAGTTTTATTCTTCCCTTAGTATATTAGGCTACAGCCAATCAGGTACCGTTTGGCTTTTAGCGTCCTTATATTCAAACTCGAACTAAATTTTCAAATCTAGGACTAACTTCCCCCTTATCCCCACCACAGGGCAAACTGAGAAAGGTTCACGTCTGTTCGTCCATCTGTCTTCGTCAATATCTCGGTTAGTTCCTAACAGTTTATACTTCTGACCAATAATTAATGATCCTGTTGTTACCGGTCACACTGTGACTAAATTTTTATTCTTGTATTCATTATATTCAATATTATCGTTTTTATTCTTCATTTCCTCAACTAACATATTTTTCTATCTTGCCAATTCAAATTTGTAAACACTAACTCGTAGTACCACCAACTATGCTCCTTCCCTTCCCCGTTCCATACTGTATTTTTTTAAATATTCCACGTTAAATCGTAATTTTTTTCTTTTCTTTAAACTGCCGTTCTCATTCATTACGAGACAACGCTTGTAGTAATACGTCACAAACGCGACAAAGTGCTGTCTGTACGCTACATTAGCCCTACTTTTACGCTAGAGATACGTGTGAGTACGGGTTTTGAGCTGTCTCGCATCCGATCATTGTGGTAATATACATTCGCATCTGCGTTACAGAAAAAGGGGTTTTTCTATCGTATTTTTGAAACAAGCTACGATATCGGCTTGCACTATCGTCTGCTCGGCTCGTGACGACGAAGCAGAACCAAACGCGTGTCGAAGTGTAGCATTTTCTCTCTCCCTCTTATGCTTCCTTTTATTCTTTCACCGTTTCTGTCTTACTATCTTCTCGAAAACTAGGCTTGGTTTTGTGTCAAAATATGTTACGTTAGTGTCCCAAGGTCGAGGCATAAAATCTTAGCACTGACTTGCGGCGTAGGAGATAACGTTCTCCATAACTTCGCTATTTTATTTCTAGGTTATTTTTTTGAATTTATAAAAGTGGTTACTGGTCTTACAATTTGGGGGAAATTTGGTGAGATATATGTGAGCGTGTTGTACATATAGATTGTATTTTACGACAGAGAGAACCTTGTCTGGCACATCATGATGGTGTTTCTGCTGTTAAAAAAATGTAAAATAGACCCATAGCAGATACTGCTGTTGGGGAGTGAAGTGTTAAAGATTTCACTATACTAGGTCCAACTTTATGATGTGACCAGTTCTCTACCTCGCTTCCTTTGCCTTCCCTACTTAACAGCAGAATCAGGTACCCAATTACAGCTGGGTAAACTGGAGCGTGACACTACCAGGTGTCGATCCTGGAACCCGTTAACTTTGCAGCGAGAGGCAAAGGTTATGACCACTCCACCGATCTGAAGCTATTATGCTTGAAGTGGAAGAAGAGTACGGTATTGATAGGAGGCCAGTGTGCGAACGAACTTTATTCCTCATGCAAACCCCTTTCTTTGGGCATGTTATGAGAAGGAGAAGAACATTTGGAAACATCGTGACAACAGGAAAGAAGACAAAGGGAGAAAATACCTTACAGTTCGAGATCATGCCATGGAAACAACAGAACGGATAAATAGTACCGTAGACAGGAAGTTATGGAGAGACATAATCGCCTACGTCACCAGACAGGACAGAGAAAGAAGAGGAAGTTTCTGCGGTTGAGTCTAAATATCATGAAAATCTCAATAAAATGAAGAATAAAATGATGAACTAAGGAGGGGGGGGGGGGGGGGGTGGGGGGGGGAGGGGGGGGGGGGGGGGGGGGGGGGGGGGGGGGGGGGGGGGGAACGTGTATGTAAATGTGAGCGCGCATATTTTTTTTTCTTAAAATGGCGTTGTGTTTACTTCCTATTTCACATCCGGGTTTTCTGTTTTGACCTGTCTTCCACAGTTTACTTTGTGGATTATGATGGATTTTAGGGTCTCATGAAAGACGCCCTCTCGCACACGCATGGATAAACAAAAACCAATAGACGTTTTCTGTACACAGGGCAGCGTAGGTGACCCACAGGAGAAAAAAACCGAAGTAACGGGACCAGTTTACACAGATTGTCCAACAAGTTGCACATTGTAGGAATACACGTTTCGTCGCTTTAGTACTGCTTTATTCCACCTCAACTTAGTTTGCTTTAAGAAAAACGCGTAAAGAGTTTTTGGGTTAC
Organism: Oreohelix idahoensis; assembly: GCA_024509875.1. NCBI lineage: Eukaryota > Metazoa > Mollusca > Gastropoda > Stylommatophora > Oreohelicidae > Oreohelix > Oreohelix idahoensis. The sequence goes on from JAMPIV010000790.1 coordinate 257,373, forward strand.
TAGTTGCAAAGTAGGATATATCACATTAAAATTTTTTTTTTTTTCGTTACTATCTAAACTGTTAACTTTAAGATATTGTGTAGGATGATAGATTAAACTACATACTACCTCAGGTCAATTTTTGTCAAAAGAGGAGATGGAAACTTGTGGTGGGTATTGTCTCCCCTGCTCCGCAGTAGTGGTCTAACAATGTCAAAACTTAGAGAATAATAATGAAGGTCTTCAAAGGTATCAACCTTCTCTCAAGATTACTCTTGACAGAGATACAAATAGAAGAATGATACTTCTATTTAAGGGAGCCTCACAGGATTGTAAGGAAAAGCAAGCATGACAGCTGAGATAATCTTAGCTGTCATGAATTTATTATCCTCCCGCTCCTTCTGCAAAGTAATATATTTTCGCTCGTATTTCTGAGCTCCCAACTGAAGCTGATTCAGAAATATGTTAATCTAGTAGCTCGATCTGATTACGTATTTAAAACTGTATGATTATTACGGGCGCAGACATACACATAACTCAATAGTGATTAATCCAACTTTAGCTATACAGTTACAGATAAACAAGTTTAATAGTCACTTATAGTTTGATAATGTAAGATAAATAATGTTGTTTACAAAAAAGAAGCAATGATATTTATCATCATCGGATGACTTAAACTGTCGTGGAAATAAGGGGAAATTGTGACTTTTTTTACGCTGTTATAGTATTTAGCTTCCGGTGTGGGACGGAACCGCGATAGCACAGTGGTTAGTGCACTGGCTTCCTAGCTGGGTGGTCCATGGTTCGATCCCCAGTTGAGGTGGGATTTTTTAGACCGCAAACGGCTCCAGAGTCAACCCAGCCTCGTGAATTGGGTACCAGAGTAACTCTGGGAAGGTTAAGGCGACCGGCGAAATGCTGACTGTTACGACTCTTGTAACGATGTTAGCCACTTCTATAGTGTGCATTTTATAATTTAACATTAACTTAGGGGTATTCTATAAAGTGTAGAGGTTTTCGCGCTTCACGGTGATGAACGCAAATTGATAGAGTTGTCTAGGATAAAGTATGACGCGGTGAGTTGTTAAGGCACCACTTGACAACATATTACATTGGGACTTCAGACCATGAAGGGCGTCCGAGATAGACGCATTGTTAATAGCTCCTGTTTTGTATAATAGTGTGCAGTAGTTTCTTCACGGAGATAAACGGTAAGGTCAGTTATCTCGAATGATGGATGCGAGAATAAGGCATTCCAAATTATTGATATGAATTTCCTTGGAGTAGGAATAGCAAGTATTTATATAGTGATTGGTGAGAATGTGTATTGTTTCGTCAAAACTATAATGTTTCGCTACTGGATTACCGACAGACGGAATCATGCATAACCCACTAGACATTTTGACGGTAATGGATTTTATTTGAAGAAGATTGGAATAACTGCACGGAGCTGATGTATTTTATTTATGCAATTGTCAATTGATGAAATGTCTCGTTTATTAAACTATGTACGTATCTATGGACCCATACATAAGAAGCGTTGTGGAGTCCATTACTGTTGAATTCGAAGTTCACCTCACCATTCGCGATTCACCATCAAGCACGATCATTTAAAAGGGAATAAGATACTAATGAACTTGGAAGAATACTGTCAAGAAGACTGTAAAGAATTTAATATGACAAAACGACAGTCAACCAATAATAACCAACTGGTCTTCAATGAAAATAGACCGCAACACTGACCATATCACCCCTAGTGTGCCTCAATGGGCGTGTAACGGGACGCTTTTCCTTTTTCATCTTCCGGTGTGGGTCGGCTGGCGTCTGCTTCAGCCGCTGTTGGTTCCCACAGATGCCTTGGACTGTATCTCTAGCATTATTGCTGAGTTGATTATAAAGGTTATCAAGCGTCTGCAAGACCCTTCAGATATTGGTGTCTAGCGTTGATTGCCCGCAACTTGTGCCACAGACTGAAAGCGAAACAAATGCTTTTTTGAGTATTAGGTCTCCTGATATGAGCATCAAGCGACCTCTGATTCCATGCGCCACTTCATTTTCCTCATAAATTCAGCGAAGTAGTCTTACAGCACTATAGAAATTTAAGCACAATTTACGCCTACACACCCAATTTTGCTTCGTGAAGAAGTCAAATTAAGAGCAGTCTATCTTAGCATCTCACATGCCAAACCAATTGTGAATAAGTGTCTGATTTTGGAAGGCCCCCCCCCCCCCCCTTTACTACCCTCATTTAGACAATTATTACATGACAACATAAGATATTACTCTTTACATGTGGTTTTCAAACTCCATGACCATTTAGGACCTTGCAACTTCCGTTCGTACTTGTAATGTTTACAAACTCAATACTTCACAAAAAAGCAAGACAGCACCGCTAAAAACCATCAGCGGAGTGAAACTAACCGATAAGGGTAAGCAGATGGAGAGCTGGGTCGAGCACTACTCTGAGCTTTGCGCTAGAGAAAATACCGTTACGCTGCAGCCCTTGATGCTGTCAAACGCCTGCCAACTATGGAGGAGCTGGATGCCGAACCAACATTAGAGGAACGCAGCAAGGCCATTGATAGCTTGGCCTCTGGAAAAGCATCAGGCAGGGATGGGATTCCTCCTGATTTAATCAAATGCTGTAAAAGTACGCTATTACATCCCCTGCATAGAGTGCTGTGCCAGTGCTGGGAAGAGACACCTATTCATCAAGACATGCGAGATGACAAGATTGTAATACTGTATAAAAATAAAGGAGACAGAAGTGATTGCAATAACTACAGAGGCATCTCTCTCTTTAGCATTGTTGGTAACGTTTCTGCCAGAGTCATCTTAATGCGACTACACAAGTTAGCTGAGTGCATATATCCAGAGTCACAGTATGGATTCCAAGCCGGTAGATCAACAACAGACATGATCTTTTCTCTCCTCCAGCTTCAGGCAAAATAAAAGAGAGCAGAAAAGGCCCTTATATCTCGCCTTTATAGACCTCACAAAAGCGTTTGACCTAATTAGTAGGTATGAACTCTTTAAAATCCTCCTGAAAATAGGCTGCTATGCTAAATTGCTGCAAATGTTAATGTCATTCCATGACGACATGAAGGGAACAGTCCAATAAGCTGGAAGCACATCACAACCCTTTGACATACGAAGTGGCGTTAAACAAGGCTGTGTTCTGGCTCCGACCCTCTTTGGGATCTTCTTTGCCTTACTCCTGAAACATGCATTCAGAGATGCAGCTGAAGGAATATGCATTCACACTTAGTCAGATGGCCGTCTGTTTAATCTTTCAAGGCTGACGGCAAAAACAAGAATCAGAAGGGTCACCATAAGGGACTTGTTGTTCGCTGATGTGCTACAGTCGCCACTCAAAGCCAACAGGAGCTTCAGAGCTTGATGAATCACTTCACCCAAGCATGCAAGGACATAAATCCAGCAACGTGATAGGATGAAGCTGCCGATCGCACCAAGTGGCGATGCTATTTACGGCGCCACCTCAGATTGGGCGAAAAGCGCACACAACAAGCCGAAGAGAGGAGAAAACATCAGGAAAATAAGCAGCTGAGGACTGTCACCTCAGGGGCGCATTCCATAGTCAGTTATGACTGAAGGGGTTATTATTATTATTATTGTTATTACTACTTCACAGATCTATCGCTGATAATATCTTCTGAGATGTTACTTTCTCGTAGTTGATTATCACAACACATTCCATCTGCTCAAAGTATTACATCACTGCTCATGTCTTAATCGTGAACGAGATTGTCACTTCTGACATCCCATTGAAATCAGTCATGTATTCGGGCACGTCATGTTTGCAAACTGACACCTTTTCTCCCATTTACCACCTGTCATCCATATCGGAAAACTTAAACCACATGGTCTGTGTCAAATATCTGCTACCGATGTCCCTATATCAAAGATTTGCGCAGTCAACCCATCTCGCTACTTACTGACGCCATTTCTGTCGGGCGGAAGCGGTTACGTAACGTAAACATTTAACCCTGCACAAATAGAAGTCAATGTTGCTTCAAAGAGGTCAAGAGTCAGGTAATAATAAGGGAGTGGCAAGTAGGACAATATGTAATAACAGAATTGTGAAACGATACGAGTGTAAACAAAAAACAATAAAAAGTTGCGCTTTGCAGGGATGGTTCGAGTAAGTATAGTCGGAGAAAACTGAAAACCAGAAAAGAGAACGAACGTATTTCGTGACAAGAATAAAGCAGTACTAAGTCAACGATTCATCTTTGTCCCATGTACGTTCCGGAGGTCTCTTACGAAACAAATAACTGAACTACTGCTCACTCAAGCATGTCGTACAAAGCGACTAAAGTAAGGTTATGCCGGCAATCTCATCTTGTAAAAGAAATAGCTAGAGAAACTACCGCTTCAAGAGCAAGTGACTACTTTGTGCAAGCTTCCTGCAAGGGGGCCAGTTGCATTGGTGGCCCCATGCTAAATAAGAAACAAAAAAGGAAAATAATGATGATGACAATGATGATGATGGTGATGATGATGATATTTTCTCTAACTAATGTAGCAAAATTACTGAATATTCATTATAGGAATCTCAAAAGACCCCGATTGTTTGGCAAGACCAATTTAGCTAACGAGACTGAGATACATTGAGGTGCTGCGAAAAAAGATACATAGCAACAGTGGACTCTGTGATACACGAGTGTTTCAGATTACAGATAATGAAGTGATAAAGAATGTGATTACTTAGAAAAGTAATGAGACATCTTCATTATCAGTATTAATCTTACTCGCTCTGAAAAGCATAGGACTTGAATTAAAAAAATTCATTCGGATGGATAAACAAAAAATAAGTGAAACATCTTACTAAGACAAAGAATAAAGAGAATCGCTAACGTTACGACCATTAAAATTTTATCTGGGACTAACAAACAAAGCAGAAGAGGAAGACAGTTAGAACTTTGTTAAAAATATTAAAATAAATACAAATTATACGACTCGAAATTGCAGTCACTGATGAAATTCCTGTGAGAATCCGAATAAACAAGATGGCAGCTGAAATAGATCTTGGTAATGGAACAAATTTATTCCAAGTTTTCCTGTCGTGTATCGTCCGTTAATGGTCTCTCTGCGTGTGTGTGTGTTTTTTTTTAGTTATTTAATGGATTATGTCGCATGTGGTTACAGTTATGGGACAGAAGGGGTCATGTCAGAGGTAAAAACTTTATCGTCAGACTGTTTTGTCAGAGTCCATTACATTCCATTTCTCTTGGCTGATGTCGCTATTTTCATGACCTAATTTACAGCCAAAAAGAAGAGAAATTGTGAAAAAAAGCATTCATGTAGCATTCCTTTTCTTGTGGCAGTTAATGAAGAATTCTGAATGTCTGTTTTCATATATTTTCTTCATTAGGTTAATATCTTCAAGTAGGCTTCAGAACGTTTCGTCAATTTCCAAAGTGATTCTGTCTAAACTGCAGACAAATAAGAAATAGACAGTTCACTTTAAAATCGGAATATATAGTGAGACAAGGTATCACGAATTACTGAAAATGTGTGGTGACAAAAGGGAAAGAGAGGCGAAGGGAAATATTTTCTGATAAAAGCAGTAATCAGCTAAAACCAAATACAGTTTTGTAATATGACTGATGCACAGAACAATAATGACGTGAAAGACAAACACGGCAGCAAAGAATGCATAGGAAAAAATGGTGAATTACTGCGACAAAGGTTAATAATGATGTAACATCAAAACAACCAGACAAAATATTTCTTTAAATAAAAATAAAAAACAGTGTGAAAATAGTAACTTCAACAAAATACGAAAGTAGTGAAAATAAACTATTGCGGAACAAAGTCACAAATATGGAACTGATGACAAGAACTAGACAAGTGCTAGTGGAACAAGAGTTGAGAAGAAGACGCTGGCGATGGATAGGACACACATTGAGGAAACCTGTTGATAGCATTACAAGGCCGTCCTTGTTCTGGAATCCACAGGGAAGGAGAGGCAAAGGTAGACCAATAACACATGGAGAAGAGCACTGGGTACAGAACTGAAAATGATAAGGAAAACATGGAAAGAACCTGAGCAGATGGCACGTGACAGGAGGACTTGACATGTGTTTGTTGAAGGCCTATGCTCCTGTGGGAGCTAAAGGGTATTGATTGATTGATTGATTGATTACGGTAAAGACAAATTTTGCTAAACATGAACGGTATTTACGAACTTGAGATTAAAAGTTGACCATAAAGGAAAAAATAAAGGTCTTAGTTTAAAGAGCAGACAGATGTAGGGTAACCTCATAGAAATGGACTTGTCCGAAATATCCGAAGGAAGATGCAGCTCTGAAAAGCAGAATCGAAAATTCATTTCACGAACGATATTAAACTCTAATTGAAAATATCAGATGCAATTTGTATTAGGAGCTTTAAACGCTTGGATTTCCACATCGCAAGAAAAATCAATGACTGCACTGTCTGTTTGCAAGTCTTGTATACTGTACATTACAACCTCAATGTTGTGTGTAAATAGTTAGCATTCTTATTGTCTGCGCTGGCATTTTGATATTATTTGCTGGATTCAGCAAATAATGGATTCAACATTTATACAAGAAATTAAAGTTTTGTGTTCGTAATACATTTTTTTTTCCTAATGGCTCCTTTGCTGTGTCGCTTTAATGACACCATTGCAATTTAACCACAATTTCGCAAGCTTAACGCCTACCGTTTTGTGTATTCCAAGTACAGTTATGCTAACACTGCTCCAGGGTGATTTAGCTTCGGATACTACTATGAGGTTGTACATGAGGCTGGCAACCTCATGACGTAAAACACATTGCTACAAAAATCACCACTGAAAGACCATGTGAATATTTGGTGCAGTCTTCCTGCAAAGAACCAGGTACAGTGGTCTCTCCATGTTCCATACGGAACGAAAAGGAAGTGATGGTGAAGTGTTCATATTCTGATGTGATATAACAGAGCTACAGTTTGGATCAACAATGTTTGACCGACTGCGGTGCGTTTGAAGCAATGTCGTGTCATATATCTACTTATGATGAGACAATGTCGTATCATACACCTACTAATAATGAAAAGTGTCACGCCGTTTATCGTCTGATGGTGAAGCCGTGTTTTTGTCAGATATCTACTGATAATGAAGTAGTGTTATGTTATGTACGCGAATTTACATATGATGAGGTAGTGCAATGTCATTGTCGTAAATTTATTTTGAGAGAAAAGAGTCGTAGAAAAAGTGGTCCGGTTTAGAGTGGAAAATGATGATGGAAAGCTCAGTGATAGAAAATGTAGATATTAAATAGTTGCTTCACAGCGTGCTGGAGGAGAGTAAAGACAGACTTATTTACGACAAATCGCTTCTCTCAATCTTCTCTTCCGCTCTCCTGGTCAAACAAATTATTTGCCAGTTTTCCAGACTCGCATCTGCGCGCACATCGATTTGGTGTTTTTCACACACACAGACGATGTAGATACAAACTATATTAAACGAATAGGGGAAAAGTTGGGATTTGGGTATATCCAACACAGAACTAAATGAGTTTATGTGATTTTATTCACTTTAAAACATCAATCACTAACAAATATCAGGTATTACATACATTATCATAAGTACACAAATGCAAATAACAAGTTTGGGAGGGGTGAAGAAGATTGGTATCGACTAAGCCCTTCCCGCTTATTAGACAAAGATAAACCCAGTCCAGAGATAGATAATATCAGGAACACGGGTACGTTAACCTAACAGTGAAGTTAATTACTCTGAAAAGAGGTGTTACCAAATTAGTTATGGTGGTAGACAAAAAAATACTGTTATCCTAACTGGTGTCTTCCCTTTATTAAGCAAAGAAAAAAAGGGGGGGAGGGATGAAACAGAGTTAACAAATTATCCCACTAAAGGAACAATGCCGGGTATACAGAAAACGTATTACCCGGTAGGCAAGTTAACAAATGGTTTGTTGCAAAAAAATTAAATCTCCTGTCATTCATACACACTGTGCGGATCCACACTCATATACACCACACACTTACCGAGTTGCAGCATCAGACAATCCCTTAGAATGATAAACTCAATATTTAACTCTTGACGTATGACAACTGTCTAGTCCTTCTATGTCCCGCCCCAGATAATGCGAGGATTCACTGAGAGCAAATATTCCCGCTTATCGCTGGACTTTAAGTTCTAAGAGTTCTTGTGTTTTATTATAAAGAAACGAGTCTATGGGATGGCACTGACGCAGTTCGACATAGGGGTGAAAAATGAGGTGATGGTATAATCCTTCACTGCGTGATGATAGTCACTGACCGGGAAAGTTTTTTTAATCCAGTGAGGAAAAACTCTGCTCGGTCACAGTCAGGTAAATCGGTAATCTCTCACAATAGAGCAGTATATAAACTATCGCTACTGGCACTGTTCATCTTCCAGTTTATCTTACAGATTTAATTTGATGATAATAATCAAATGATCTTGGGTAGGCTTTCTTTCGTGTAATTATGTTAGCTAGGCCGTACCGGACCACCACAAGATTTACTTTAAAAAAATGTCTCATCAAACTGTCTGGAAGTTTAAGAACCGAGTATGGAAACTCTGAAAGATTTCGTTATTGCTGGGATTGCAAAAGGTGATCAATCTAGAGAAAAAGATAGAAAACCCATAACAACATAATCATACTTTAAAACAAATAATCTTCTAAGCGCGCGATAAATTTCCCGTTAAGCCTATAATACATTCGAGTATTTAATTATGTATTTAATAAACACTGCGCGAATTCTAGTGGTTAAAACACACATCTATAAATATAGGACTTAACTAAATTTATTAATTATAAATTCCTTCGCGACTTTAAAAGTTAATTTAAGCATCTATTATCTTTTGAAATAATATAATAGATAGATCATTATATTCATAACCCTCCACTCCCAAAGGAGCATAGGCCTTCAACAAACACATGCCAAGTCCTCCTGTCACGTGCCATCATCTCAAGTTCTTTCCATGTTCTCCTCATCATTTTCACCTCTGTTTCCAACTCTCTTCTCCATGTACTTCTTGGTCTTCCTCTGCCTCTCTTGCCCTGGGGGTTCCAGAACAAGGACTGCCTTGTAATGCTATCAACAGGCTTCCTCAGTGTGTGTCCTATCCATCGCCATCGTCTTCTTCTCATCTCTTGTTCCACTGGCACTTGTCCAGTTCTTGTCATCAGTTCCACATTGGTAACCTTGTCATACCATTTTAATCCCTCTATTCTACGCAAGCACCCATTTATGAAAGTCTGTAGCTTTTTGGTTGTTGTCTTTGTTGTTCTCCATGTCTCTGAGCCATACAATAGGACTGACTTCACATTTGAGTTGAAGATTCTTATTTTCGTGTTGGATCCTATTTCTCTTGATCTCCATATATTTCCCAATGCAATGAAAGCTCCTCTTGCCTTTTGTATTCTTATTTTGATATCGCTGTCTGTCCCTCCAACTTTGTCTATATTACTGCCAAGATATGTGTATGATTCTACATCTTGTATTGGTGTTTCTTCAAGTTCAACCCTGTTTTCATTACCTGCATTTATTCGCATTATTTTTGTCTTTTCCCTGTGTATTTTCAGACCCAATTGCTGTGACCTCTCATCGAGTGTTTTCATTATATTTACAACTGGAACTATTGAGATGGTTTAATTTAATAGATTTAAATTAACACAAAATCCAATGAAATATAATGAATGAACTAGACCGCTGATCACTTTACACAATATATTACCGCTTTGCACAGAAATAGAATTCACTGCAAATAAAATGAAAATCCAGGGGATAATCTAGCAAGATTTCAAATATCGCTAGTGCTACTATCAAGTTCTGGCCAGCGAATGATAACGTGTCTAGTCTTCATGGTCTATTTAGCTAAAATGGAATGTAAGTTGAGTGGGACATGATAAACTTGACAGCTTATTTGATCTCACGAACTTTTGGGGATCTGACCGCCAAATCAAGAGAAGAAGCCGCCCCCTGGTCTTCGTATCTCCGTTCGCTGCTGCCCGTTTCGGCTTTCCCCCGTTCGCTCGGTTGCGATTGACACCGAGACGCGAAATTAGCGGCAAGCAACTGCGTCTCGTATCAGGGACCACTACTGTCTTTGATAACGCCGATAGTCTCCCCTGAAATCCCTCAGTCTGTCTCTTTGATCTCGTGCCGCGTACTAAATGAGTCCCGGTGGAATGAGTTCTGGCAAACGAAAAGTTACAACAAATGTTCAGGGGTTCTAATGTTATGAAAAGCTAAAAGTCCCTTTAAATCATCCATCATATCAGGGAGAATTCACTTGTCAAACTAGACGTACGTCACAGTCATATATATCAACAGATGATGAAATAGTGTTTATCACTGATACAGGTGTGGCTATGCCTACCACACGCTGCCTGCTGTATCGTTCACTAGAGGTAACACATAAAACTGTCAAATTTCACGAAAGGAACCAGTAAGACAGTTACTTCGAACATTTCCAACGATTTAATATTATAATATCAATTCACAGGACGACCCAAATTCCGCTTGGAGGACAACATTAGACAATCTTTGAAGGACCGAGGACTAGAATGGAACCAAGCCAGGAGGAAGACAGCCGATAGAATAGTCTGGCGCTCTCTCTTACAAATCTCTACACCTCACGGTAGAAGAGGAACGAATAAGTAAGTAAGTAATATCAATATTCACTAATCATGGCATAACATGGCTCAGACCTAAAACTGACCAAGAGCTGACCAAGACCCTACTCCACCTCCAAGTGGTGGTCCTGGAAACAGGCTGCATCACTGCAGTCTGGCTGAGCGAGTAGGGATCGAAGAGGGAAGGCTAACCCGGTCCCAAAAATTCCGTGCTGAAGTCGGATGTGTCGGCCGAAAGGCGCAAATATCGCAGCTTCGCTGTAAACGGACCATATATATACTGATGATAAAGCAGTGTTATGTCATATATCTTAGTATAACAGTGCATGTTGCCAGTAACTTACTTACTTACTTAGTCGTTCCCCTTCTACCGTGAGGTGTAGAGGTTTGGAAGAGAGAGCGCCAGACTATCCTATCGGCTGTCTTCCTCCTGGCCTGGTTCCATTCTAGTCCTCGGTCCTTCAAGATTGTCTAATGTTGTCCTCCCAGCGGACTCTGGGTCGTCCTGGGGGTCTGGATCCCTGGCTCTTTGTTTCCCATGCATGTCGTGGTAGCCGATCTTCTCCCATTCTGCAGACATGGCCAAACCATCTTAGTTGGGACTGTTCTACTTGGGTCTGCAAGGGGTGGGATTTTAGGCCTTGACGTATCGCCTGGTTGCGGACCATGTCTTTTCTTGTTACTTCAACCACTTTCCTCAGATACCTCATTTCTGAGGTTTGGATCTGACTTTTGTGGATTGTAGCCATTGCCCATGACTCACATCCATATGTCAAGACTGGGACACAGGTGGAGCGGTATACAGCCATCTTCGTTTTCTTACCAACCTCTCTCTTGCTGAGGAATCCTCGATTTATGGCCTGAAAAAGTCTCCCAGCTGCTGCTTTTCGAGTGGCCAACTCTTTTTTGATGCCTCCCTTTCGGTCTATAATAGCTCTGAGATATTTAAAGTGGTCGACCTGCTCCAAAACCTGTTCTCCCAGCTTAATCTGATGTCTTCTTTCTTCTCGTGATATCACCGTGGATTTTGTTTTAGAGCTACTTATGACCATTCCTCTATTCTCCAGCTCTTCCTTCCAGACTTGCAGGTTGGATTGGAGATGTGCCTCTGATTTAGCAATCAGGGCAACGTCATCAGCAAATGCCAGCTCTGAAATACATACCTGTCTCATCTTCCAGTACCCCACTGAATACTTTCTTGTTCTCTCCTTACATGCCTTGATAACATCGTCCATGAGGAGTATGAAAAGATAACGTGACAGGATATCACCTTGTCTTACACAGTGGTGGTCCTGAACTCTTCTGACTTATGGTTTGCTGTCCTCACATAATTTCTGCAAGACTTGTAGAAGCTCTGTATAGCATGAATCAGAGGTGCTGGAATGTTCTTCCTTGCCAAACAGTCCCAAAGTTTGCTCCAGTGGACCCTGTCAAATGCCTTTTCCAGATCTATGAAACAAAGATGGATCTCACTCTTATACTCAAGAGCCTTTTCATTCAGCTGTCTGAGTGTGAAGATTAGGTCTTGAGTACTTCGGTTTGCTCGGAATCCGCACTGGATCTCATCCAATTGTGGCTCAGCTAGGCGTTGGAGTCTCTGCTCTAGGATTCTAGAGTAGATTTTACCAGGGACACTGAGAAGGGATATGCCTCTGTGGTTTCCACATTGTCGATTGTCACCTTTTTTGAAAATTGGTGTTATGATGGCAATCTCCCAATCCTTTGGTATGGTCTTGTTGCACCACGCTGCCTGTAGGACCCTTAAGAGTAATAGGTCACCTGATGGTCCCATGTACTTAACCATTTCTGGTGTTATACCATCATGCCCTGCTTTGCCAGTAACAAAATAATTAAATCTGACAGTGGAGCAATTATTTGAGCATTACTGATTACACGAACACTTTTGTAGCCGCTTGCGAATCACAAGCGATGTTAGAGATGTTTAAGAAGAAATTAGATAATTTAGCAGACGACATAGAACGACAATTATTTGCACTAATTGGGTTTTCATTTTAAATAATAGTGTCTCACAAGGATTTTTAGAAAGGCAAGTATAACTACTGAGTCATCTAAGTTTGTTACATATTGTCTATTCTCTGCCCACTTCTGTGAGAAATATATGTTTTGGCTTGTATTTTATGAGCCCCCAGCAGAAGGTGTTTCGGCAAAATATTTATTTAATAGCTCTGTATATTGTATATGTATTTTTTTAAATGAGTCATACTGGGGCAGATATCAATCCACTCAATCCATTGATGGACTCCAGCTATTGATTTACATTTGCATTGATAACAATAGGTTTACTTATGAAATATGTGGTCAACAGGGTTAAAATGAATATAATTAATTTGTCAAGAAAAAGACTGGTTTGTGGTGGAGCTTTAACAAAGATTGTCCGTAAACTCTGCCAGTACTGGGTACGTAGCTGGCAATGTGGTGACAATGCGTTCTGGTTCAGTCACTGTTGGTTCCCAGTGAAGTTTTGACTTTTCCTTCTGAAGTCAGTAGTCGAGTGGCGTAGTAGCAACAAGATGTTTGCGGTGCCGAAGTAACTGCCTAAGATTTACCATCTTCGAGTGTCCTCAAGATCCGTCTGTTGTAGATGGTGTTCGGCGTTGAATTCCGGTAACCAGTACCAGAAACTGAGACATATATAAATAATACCTGTCGTAAATATCCAGTGACCTTATGTTAGCATCAGGCGACCACCGGTTTTGCCGCCACAATTTCATCTCCCTCTGAATGCTTCTGATGTACCTGAGAATGAATTCTCAGGCCATCAACACAGATGAAAGAGCGTCAGGGGAGCGGAAAAAAACAGATGGATCATTTTCAGATATACATATACACAACAAATCTGACATAAATTGATGACACAAAAAATGTATACATATACCATGATGTCATCATCCTCCGCTTTCTGCTCCTTGTGAAGCCTGGGGCTAGCTTTGCTATTGGTTCCTTGTGAGGAAACTCACACGAAGCAGTCATCAGTTCTTACAGTGGTTGTTTAAGTGTCGAGTTATTTACAGTGACGAGATTACCAGCCTCTTATACTACTGTACATCCACAAGCAAATTACACATGTGAAAATGCAAAATATAAAATGATAAAATACATATTACAAATTACCCTGAGTTTATCGGGCGAATTAAACACATACGTTTTGCAAAGGTAACGTCCGAATGTTGTCGACCAACTGATTGAAGATGCCGTCTCTTCAGGTAGGTTAGATGTTTAACATAGAGCACTTGAACTAGGATCCTAGAACTTCGGCGCAAAGTGCTTTCTCTCGGGTTACTCTCTTTAAATCATAGAATTTACTTCCAGTCCTCTGTCTTGTAATCTATTTTGGTGCTGATATTCTGTTTTCCTGGCTGTCTAAAGTTTCTCCTTGAATAAATTTGAAGTCAGTGCAGTAAGCTTACAGGGTGTATAAAGTTATAACGAATATGTTTTCGCTTACACACCCATATTGATTCGTGAACAAGAAGTCCAATCAAGAGCAGCCTATCTGAGCATTTCAAATGCCAAACCAATGGTAAATAACTGTCTGGTTTTGGTAGGCGTCTATCCCCCACTACCCTCGTCTTTCTTGTAGAACATTCTACATGACACATTAAGTATTGTTTTTGAACTTCATACCATATGTGGTCTTGCTACTTCCGTGGGGATTTATCATGTTTTCAACTCACTACTTCACAGATCTATCACTGATAACATTTTTAAGATGTCGCTTTACCGTAATTATTCATTACAACAAGGTCTGTGCGTATGGGATTACGTAGCTTTCCATGCTCCAAAATCACATTTGTTATCTTACTGTCAGTGTCTAAATGTTTACCAAGATTATCACCGCCGACAGTGTTTTTGGGCACTGCATATTTACTAACTGCCTCCTTAGCTCCAAATAATGTCTATCCATCCATATTGGAACACTGTGAACAACATGATATGTGTATTTTCCCAAACACGAATTCTGGATTAACAATAGTGTCGTAGATTTTGGATAGGAGAATTAAGACTTGGGTTTGGTCCCTTCTGAATAGGTTGGAATGAGTGATAGTCACAGTGAGAGATGGAAATAAAACATAGACTTCCACGAGTGAGGTGGTAGAATAGTGATAGATGCTGTCTCTGAGAGCGGAAAATCTTCTCTCTCTCTCACCTATCTTCTACGACAGATCTAAAGTAGTCAGACAGTCTAAACACAGATAGATATATTACATATATTTCTATCTAATCACAGGCACGCACATACACGTGGCGACAGTTAAACACACAGACGTGGGAAATCTATAACAATGGATATATATATTTTTTTAGAACGAGCTGACCAACGCACTGATTAGTTCAAGAGAGATTTTTATTATTATCATCAAAAATAAATCCTCTCACAACACCAAAGAAATACATCAAGGAGAAACATACAAATAGTCATAAAATTTAAGGAAAAAAAATGCTACAAGGATGATAGCCCGTTAGAATCTTACTCTAGGTTTAGCCCACAGCCCCGTTAAGAGAACAGATGATGGCCCAAAGAGTTATAGATACATAGGGTTGAGTCTAAGAGGTTTCTTTCTTTCTCGTAAATGTATGAACAGAGTTGGATAATCTGATTTAGCCTAAGAAAAAAGAAACTCTAGCATTTGTAACAAATTCTGCAAATTTAAGAATTTAGGATAGCAAATGGGTGACAATAATACACCGGTAAAATAACACTCAGACCTGTGTACCCTCATTCATTCAGCCATGGCTATGCTCTCACATATATACTCACAACTTTGCTCGTTGCCTCTGGGAACATAATAATTCTAGGACCTTCACACAGACCCGAAAATGCAGTCATCGACCAAGAAATCCCCAGTTCCAAAAGACGTACTGAACTCTCTGTCTCAGGGAACGATTTCCTTGGGGGTTCTAATTTTTCGAATGTCTGATTAAGTCACATAAATTTTGTCCAGGCACGACAGTTAGCAGTGCACAATGTCATTATGCTTGTAATATTCACGCCGCCAGGGAAAATTTCTAGAGTTTTGAAAGAATGTAAGATCTCAAAGGGTATTGATCATTACAGTCTTTGAAACCCGTTAGTGGGATTTAGTATTTCTGTCTAACTCTGTTGGCATTTGCACTGACAGACCAGTGTTACTTGAGAAACCCACGTGGTTCAAAATAAGGACTGTCTATTTCTTCACAAATATGAAACTCTTATTAAACGCTGGCAAGTTGGGTACCACCGCTTCACTATATAAAAATGGAAAGAACACATATCAAATAATTTACATATATGTACTCAATATAACTTACATTTAAAACAGCAAGCCTACAGCTTGACTTATTATTTAAACTTCCGGTGAAATAAGTTATATGTTAAATATTAGCATACCAGTGTTAAATGCTGTTTCTATATATACTGTTGAATGGTGTATAGATATGAAGTTGTATTGTTCCTTGTTCACACTGACATCAACTATTTTACCGGACCACAGTGTTAAGAGGTATGGTGGTCTGTGGAAGCTCCAATGTTAAAGACTTGTTGTTGGCCCCAGCGTTGCTCGTCAGAGTGGTTGTTAGGAATAGGAATATCAACTCGACCTACGCAGTGGTGTGTAGACATAGAGTGAGAGTATAATACGCGAATGATGAAAGAGTTCGAAGAGTTGATAACTGTTCTTTTACTCACTCATGTATGGCTGGAAGTCATCGACTCCAACTGCTGTGTACTTTTTGTTACAGTTTAATTGGACGTACACATTCGACAGCACGGATACAGTGACAAATCACAGGTTGGCATAATACATCATGGTACAATTGATAAATGGTCTTGCAATGATACATGGGCACTCGTTGCATAATAGCACAATGGAATGTCAGTAGACAAGCACTCAGTATTGCCCATATATATATATATATATATCATCTGAGTTTACTGACAAAGCACGTCAGTTTATAAACAATATTCAAGATGGCTTCTAGACCTAACCTCGTCTAGCGAAGATTCCTTTAAATAATGTTCAGCACATATTTTTTCATATAATCATATTGAACCGCTAGTAATGGGTTCTCATCTGTAGCAGTGATCTCTGGACTCATCAAGCGATAATACGGGGCATCCCTTTTCTCTTCTTGAAAGTCACAAAATATTTGAATACAAGATGGCTGCTGTCGTGAGCTGTCACTCACTTTAGGATACAAACTGGAATCTGTATCAAAGTTAATCCTACATTAAATGTTCTCATTGCTCTGTAGATTCTATCATGATGCAATTGACTTCATCATACAAGATATAGTGCTGCTAGAAATGAATGTCTTCTTCATCTAGTTAAATATTCTCTCAGACGTACAAATCGTGCGTCTGCTTATCGAAAAACGATGGCTTCGTAAGAGTTCATAAGAAGTGCTTTTGTTACCTTGGTATCAGAAATATGATTCTGCCATTCCTTGGCAATAAGAATAAACACTGGGGTAAAGCATACACGATAGGTCTAAACGACTATCACTTTCCCCATCAATCTTGAGATCACTTTTCCCGGCGACAAGCCGATACAGAAAAACACGACAGCCCCCCATCATCAGGGCGAAGCCAAAACACCTCTCTAGCCACACATCCGCTGAACAGCCTTTGACCTTTCTAGCGACAAAGAACATATAGTTCGACTTAGATATGAAAAGATATACAGATATAAGACAGACTCGTCCTACCTAGACAAACAATACACATAAATTCAGGCCATAGATATTCTGAAGCAAGAACAATCTATTTTTACCCAAACAAAGAATAAATCGCAGTAAAACTGGATTCATCCGCGGAGTTCAATCTGAAACTCCTTTCAAGGGAAGTAACTCAATATTGACTTTTCCTTAACCAAAAGAGTTTCTATTTTGTTTACAAAATATTTGCGAACATAACAAGCATACAAATGTATTATATTGCAAGATATCAAAGAGTGCACGTAACATTATATAAAATCGATCATCAGGAATTAGGAATATGGTGCGTATTCCGTCACTATTCACTGATGTCGCGTCTAGCATTTATAAGTTTGTTATTAAAACAGTTTCGACTGAGTATTAGCCGTTAAATTAAATTCCTTATAGCTACTAGTTTAGTAAGCTAAAGATATAATTTATTATGTATTTCCACTGTATGCGTCACTAGAAAAATAATACAAACTATAAATTAAGCACTCTGGACACAGAACTAGTTTAGAATGAAATAGGCTATTAAACACTTTATCACTTCACAAAATACTAGAGATCTATAATATATTTACCTCAAACACAGCACTACAGGATATCGCACAATTAAGAATTATACGCTTATATTTATGGAAGTTTAGAAGTTCGACAAATTGTCGCAACAAACTAAGAAACTTCGCTTATACAGCTCTACTCTTCGCGAACCACCTGTCTACTGCGATTTATTTAGAAAGAATGAAAATAAAGTTTCAAACTAGGTTTAATATCTGAAACAGACAAAGGATGAACTATTTCCCCAACCCTGATCTCTCCCCTTCTCATAACACCTACGTTTCACTTAGAAGCATGTCGTAACTGTCACCGGTGCGATTTCGCACCTTCGTTAACAAACTGACCGGGAAAAGCGCGTGTCAGTTGCAAATCTCAGACAACCGTCTGCACTGGGCGAAAGCGTGTTGGCAGTTTTAGCACCTACGTTTAGAATGACCAACAGTGAGTGCCGTGTCAGGTAGCGATTTTACACTTCGCCGAGAAATTCAGCCTGGGAAAACGCCTTTGACAGGTGAAATTTGCAGACGATAAGTCGGCCCTATTTCTAAGTATGAAGCACATTCACAGTTTCTTCCTCTGACATCTACGTAATAGGATTACGTATCCCAGTATGAGAAAAACACAAGGTAAAGTTTGAGAATACTGAAGAAAATATTTTTCACAAACGAGTGATGCGAAAAATACAGGAAAAAACAAGTAAGGAAAGATAATAAAATAAAGGATGCGGGTGAGAGAATAGGAAGAAGATGTAGGCAATTTAATGATCAAAACCTACGTGACAAATAGTATTTAGCTCAGTGTAGACATTTACTCCGTCTGGAACTGGCCATCGGTCAAAACTTAATGAGGTAACTTCTCTCTGCACAAAACGGAATATAATGTGTTTTCAAACAGATCGTGCGCTTAGGTAAAATTAGGGAGTGACACATTAGAGCAAGATGCGATAAGAAAACATTGAACTATGAGAGCGAAAACAACGTCAAAGTGCGGGTGAGAAAAGGAAAATGAAAGGCACAGAAAAAAAAGTTAAAAGGTTGGCACAGAAAAAGGTAACGATCTAAGATTGACTCGTCACAGTTATTGCTCATAAGTATTTAAATTGGAGCACAATTTCCATATAATTGTTATATCTTATTATTTTACTGCATTAACTTCGGTTACTGATTCACTACATTTAATTTTCCAAAGACCAGATGCCTTCAAAAGATGTATGCCAAGTCCCTAAGCCACGTGTTATGTGCCAGTTGTTCAATTTCTGTCTACATTTTCTTGATCCCAGTCGTGTCTCAGTTCTCTTCTCTACTTTTTTTGGGTCTCCCTCTGTTTCTTTTACCCTGGGGATTTCAGAATAAAAACTACCTTGTAATGCTAGCAACTGGCTTCTTCAAAGTGCGTCCTACCCATCGCTAGCATCTTTCTTTACATAGTCTGTTTCACTGCTACATACTTGATGTTTTTAAACATTTCTACAGAAGATCTTGTCATGCTATTCAATCTTTCTATTCTACAAAAGCACCAATTTATGAAAGTTTGCAGTTTTATGGTTGCTGTTTTTGTTACTCTCTAATGCGTTAGAACCGTACAATAAGACTGGCTTGACAACTGAGTTGAAGTTATTTGCTTTGTGTTTACCTTGATTCTTTTTATTTCTATACATTTCCTAATGCAATAAAAGCTGCACTTGCTTCGTGTGTTCTTATATTGATATAAATCTGTCATTCCATCTCTGTCTAAACCCTCCAAGATACCTGTCTGTTTGTACATATTGTAGAGGTATTTCTTCAATTGACATCTTGCTATTACTGCTGCATTTGTTCTCACATTCTCTGTCTTTTCAATTTGTGCATTTTTAGCGACGTGTGCTGCGACATCTCATCAAGATTGTGTCCTGTATATGATTACGATTATGGAACAGATGAGCCAGGTCTTCGGCATAATAAAAACGTTAAGATTCTTACTCAGATTCCACTGACTCCCATTTCTATTATTTGATGTCGCTGTTTTCTTAACCCAATTTATATCTAGCAAGAAGAGAAATGGTGACAAGAAGCATTGCTGGCACACACCAGTTCTAATCTCAAACGGTTCTGTAAGTTGTCTTTCATTAATAATTCTGCATTTCACGTCTTTATGTGTTGTATTTTAGTTACTGTGTGACGATATTTTGGTTGTGTCCTTTTTTTCCTCTTCTTCCTCTTTCTCTCGCTCCATTTATTTCTTTAATTTACGCACATAAACCTGTGCCCCGTCAGCCCTCAATCATTGGTTGACCTCTGTTCATACTTCGATAGCCGTTATTTCACGGTTTATTGACCGTCCTTAAGGATTAATTGTAATCGCTTAAGTTGTTGAACAAGATTTGACTTCATACGGTCCACGGAAAAAATGATTGTGGCAGGTAACTTTTTCCGCCATACCCAGACGTAGAGATTAAACACATGCGGTGGTGAATGCTTATCGCGACATCACTGAGTCAGACTACAAAGGAAGACCAGATGGTTTGTCTGTAAAAATACATCTGTGGTCAGTGATATGTAGCCAATTTATCTGTCTGGTGACTGAAATCAGGGCAGGGGAGAATTGCGAAAGCATTTCCACCCCAATTTTGGTAATGATAATTATAGATTAAAGTTAGTCTTGGGACACAGATTACAGGTGGCAAGATTTGAGGGATAAGTTTGCAGATGGGTTCGCCAGTGTGTATAAGAGTAAATAGAAAGAACATATGGTTATGTTTCATTGTATGTCATGATATTCTTAGTATATCTTGCATTATAAGGGTGAACGTAATATTTACAGCCCCTCCCACTACGTTCTAGCTCAGGGATTGGATCAATTGAGAGCAGGAAATAGACATTCGTTTAGATTGGAAGTTTTGTCGGAAAACGCCATGTGGAGGCTTTAGGAAAAAGGAAATATGACCTTGCAAATTCGGATGAAGAAACATACTGCATTGCAATACATCAAAGTAGCAACTCCCAGGAGCCAGAGAAGAATAGGACGAGAATTCACAATTAAAGGGCAGGACAGATTGTTTGTGCATCTTCGAAACTCAAGAAGAAAACCCGACCTGCTAAATAGAAAGACGGTAAACCTAGGAATCCGAGCACCCGTCACAAGAAGGATTCTAACATTACCCCAGACCAAGTGTTCGAAGCATTTAATCTAAGTTGCTGTGTCCATTCATATGTGCCAGGATATTGTAATTTTCCAAACATTGGGTTCGTGGTACGAGACCAGTTTGTGGTATGTATCTATGTTTCTAGTTTGTAATTTAAGAGCTGGGGGTCGATAGTAACCACCTACGTTGGAAGCGTTGTGAAGATACCTACCTAAGGAGTGGTTACCTCTTGAAGTTTCTAGGAAGTTCCCTCATCACGAAAAAAGACTTGACAGAACAACAGCAGCAGTACCCACCGATTTTCAGCTAAGTGCTTAGTAAACAGGCCACAGCAACGAGCATTTGCTTTCCATCAAGTATCAATGACGATAACATAATCTTTTTGCACCCCATTGAAACATATTGTTTATTTTTAAATGTTACATAATAATTGATTATTAAATTTGTTATATATTACAAATTCCTAGTTGATTCAGATATTATAGATAGGACACACGTATGAATCCATATCTTTAATACTTAGATTTACACATATAGAGCCAATAATAATAATAATAATTTTACTGTTAATTCAGTTGGGGGCTAGTACGAGCTAAATTAAATTATGTAAATACTTCTTCACAAAAATTGTCGGGCAGATTCAAGTTAACATTGCTAAGAGACATTCAGCATTGTTCTTGACTTCTGAAATATCTTGTGAAAAGTCCCTCGCGGTAGAAGCATCATCATCCTTCTATCTGCATCTCTGCCAAGAGTAATCTTGTACGAAGGTAGATACCTTTGAAGACCCACATTAGATACTCTAGGTTTTGGCCACTGTTGGACCATCACTGCAGAGCAAAGGGGAGGCAACCCGTGACATAATGGTCATCGCTTTATTTGTATTTCTTGTAAGGAATATGTTAAATAATCAGAATAAAACTATGTACGATGATATGCTTAAAATTACAAGCTGATTAAAATCGTTTCGCGATTATAATAAAATCATTAATCAGTTAATGAATGCCGAGACTGGACTTTCACTGATGGGAATAATGTCAGCACTTTAGACAGGATATTTCTCGACTTGACTTAATTTGCATTTTGTTATGTGTGAAATTACCTGCACTTTTATTTTATTAATGTATTCTGTGCATTATATATAAATAGACAAAGAGGCGGACAGACAGCCAGGCCGATCTACTGGCTCGCAGGTTGATAGACAAACAGACAAGCAGACTTATCGACTTAAGTTTTAGGTCGTATAATTTTAAGTTATGTTGTATGTATTAAACTTAGTTCTCTCTGTATTCCTCTTTCGTTTTCGTTTCATTAGTCCCTGATAAAGGCCGTGTGGCCGTAACGTAGGCAATTCTCTTTGTCCTTTGTCCGAGTAAGACGTATTACTTATCTTTGCTGCCTCACCGGTTACCGATTTACGTACTAAATTGCAGACGGTTTCAGTTTGTTTATCACATCTATCTAAATCAACGGTCGGCTGCTAGGGATAAATCATCTTGGGGGTGGGGGAGTGCGGGGTGGGGGAAGGAATTTCGAGTTAGCGTCCGATTGACAGAGTGGCTAGAGCGCTGGTCTCTAGCTGCACAGGTGCCGGATTCAAAACAGGGTGGCGTTACGGTCCAGTCTACCCAAGTAAGTTAGGAAAGGAAAAGGCAGCGAGTAAAGGAACTGATCACCATACCTCTCGATACAGCACCTAGTATAGTGACGTCTCTAACACTTCACTCCCCTACGGCAGTATCTGCTTTGGGACTACATTTGCTTTTTACAGTATAAAGAATTTTTCCTTTCAATGTAACACGTCATTTTTGTAGACCTTGGTCTAGCCGAAGCACCCAGCATTCAACACTAGGGTATTGGTCAAAACTTATTGAAGAACCCAGTGATAGTCACTCATATAAAAAAAAAGCATATTTCTGTTTTTAATTACGCTATCTATGATACGCATGAGGTATGGGTTGGCACAGTTGTTAAAGCAATTGCTTCTGGAGACAAAGGGGGCGGCTTCGAAACCAGGTTGCGTCACGCTAATGTTTACCCAGCTGTGAAAATTGGTACTTGACTCTGCTCTCGCGCTAGGGAAAGTAAAGGTAGCAAGAAAAGGGAACGGGTTGCCCAACCTCATAAATCAAAGACCAAGTATGGATAAAGTCTCTAACAATTACTCCCGGAGGGCAGTACAGGTGTTCCTCGACTTACCACGGCATAGTTGTTAAGTCGAGTGTGTCTTAAGTCGAAAATTCCTTTATATTCCACTAAATAAACTATAATAGTATATACCAAAGGTAAAAATAGTCCCATAGCAGATACTGACGTAGGGGAATGAAGCATTATAGATCTCATTATACTAATGTCCAGCATCGTGAGTTGGGTGACCAGTTCCATCCTCGCTGCCTTTTCCTTCCCTAAGTCAAGAGCAGATGCAGGTACACATTTACAGCTGGGTGGACTAAGCATGACGATACCATGTTTCGAACCTAGCACCTTTGCTGCGAGAGCAGCGCTCTAACCACTCTTACCAATCGGACACCCTAAGAAAATATATATATATATTTTCTTATCTCAGGAGACCTTGTACTTAGAAGAGGTATTTGTTTTCTCTCAGTTTGTAGTACAAGTCTGTGGTTCAAGTTGTCAGACGTCTACGCTAGAAGTCTACATCAGACGGGTCTTGAAGACGATTGCCTTGACAATTGGAGCGGTTACCCCCAGCATTACCGTTAGAGACGTGCTACTGTCACATAATTTGACACTTGACGGAACAATTAACAACACCCTTTGGGAAGCAACAGTGATGAAATCCATCCCCAACAACAAATCATCATCAACACCTAGCTATTTAAGTATAAATGTCAGGTCCGCGAAAGAACTTTTTTAACCTTAGCCACTTTAAAATCACTACCAGTGATGAAAACATCAGTGCTTCATTGTTTCATAAAAACACAATTTTAACTTTGTTAACTATAATTGATTATTAAATTTGTTATCTGTTAATGTAAACTGGTAGTTGATTTAATAATTATTGAGTGAATTGCACCAGTGTGACTTTGTTATTTTAAATGCATAACCATCCAGAGTTATTAAAGTAATATTTTACTAAATTAATTCAGATGGGACTAAACAAAATTCGAGCAAATTTATTTTTCTTCACAGAAGGAGCGGGAAAATAAAAAGTTCATGACGACTTAGATGATCTCAGTTGGGTTGTTTGATTTCTTAAAATTCCTATAAGGCTGTCTGAAACAGAAGCACCATTCTTCTATTTGTATCTCTGCCAAGAGTAATCTTGAGCAAAGGTTGATGTCTTTGAAGACCCTCATTTTTATACTCTAAATTTGACCATTGTTGGACCTCGCTGCAGAGCAGAGGAGACAAACACGCGACAGTAATTAAAATGCATGATTACTTTGTAATGTAAAAGGGTTTGTCAATTTGCTTATACTAATTCCACACATTATTCATGTTAAAATAATACTAAGATAGATAATAATAACATAAAAACAATAAAATAATTATAAAATAACATACAATAAAGGTAATTTATCATGAATAAATACTTAATATGGTAATGAGTAATGAATACATGCATGTATTCATTTTATGTTCCCATATTATCTAGCAGGATCGTCATTATAATAATTGTCATTCCTCTTTACACTTGGTTTTGGTTTCGCTTATGTGCAGGATTGACTTATCCATACGTAATATGAGGCATCTAGGCACCCAAGCAATAACAAATATAGCTGTCTTACGGCAACGAGGCTAGCCGATGTTCCAGCCCAGAAGATGGAGCAGTCATCGTTAGAAGCCACAACCAAACGTCAAAACTCGAAAATAACAGAAGGATAATGGGGCGACAGCCGTAAGCCTGGGTCGCAGTAAGTCGTATACGACCTAATTCTACTATGGGATTATCTTTAATTCTACCATAAGATATGTATATATCAGTATATGTTTTTAATTGATAATCTGCATTTTACTCACAAATATCCCTTTCTGACTTTGTCTTTTATTACAATCTTTCGTTCCGTCTAAACCGTCCTAAAGTAAATAATGAAATCTCTTTCTTTCTTTGTCTTCCTACGGAAATTTCTGCTACGGTACCTCCATTTTACCCCTCAAAATAAACAACAGCGTTAATGTCAGGTCTTGACTTGAGTCTGGTCACTTCATGCCTTCCGGTATTTAATTCCCAACTAAATGTCGGTCACGCGCGATGGGGAAGCTCGCTGTTTGTTCCAGTTTTGTTTCGTGTGTTTAGTGTTTGTGTGTTTTAAGAATATTCTTGATGGAGTTCTCAGTCAAGTTATTTGGGAGACGGGAACAACGAGTGCAGACACTCAGAGATAGAGATATCGCGAGAGTATGAGATTGATGACGGGATTGTGAAAACGTAATGAAGGATTGACAAAGATTAATTAGAATTTGTAATCGAATTTTTTATTTTTTTTTTACAACGAATGATGATAAACTTTAGTTAAAGAAAACTCAGCAGAGACAGAAAGGAAGATACAGCTCCAGCAGAACTGTGTGGTCACCTCGCGTAGCTCCCGAGGGTTTGTGGGGAGACAAAGGAGCATTAGGACCCTCCTGCTCTCGTAAACAGGCGACTAATATGAAATTGTCCATGGGACTGGCAAACACATCATGTAAAACATGTTGCTAGAGAAACAGACACTGCGAGAGCACAGGCATGTTTATACATACGAGTATATATATTACAAACACTTGTGCAGAGTGCAATCATAATATTTTTCAGATTTCCAGTTGTGTACTTACTTTTATGAAAATGTTGACCACTACCTCTTTGAGTGCCCAGGACTCGACGATGTGATGACGATGCTTCTTCGGAGGACAAATAAATGGAACACCTTATTTGGAAACAAAACAGTAGCATGCTAACATATGCAGATACCATTACACGGCACCTAGCCGAATGGCGAGAGCCCAAACGCTGCTGAATCCATAACAACAACAACATGAACAGTATCTTAGCTGTATTGTTTGTTTGTTCTTGTTTATTTTTTAATAGTTTGTTTGGATTTTAATTCTGTGTTTTACACTATTTGACAAGTATGAAGAGACTACTTTTTAGTGTTCTGGTGCCACACTGTATCGGCTATGCCGTTCCTCTGGGATTCATCAGCTTTGTAGGTAATGCCGCATAAGCAACAGCTTGACGTTCCTATACCCAGTAATGACTTAAAAGGATACTACTACTACTACCATTCTAGAGTTCAGGAAAACACACACACAATCTGGAAATTTTAATTTGTTCTATTTACAATAATTCAACAGGAGATATGATGCCACGTTTGCATATCGACCACTGAACATATTATATGAAAATTGAAATACTATGCATAATATTAATTATAACCCTTCAGAGGTTGAAAAGGAAATTTTCTTCATCAATTAAGAAAGAAAAAATAGCTGTATGTACAGGTACAGGAATTTTTTTTTTTTTTTTTAACGTTGTGCGCAGATTTAAAACATAATCAATGTTAAAAAAAAACTACTTTTTGAATACCTGAAAATGTCCCAAAAGATATCTGAAGAGACAGAGAAAGAATGTCTATTGGTTCCTCAGACATGTCGTTAGTTTGATAGGATGGGCGAGTGTCGAAGTATGTTTACCAGATATTTAAAACCATCACCCATCTGTCTGTCATAAGCTGTTGCAATCGTCAAAGTGGTCATCAGAAGTAACTTAACATCATCATCCAACTGCCTACTGTTTAGGGCAGCGATACGAACTCACTATACACAGCATCATCAGCACTCACGGCCACATTAGCTGCGACTAACATAAGGTTGTACATAGGGCTGGCAACATCATCATGTAAAGCAAATCCCTACAGAAATCACCACAACATAGAGCACATACATACATGGTGAATTTCTCCAGCAGGGGAGATCAACGACAATAGTGGCTAGATGCTCCATTAGTGCGAAAGGGAAATTATAATATCTGAAAATGTATTGTGGGTTACAGAAAATTAAAAGTTCGAAGAGAACAGAGAGTAACACATAAAAGAAGAGAGAGAGAGAGAGAGAGAGAGAGAGAGAGAGAGAGAGAGAGAGAGAGAGAGAACGAACGAACTTTATTTTCAAAGGGTTATGACTTGGACCCGTCTAACATTGTGTCCTTCCACTCTCACTATCTTGCATACTATATCCTTTTATTCTCACGTGATATTTTAAGCATTAATTTAAAGGCATGCAACATAATAAAGTTAATATAACAGCATACATTTACAGTATCCAATTATAATCAAAATTAAGTATGTTTTTTTTTTCCAAAAACAAACAAGAAAGTAATGAAGAAGAAAAAAACAACAACAACAACCTAAGCAAAAAAAAAGCAACAAATAACAAACAAATAAACAAACAAACAAGTCCAAAACATTCACACAGTAAATCAGACAATAATTCGAGTATAATCACATTAGGGTGGCATAGAATCAGAACTCAAGAAATATTTGAACAATCTGCTATTGAATAAGTAAGGACTTCGTTTGTTTTTCTTTGCACTCCCTAACTCATAAGCAGAATCAGAAAGATAGAAAAAACGAACAAACTTTATCTGAGAGACAGAGAGAGAGAGAGAGAGAGAGAGAGAGAGAGAGAGAGAGAGAGAGAGAGAGAGAGAGAGAGAGAGAGAGAGAGAGAGAGAAAGAGAGAGAGAGAGAGATAGAGAGAGAGAGCAGGGGAGGGATTCCCAAATACCCTCAAAGACCAATATCAATCTTTACTTCCAGAGAATTGAGCCTGCCACGGCGACAGAATTCCAAAGTATTTCCGCTGTGGTGCATCTCTGCATTTCATCAAGAGAACTCTGCCAGGCTTTCACATCAGCTGCTGCGCATTCTAAGTGCTCTTACACATCAAATCTGCATTAGAAGGCAGTTTTAAACACACAGCTTGGAATAAAAATGGCTCTTTCTGCATCACCTCCTATCAGAGACGAATGGAATCGTAAATGAATGTATGGAAATTGGGCTTCAGACTTTCAAGACCACTTTACGTTATGATGCGTGTTAGAGTGCAGACATTACAAGAGATAAAATCGCACTTGCTGTGAATAACTTGAGAGTTCATTCGAAATTTCAATGTGAAGTTTTAAGAAAATACAGTTATGATATTATTATTAATCAAAATTGAACTAGTATCTGTTATTGTGCGCATTATTGTACTGAAGAATTCGTTTATTTAACGATCAGATCTTCTTCATCGTTCGACCGCAGATTTCTACATTAATGACTCTAATAAAGGTAGTAGTCAGCTCAAGGTTCTTGACATTGTGGTAAAGTGGGATATTATAAATATTTATAGGGGACTTAGTGTACTGACTGAGATCAGCTGTGAAGGTATCTGTATCTAATAAGTGTAGTGTATTACAGATGACCTTACTTGCTACCACATATTTATACCTCAGTCAGAATTATTCTGGAATATTGTGATGACTACGTTGAATGTCTAGGGTTTTGTAAATGATGAAGTGTAAGTCACAACAATAACAGACAGATAACCAATTTAATTTATTCCACCACACTTGACAACAGTTTGACACTCACATACATATAACACTCTATGAGACTATCTTAAATGAGTCACTGGTAAATTTTCAAATATCAATATGTATTAAGTACTTTTCATTAATGTATATGTGTCCTGATTCAAATACAAAGTGAACCAGGAATCACAATCAATTTTAATTACAAGTTATATGTACAGAATTTATCAATATGAATCTTGTAGTGACATATTTTATTAATATTATCTTATGTGTGTCAGTTGTGTAGTGGTACTATGAGGTAATACTGAATTTATTTTTTCAAGCTATGTTGTTATTTGTCATCATGACTTCAAGTGTTTGTTTCTGTTGGAACTAGTATTGGAGATGTTCTCAGTTCCGTTCATTAAAACAATTAATTTCCCCTCTTATTTTTACACAATGTCAGTTTAAGATGGGGTTACATAATGTTGAGCTCCGCTGGCCACATAGGCTTATCTTTCGTGATGGCGGCAGGAAAGGACTCCTCTGCTCGATAGCCTCCCTGTATTCTGGAGACACCTCACTGTTTGCTATATGGACCAAGGAGTATGCTGTCCGCCTTTGGATTCAGCAAAGCTCTGACCAGGTGCTGCTTCAATAACTTTAGGACCACAGTCCCTGAAACAAGAAGGTTGTACCTCCTACTTCAGAACTAATTTATACTCTATTTCTACTCTGATCACAATACATAACAAACACTGAGTTCAGAGCGGTAGGCCAACTGCTATCTTCATCTGAAACAATTTTCACCAGTATATTCCTCCCTAATGGTTATTACGCCTCTGCAATTCCAGCATTATTTCTTTCTAGTCAATAATATAGGTGTCAGTGTACTGTTTGGCAATTCCATGTAGTTTTACTTTCCTCCGACACCTTCTGTTCAGGCTGGAGCATTATATAGGCTTTACCTCATGTTCGCTACTGAACCACACATATATACAGACATAAATTATCAATTTACATTCAATTTTCATTAAAAGATATCAAATATTTCAAGCTTACCACAATTCATGGAAATAATACAGAATTACGTTGACTGGCACTGAATATAGCACAATTTCGATCTGCCGATGTCCCAGGCTTTTATTTAGAAAAATATGCACTGGCGCTCAACGCACTGGTTCTGTAGTAAGTTTATTTGCAAATGTGGTGCTGACCTGACGCCTCTGATTGACTATATTCGCGGGTCTAACCAATCGTGCCATGTTTACCCAATCGTTTGAAAAAAAGTACTCCTACTCCCGTTTCCCCTGACAACAGAAGATAGTATTTATAGCTCGACTAATCGTGTTTAGCCTTACATTTACTTTCCGCCAATCAAATAGGAGGTAACATGTCAGCATATTTCCGTACAATGGTGTGTTGAAAATCTGCCACTGAGCGATTCTGATTTGGGTGTTGTCTGACATCCCTCACTATTTCTTTTGGCTATAATTTGGTAATTCCTAGACTATTTGCGTAACGTTTAACATATTATTTGTCAGCAAGTCCTAAGGAACCCAAATATACAAATTTAAAGGAGCTAAGTGGCGGCGTTCAAAATATGTATTTTCTTCTAGGATAGTCGTGCTGTTGCCACCTCCTCACTTCCAAACTTTAGGGTGTCTGCTGTACTGTCATACTAATGTCAGGATTTCAGACATAAAACAGTAGAATGTCATGTTTCCTAATAAGCGTTTTGTAAGTTTTTAAAACCTAACTCTCGTGTGTGTAGTGTTTTTTTCTCACTGTCGATTTGAAAAAAAGCTAGTGCTTGTGGCCTTACACGCGTGATGGCAGCAATTGTGTATCGCGCGACTGTGGTAGTATTGCCTGCGTTCCGGCTTTCAGCCTCTCCCTTTCTTTCTATCTTTAGTCCATCTGTCTTTCGTTTTAGGTAACATAGTGTATAAAAAGACATGAATGGAATTTTAAATCTAGGTCAACCTGCGTATCTCAAGGTTTTTCTTAGAAATGCAGCACATGTTTTATCGTAGAAAGCGGGTATTGAAGCAGTAGGCTTTTACTATCAACGTGAAACGTTACAATTTGCAGACGAAGTAGAAAACAAGGGGGATTTCGAGTACAGTCATTGTGACAGCAATGTTCTTTACCACTCTTCTTTCCTTTTATTGAAGTTATTTGTTAGGCTTTACATTTACCTGATAATTTATATATGTGGATTAGAATATTTCACGACATCTCCCCTCTTAAAACAGACATCTTATGTCAGTCCTTTATTCTATATACACATAGATAAATGTAAGTCAACTTGACTTTACTCTGCTGTTGTGCTATCATGGTTTTATGTAGTTGGGTCCATTCAGAGTAGGCACTACTCATGAAATCTGCCTCAGACCTCTACAACCAATAATATCTTTCGGTTATGTTATTGAACAGCCGCAAGTGTGACTGCTTATCTTAATGCTGCTTCACAACGCGTATTCACCATTTCTCTTCTCTGAGTCTGCGCAATGACATGTCCAGAGAACATTAGATTTTCCTCAAAATGTACGTTATGAGGAGATACCATATACCTGGTGATAGCAGAGTTTTCGTAGGGGATCCCATAATCTTCTTATTAGCCTGTATGAAACATTCGGAATATCCTCAATCAAAGAGGCAACTCAAGGATTCATTACGTTCCTCCGAATTGTTTACATCCAACAATTTTGTCTGATCTCAGGTTTTACTGGAATCTGATAGTAGCCTTTACTCAGATCCACCCTTGAGAAATATTTAGCTTTATTTAGCCTGGCAAACAACTGATTTGTATCCGGCAATGGATCCACCTGTCCTTCTGTAATGGCATTCAGTCTCCTGTAATCTATACAGAGTCTATGTTCTCCAGAGGGCTTCCTCAAGAGTACAACACCGGAACTATACGAAGATTCACTGTGTGAAATAATTCCTTCCTTCAACAAATAGTCTATCTCTTCCTTCAAAGCTTTTTCCTTAGCAAAATGAATCGAATATGGTTTCATACAGACAGGTGTGGGGTCTATCAGTTTCATATCATATTCCAATAAGTTTGTATGTCCTGGTCGGTCTGTTAACACCTCTGCATGATTATCTAGAACCTGTTGCACTCTCTCTTTCTGAGTTTTCGTTAAATGTGTACTGATTTTCACCTGTGCCGCTGTCTCACAGGGGTGTAATGGATATTCAAATGATGAAAGTGGTTCCTTTTTCATCTCCATGGCAATGGACAAGGTCAACAAGTGTGTCTCTTCCTGATGTTCTCTTTCCAAATATTTCTTCAGGAGATTCACATGATAGATTTTTTCTTTCCCCTTCTTATCTATCTTATAATTTGTTCTAGACACCTTCTCTAGAACTGTATATGGACCTTGCCATCCAATTTGTAACTTATTCTGGCTACCGGGGAGAAGAAGCAGTACCTTCTCTCCCACAGCCAAATCTCTGTCTTTAGCTTTCCTGTTATAATAGGCAGCATGTTTCTTCCTGGCTTGTTTCAAATTTTCATTGGCAAGTTTCCAGCCAGTTTTTAAACGAGTGGTCAGCTCATTCACATATTGGTATGAGGATGTAATATTTTCCTCTGCCTTTTCGTCAGTCCACGTTCTTAACAGCGCTACATATGGACCTTTAATTTTGTGGACCTATTTGTCCATGCACCGGTATGGTCCCTTCCACTCGAAGCGCTATAGTGATGATTTTTCTTCCCAGATTTATCATTCACAAAACGACCGCTACCAATTTTCCTCTTGGGGCTTTCTCCCCACTTAAAATTCTTGATGAGAGATTTCCTCTCTACCTCTTCTTCCTCCAGTGTGTTTAAGTCCGATTGAGGGATTTTCGGCTTATCCTGGGGTAAGACATCTTTTTGCACTCTCCGCATAGTGGCTATTGTAAAACAGTTAAGTGAAGCTTGTCCGTGAAAAGGGGCTTCCCATTCCCTTTGGTCCACTTTATCAAATTTATTTTTCCTTCTATTGTCAGGCCTACGGTTGCCCCATGGCGTGTCCAGGTCCTGATCAATGTTCCCACTTGTGGGTGTTCCCTCATGTGCTATGCTACACCTTTCTACAAAATTCTCAATGTCCCATCTTGCCTTGGGCCAATAATAATTGTGAGCCACCTTTTGGATGATGGTACCTATTTTTTCATGGTCCCCATCTGGTTTCACATGTAGGCTCCTTATTAAGTCTGCCCTATATCTTTTAGGAAGTACCAGCTGTCCCTGACCTTTGGATCTAGCTCCAGTCTTCCTATACATCAACTTGTTTTTCATGTAAAAATCTCCCTTGCCTGGAGTTGTATGACAAGTTGACAATTTCCTGAAACAAGGCTTGAGGGTCTTATCCACCGCCTGTGCCTTCCTCATCTCTTCTGGAGTGGTATCTAACATAATATCCTCCTCCTGTCTTGAGGTTGACCTGACCTGAAGGGTGGCCTTTACAATAGGGTTCCTTCTGCAACGGTCAGTGTCATGATTGTTCATCTTACAATTTTTACACCACCTTTTCCCTTGGTTGAAAGATTTTCTTTCATCATATTTCCTTTCATCGAATTGTGGGGTTTTATTTTATTGTCATACCGTGGCCTATCAAATTGGTGCTTACCTTTGTTTTGATCTCTAGGATCAAATTTATTAAAGTTCTGTGGTGCCCTAAAATTATCCACCTGTTTCTTCTTATTACCTGATACTTCTGCCTGAGCTACTTGATACCTTTCAGCAACATTTAGCAACTCACCCAGCCTCTCTGCACCTTGTTCCATGAAAAACTTTCTCAGGTCTGGAGCCATGGACTCTCTTAGTTGTTCTATAAGGACCATTTCCTTAAGATCTTGGGTTTTCCCCAGAGAAGTCCATTTCTCCAAGTATGTCTCTATTCGTGCAGAGAACTGGTGGTAGGTTTCACCTGACAGTAGTTTAGCATTCCTAAATTTTTTCCTATAAAATTCTGCGTTCTTTTCATATCTTAACAAAAGAGCCTGCTTTAGCATGTCATAATTTTCCTGATCACCTCTGCTCATTTTGGCAAAAACTTCATAAGCTGCCCCACGAAGACCTTGAGATAACTTTAAGCTCCACCTTTCTCTCTCTTTTGGGTATAAAATTGGGTATAAAATGGACAAATGGAAAATTCCTGGGGGACCTGGATTTCGCAGATGATGTAGCATTCTTAAGTTCAACACCAAGACAATCCCAAGAAGCAATAAATAATTTGTGTCATCTCTCGGTTAAAATTGGTCTCCAAATAAATGCCTCTAAAACTAAAGCTATGAACTTTTCTAACGAGACCTTTGATATCATCTTGAACGGGGAAAAACTACAGAAAGTTGAAAGTTTCAATTATTTAGGCAGTAAAATGACTCAGGATGGTGACACAACAAGAGAAATCCATACTAGAATTGCTTTGGCAGCTAGCGCCTTCAATAGATTATCTAACATTTGGAAATTACGATCATTGAATATACATACCAAGCTTCGTCTGTTTAATTCAAATGTTATCTCAGTGTTAACATACGGCTGTGAGAGTTGGAAAATAACAAAATCATTGGAAAACAAGCTGAATACATTCGAGAACAAATGTCTTAGAAAACTCATGAACATCAGTTGGAAAGAATTCAAGACTAATCGACAAATAAGAGAAGACTCTAGGCAGAAATATGTCTCCGACTATATAAGGGAAAGACGATGGTCATATATCGGTCATGTCCTACGAATGCAAAACAACAGAATACCACTACAGGCGCTCACTTGGGTTCCTGAGGGTAAGCGGAAAAAAGGAAGACCAAAAGAAACACTCAGAAGAACAATAATAAGAGAAGGAAGAACGTTGGGCCTAAATAATGTGCAAGAGCTAAGAGGAGTGGCGTCACAACGAACAACCTGGAGAGCACTGGTTTCTGCCTTATGCGCCGTGTTTGGCGCTTAAAGAATTTATTATTATTATTTATTATTATTATTTCTCTCTCTAACCCATATGTGGTAGCCAATAGTTCATATCTATTTAGATAGCTCTCAATATCATCGTCTTTCTCAACAAAATGATCTAAATGAAAATTCATAGCTGCGGTTGAGGCTCCCTGGCTAGCAGTGGCATCAGAGGCAAAGGGACTGGCACCATTTTCAGGAGCATGGCCTTGAAACTCAAACTCCCTTAGTCGTAACTCATGTTCCCTTTGTAATCTTTTATCTTCTGATTCCCTTTCTGCAGCTAATCGCTTGTCTTCCCTTTCTGCAGCCAATCTTCTTTCCTCTACTTCCAATTTCTTAGCCTCTTTGTCAGCCTCAATCTGCAACCTCTTATACTCAGCCTCAATCTGCAACCTCTTAGCCTCAGCCTCAATCTGCAACCTCTTAGTCTCAGCCTCTAACTTTCTTTCGGCCTCTTTTTCTAATCTTCTTTCTTCCCGTTCAATATATTTGTCACATTCAGCCGTGACATAAGCAATCATAATTTGTCCGTCCATTCCTAACTCTTTCGCAGTCTGTACAGCAGCAGATCGAAATTTTGCCAAGTCGGCCATTGTCTAAGATGCAATTGTAACAATTCAATCTATCAATAATTATCTCAGGACACTACAGGCACTGAGAGCTCAACGTTATTTATTTCCACCCAAGGATACCTTTTAATTCTTTTTATTCCCAATATCTATAACAGGAGAAAGTTCAATATCCCTGGAGCGAGACCCCAATATATGTGGTAAAGTGGGATATTATAAATATTTATAGGGGACTTAGTGTACTGACTGAGATCAGCTGTGAAGGTATCTGTATCTAATAAGTGTAGTGTATTACAGATGACCTTACTTGCTACCACATATTTATACCTCAGTCAGAATTATTCTGGAATATTGTGATGACTACGTTGAATGTCTAGGGTTTTGTAAATGATGAAGTGTAAGTCACAACAATAACAGACAGATAAACAATTTAATTTATTCCACCACACTTGACAACAGTTTGACACTCACATACATATAACACTCTATGAGACTATCTTAAATGAGTCACTGGTAAATTTTCAAATATCAATAT
The DNA here is from genome assembly GCA_024509875.1 of Oreohelix idahoensis. NCBI lineage: Eukaryota > Metazoa > Mollusca > Gastropoda > Stylommatophora > Oreohelicidae > Oreohelix > Oreohelix idahoensis. Next base: position 292,928 of record JAMPIV010000790.1, read on the forward strand.
GTATTAAGTACTTTTCATTAATATATATGTGTCCTGATTCAAATACAAAGTGAACCAGGAATCACAATCAATTTTAATTACAAGTTATATGTACAGAATTTATCAATATGAATCTTGTAGTGACATATTTTATTAATATTATCTTATGTGTGTCAGTTGTGTAGTGGTACTATGAGGTAATACTGGTTTTATTTTTTCAAGCTATGTTGTTATTTGTCATCATGACTTCAAGTGTTTGTTTCTGTTGGAACTAGTATTGGAGATGTTCTCAGTTCCGTTCATTAAAACAATTAATTTCCCCTCTTATTTTTACACAATGTCAGTTTAAGATGGGGTTACATAATGTTGAGCTCCGATGGCCACATAGGCTTATCTTTCGTGATGGCGGCAGGAAAGGACTCCTCTGCTCGATAGCCTCCCTGTATTCTGGAGACACCTCACTGTTTGCTATATGGACCAAGGAGTATGCTGTCCGCCTCTGGATTCAGCAAAGCTCTGACCAGGTGCTGCTTCAATAACTTTAGGACCACAGTCCCTGAAACAAGAAGGTTGTACCTCCTACTTCAGAACTAATTTATACTCTATTTCTACTCTGATCACAATACATAACAAACACTGAGTTCAGAGCGGTAGGCCAACTGCTATCTTCATCTGAAACAATTTTCACCAGTATATTCCTCCCTAATGGTTATTACGCCTCTGCAATTCCAGCATTATTTCTTTCTAGTCAATAATATAGGTGTCAGTGTACTGTTTGGCAATTCCATGTAGTTTTACTTTCCTCCGACACCTTCTGTTCAGGCTGGAGCATTATATAGGCTTTACCTCATGTTCGCTACTGAACCACACATATACAGACATAAATTATCAATTTACATTCAATTTTCATTAAAAGATATCAAATATTTCAAGCTTACCACAATTCATGGAAATAATACAGAATTACGTTGACTGGCACTGAATATAGCACAATTTCGATCTGCCGATGTCCCAGGCTTTTATTTAGAAAAATATGCACTGGCGCTCAACGCACTGGTTCTGTAGTAAGTTTATTTGCAAATGTGGTGCTGACCTGACGCCTCTGATTGACTATATTCGCGTGTCTAACCAATCGTGCCATGTTTACCCAATCGTTTGAAAAAAAGTACTCCTACTCCCGTTTCCCCTGACAACAGAAGATAGTATTTATAGCTCGACTAATCGTGTTTAGCCTTACATTTACTTTCCGCCAATCAAATAGGAGGTAACATGTCAGCATATTTCCGTACAATGGTGTGTTGAAAATCTGCCACTGAGCGATTCTGATTTGGGTGTTGTCTGACATCCCTCACTATTTCTTTTGGCTATAATTTGGTAATTCCTAGACTATTTGCGTAACGTTTAACATATTATTTGTCAGCAAGTCCTAAGGAACCCAAATATACAAATTTAAAGGAGCTAAGTGGCGGCGTTCAAAATATGTATTTTCTTCTAGGATAGTCGTGCTGTTGCCACCTCCTCACTTCCAAACTTTAGGGTGTCTGCTGTACTGTCATACTAATGTCAGGATTTCAGACATAAAACAGTAGAATGTCATGTTTCCTAATAAGCGTTTTGTAAGTTTTTAAAACCTAACTCTCGTGTGTGTAGTTTTTTTTTCTCACTGTCGATTTGAAAAAAGCTAGTGCTTGTGGCCTTACACGCGTGATGGCAGCAATTGTGTATCGCGCGACTGTGGTAGTATTGCCTGCGTTCCGGCTTTCAGCCTCTCCCTTTCTTTCTATCTTTAGTCCATCTGTCTTTCGTTTTAGGTAACATAGTGTATAAAAAGACATGAATGGAATTTTAAATCTAGGTCAACCTGCGTATCTCAAGGTTTTTCTTAGAAATGCAGCACATGTTTTATCGTAGAAAGCGGGTATTGAAGCAGTAGGCTTTTACTATCAACGTGAAACGTTACAATTTGCAGACGAAGTAGAAAACAAGAGGGATTTCGAGTACAGTCATTGTGACAGCACTGTTCTTTACCATTCTTCTTTCCTTTTATTGAAGTTATTTGTTAGGCTTTACATTTACCTGATAATTTATATATGTGGATTAGAATATTTCACGACAGACATCTCCAAACAGTTTTTCGTGGAGAGAAGTGGGTATGTTGTCATATGTTAGTCCGTTCACTGCTCTATATTGGGCAGGACTGCAGCAGATGTTCAGCTTTCATGTGGCTGGTGCCACATGTGCAGAAATCATACTTACTTAGTCGTTCCTCTTCTACCGTGAGGTGTAGAGGTTTGGAAGAGAGGGCGCCTTACTATCCTATCGGCTGTCTTCCTCCTAGCCTTGTTCCAGTCTAGTCCTCCATCCTTCAGAGATTGTCCAATGTTGTCCTCCCAGCGGACTTTGGGTCGTCCTGGAGGTCTGGATCCCTGGCTCATAGTTTCCCATACTTAGCGTGGTATCCGATTTTCTACCAGGTGCAGAGATCTGTTGTACAAAGCCTGTACTTGTGGTACAGATGGTACCTCAACCTGTTGTGTCCAAGTGCGTAAGCGGAAAATGATGACCTGGTTCAGATTACTTTGTGCAAGTACTAATCTTCACAATTCGCGCAGGCCACAATGGACTGTCTACTATTGTGTCAAACGTCACAATTCCTTGGAAGATGCCAACGGGCAAGAATTGGGCAAGTAATGAACACTGGTCTCATTCATCGCTGTTGGACGCCATTAGGACCGGTGTTCAATACTTGCCCGATTCTTTCAGCGGAGAGTTTTATACTGTAGCAGGACTTCTTGTGTTTTAATTCCATTTTCTGCTTTTGATTTTCGTTGATTGTTGAATTTCTTGTATTTATTAATTCTTTTCGGTTGAGCAGTTTCCTTGCTTTATTATTGCTCTTCATCTGTGTTAATATATATTACACGTCTATATTTCTTGTCCTTTTTGCCTGTTTGTAACTGTGGCTGACAAGGGTGAAACCCGAAACGTCCCGTGTTTCCTGTGTACCGTTATTTGTAAAACTGATTCAATACCGTTTTATTTGTTTATATATATATATTTCGGTAAAATGTAACTCAGATTGAAGTTCTTGCCCCTTTGTTGAAGTAATTGTAGGAAGTAGATCTTCTAGCACACATAATATACTACTGGACAAAAGTTAAGGGCCGCCATTCAGTTTAGACAAGGTTTATATAATTGATTAGCAAACTGTAAAGACAAGTGAAAATGTCATTAAAACTGAGCTCAGAGAAATGTGTATACATTTCTGTGTGCACTAGGTTATTTTTTTTTTAAATGTCCAAAAACTGGGTCACTTTAACCCGCACGTGAAAATTGCCATTGTTGTTGCAAAAACTCGTGGTTTTTGCAACACGCCCCAAGAGTTCAAAAGGTGAAAAAGTGAGTTGAATTTGAATGCACGTGGAAAACGATCATCGGTAAAGAGTGTTCACCGTTGGTATGGAATAAATCAGTATGACAAGTGGTCGAAATGATCACTGCATTAGCCATGCCACCAAGGAGAAGTCTCAGCACTGTAGACCGTGGTCGAGCCATGGCATGGATTCAGGATGGTCAATCTGTTCGTCATGTTGCAAGACGTTTAGCAGTGTCCCACTCTACCATTCAGAGACTTCTTGAGAGATTTCAAGCTACCGGACATTTGGAAAATTGACCCTGCTCACAAAGAATTATATAAACCTTGTCTAAACTGAATGGCGGCCCTTAACTTTTGTCCAGTAGTATATATAGTTACCTTAAGTCACATTTATTTCAAATTCCAAATACTCAGAAACATGAAAACATACACGAGTTTAGAACAGGTGGTCAGAGTGGCTAAGAGGTATGGCGTCCAACTCGAATTCTGAAGGTACCGGGTTATTCCCAGTAGAGGGAATATAATTTATGGAATTTTGTTTTTCAGAAAGAGTTGTCCAAATGATGCCATACTCACTCTGGTCTCCTGGGTAACTCCCTCGGCAGTTGGAAATCATAAAGAGTAGACCACACGGCCGCTGCCCTGGTGAAATTAAAATATTAGGAAACCTACCCACCACAAAAATATTTATAAAATGTGTGATTCTTATATATACACACATTGGGATCCTCGCCGGTACTACGAAGTTCGTGCACTGTGCTGAGATGCTCCTTGTGTGATCTAAGGGAGGAGATCGGAGCACTGATGTTGTCCGTTTGCAATGAAGATGGTGCTGAAAACCAAACCAAACTAATAAAGTAGATCTTCACAGAGCTTAGTGTTTCTAAAGGAGATTCTCACAACTCCAGGGTTGCTTGACGCTGCTAAAAACACTAAATCAAATATATTGTAAAATACTCAAGGAAAGATAAATGAAGCACACAAAAAAAAAAACATTCTGAAATAAATATATCACACTGTGTACTTCTTCAAGTACCATGCCGAGTAACGTAGGAGATCATGTCTCTCCACAACTTCCTGTTTCCAGTACAATTTATCAATACTGCGGATGACTTATTTCCAAGCCACGATGTCAAACTGTCTAGTATTTGCTCTCTTTGTCTTCCCCTATCCTTTTTTCCTTCAATCTTACCTGTTGTTACGATATATTCCAGCTTTCCTCTTCTCATAACATGCCTAAGAAAAGTGGAATGCTTCTTTCTAACTTGTGAAATAAGTTTCCTTTGCGCATTGGCCTCTTTCAGGCCATCCTCATTACTCTTTTTGGCCGTCCATGGTATTTTTAACATTCTTCTGTAAAACCACATCTCTGGTGCCTCTAGTGTCTTCCCTGTTTGTTTACTAATTGTTCATGACTCACTCCAATGTGTCGGAATTGGTTCTACATAACACTGAAGAACTCTCTTTCTTACTTCCATTGACAAAGAAATGTTGCATAAAATACTCTTCATTTTATAGAATGCTGTTTTTACTTGAGCTATTCTGCTCATCACTTCTGAGATGTATCTTCCATCCGTTGTTATTAATGTGCCTAGGTGTGACATATTATGAAAATAGCTTTCATCTATCTTCTTTTTATCTACACTTTTCTTTTGCCTAGCTTTCACCTACGCCTGTTGGTTAACATAAAACCATTCCTATACTCAGAGATTGGTCTCTTTTTCTATTTAACACGCATTTTATTGCGGTTCGCTATTTTCTTTGATGTATGTTCTCGAGCAGACCTATTAGCTACGTTGAACTGTAATTATTTAACGCCAGCGATTCAAAATTGCTGTAAGAGATCAGACAGCGACCAGGGGGAAATAAAATTTGAATAATCTGAGTAGAAAGTAGCAGACAATTTCTATTTACCTCCCTTATAATCCGTTCGTTAGAAAAGTAATTAAAACGGCGAATTGCCAAATCAAAGACGGGCTTCGCTCGATGACCACGTCTGCAGGCGGTACTTAGTGTGATTTTTCTCGATCGAAGAAATCTCGCAGGGTCTGGTCAATTACGTTATCCCTGATCTAAGAAAGAGTGTGAGTTCTAGTTTTCGGCTCTAGCGTGGAGAATGGCTTTGATTTACGCGAAAGCCGAAAGCTGAACGAAGAATTCTCCGAAGGTGCTAAGATCTGCCAGAGAGTCTGGTTTTCGGTAACAGTGAACTATTCCCTTTGATTTAGCTCACCCCAGCCTTCTCTCCAGACTCATCCTGTAAAGACATCTGTATTAAGTGAGGTTCTTAGTTTTTCGTTGGAGAATAGTCTTAGAAGTTTGTGTGAAGTATTGGGTCGAACCCTAAACCTTACCAGCGGCTTCCATGTAAATCTGAGAGTAACCATACAAAATAACACTTTAATTAGTATCTGGGTCATTTTCAAAGTAAAACTGTCTGAGGTTGTGTTTACACCCAGAAAGAGACAGAATATAAAAACCCAAAGAACATTAAGAGTGACTTTGTAACTGGGCATACAGATGCAGATTTCTTTGCAAATTTCATTTACAGTCAGCCGGTTGCGGTGACTTAACTAACATTACCATTTCCCAACATTTGACCAGTTGTGGTGTGACCAAGAATTTTTTATACTGAGAGAAGTTACCAACCTGTCATTTCTATGTACTGGAAATCTCAAGCTATTGACACTGTCTTCTTCTTCTTCCATCCTTAGCCGCCGACCGACAAAGCAGTCCGTGGCCATTACGCCTAGTGGCGTCATATAGGGCAACAAGAAATTGATTATTGTTCCGTCACGCCTAGTGGCGTTTATAGGGCAACAAGAAATTAATTGTTGTTTCCGTAATCAGAGTGACTGGCAAACCGGTGATCAGCCCGTTGTGCTCAAACTTGCCCTCATGTGTACTCTATATCGCTATAAAACCGACGAACTCATGAGACGTCATTCCATCCAAAATGGACGGAGCCTCACACACCCGAAGGTGTCAAGGAACGTCCTTCCTCGTCTGCCCGAAGGCACTTATAGAGGAACACTCAGGACCCGACGGTCTGAGGAAAAGAGCAAAATCTGATACGGACACAGCAGTGTTTTCTGTCTGTTTTGTCAATACTGGGAGGTCTCCAAAATGGTGCACCACACACAGTCAGTCAAGACAGAAGTTTGCCTGCGGCAATTAACACTGTGAGCGCTGTTAAATTTCTTACCTGGACAAATTAAATGTGACATAAACAGTAATCCTAAATAATAATACCAAAGGAAACTCTCCCCGGAGAAGTGGACTTAAATCTGTCTTTTGAGGAGCTGGGGTTCCCTTTGCCAAAAATAACACTGGATTTGCTGTGTGTGTGTGTGTGTGTGTGTGTGTGTGTGTGTGTGTGTGTGTGTGTGTGTGTCCTAAAGATTGTTCCAGAAGATACCACACAAGTATTTAGGTAAGAAAGAATGTTCGTGGCCACGGTCGTCTGAGAAGAGAGAAAGGATGAATGAATAATTCTCACATATATCTTGTAAAATCCATGTAATCACTTTGTGTATTTTTTCTATGCAAGTTGTGCTAATGCTGTCCCTTTTTTTTTCAGAAGAGATTAACGTGTAACTCTGTTCTTTACTGTAGAGGGAAATACTAGACCACAGCGTATAAATCTTTGACTCTTTGGGGTTAAAAACTTTCGTCTAACGGGATCTTGTCTTAACAGAGGGAGGGAGGATTACACCTATGAGTCTAATTCTTTAATTAATTCATTAACTTATGTTTATTTGTATTTGATTTGATAGTCAAAATATTGCTGTTGTGAAGTTCTTTATGATAAATAAAATTTACATAAACTTTATTATTCTTGTGTTGGTCAGCTCGTCCTAAAAAGATCCCTATTCCATAGATACAGTTTTTCACTTCTGTGCGTCTAATTGTCGTCACGTATCTCTGTGTGTGTAGATGTGAGTGGTTGAATATATATTAATATATATTTTGGTAGACTGTCTAATTAACAAAGTTCTGTTGTAGAGATAGGCTGAATGAGAGAAGCTTCTCGAGTTCAGGGACAGACTCTACTTATTTTCCACCATCTCGCACATGAAAATCTATTTCTTTACCTTATCTCTCACTGAGTCACCACGTGTTCTAGTCTATTCAGAAGGGACCAGTCTATGTCTTAATTCCCCTATCAAAAATATACGACACTAGGTATTTGAATTTATTGAACTGTTTTAAAACTATTCCATTTACTTTGATAGTGCATTCTGGGCAAGCCCTTTTCTTTGAGATGACCATTGCTACTGTATTTTTGCTATTAAAGCTGAGGCCTTTATTTTCATTATCGATCACTATTGTATCAACCATTTCCTGCAGCTGCTTTTCACTTTTTGCTATTAAGACTGTACCATCAGTGCATCTCACGTTGTTTATATTATGTCCACCAGCGGATATTCCTGATATGTCCTCCAGTGATCTCATTATACTTTCACTGTACAGATTGAACAGATCCGGTGACAGCACACATCCCTGCCTGACACCCCTTTTTACTTGCTGAAACGTTCTTATTTGCTAATTCTTACAGCTGCTGTTTGTTGCCAGTACATGTTCTTTATAATCCTCAAATCGTTACAATCAATGTTGATGTTTTCTACATTTTGATAATTTTCTCATGTTTCATTTGTCCAATGCCTTAGTGTAATCTATAAAGCACAAGTACAGGTCATACTCTTTACGTCTATGATTCTTTCTATTAATGTTTTTATAATATATATGTATATAGCATTGTGTGTCCCTTTATCTTTGACAAATCCACACTGTTCATCACTGATTTCAGGTTTAATTTTATTTCTCACTCTTCTCATGATAATTCGTAATAATATTGTCACTTGACTCATGAGGGGTCCAAATGGGGCAGTGATGCGCAATACAAGACTCAACATGTCTCTTAGCCTCTCCTGCTCAAGTCTACCTCACCTACTCGTGGTGGACCCCGTTATACCCAGTAATCTTGCCGAAGGTTGGATATTAACCACAGCGGGAGGCAAGTTGGGACAGCATACGAGGTAAAGGCGAAGTCAAATCCCCCAGCCAGAGGGGGAGGCATGAGCATACTCTGCCTTAAGAACAGGTGCTGAAGTCAGGGGTACCAGGCCAGGAGGCGCACCAGCAACCATGGTACCATGCAACCCGCCTAGGTTTGATATGTCTACTCTTGACTCATAAGACTAATCGTGCGATGTTTTTCACACTTCGTGGCTCCAGGTTTCTTTGGCACAGCTATGACCATGTACAATCATTTATAAAAACCATAATGACGTGAATGTCAAACAAAATAGAAAATTAAAAATACAATGAATGCCCTAATTATAAGAAACGATTAGATTCACTGGGGCAGACTTTTCCAAGAACGGAGGCAAGTGAAGCTCATCTCAGACTATTCCTCTTGTTAACATAAAAAAATAAAACACTGACAGTTCATTACCCTAAAAGAATTTTGGCATTAAGGTCTAAAACTTCGGAAAAGCAGAGATTGAAACCGTTCTTCATTCTACTTTGCTTAAATAAATCCAGAAATCCGGTCAATATTCAATCTTTCATTATTTCCTCCGTCCATCAATCATTCCATTAATTATTTCATTTGCAGATCCTTGAGTTGGAAGAACCACAAAGAGGGAGTGGTTGGAAGAACTGTAGAGAGGAAGTAGTTAAAAGAATCACAAAGAGGGATTAATTAGAAGAGCCACCAAAAGGGAGCAGTTATAAGAGCCACAAAGAGAGATTAGTTAGAAGAGTCACAAAGAGAGATTAGTTAGAAGAATCACAAAGAGAGATTAGTTAGAAGAGCCACAAAGAGAGATTAGTTAGAAGAGCCACAAAGAGAGATTAGTTAGAAGAACCACAAAGAGAGATTAGTTAGAAGAACCACAAAGAGAGATTAGTTAGAAGAACCACAAAGAGAGATTAGTTAGAAGAACCACAAAGAGAGATTAGTTAGAAGAACCACAAAGAGAGATTAGTTAGAAGAACCACAAAGAGAGATTAGTTAGAAGAGCCACAAAGAAGGATGAAGGAACGAACTTTATTTTCAAGAGGTTAAGGATTGGGCGCGCAGGCCCGTCTAATATTCTGCCCTCCCACTCTTATTTATCTTGCACTCTGTATCCTTTCATTTCCACATGTTACTTTAAGCATTGAATTAAAGGCAATCAACATTATAAAGGTAATACTACAGCATACATTTACAGTATCAAATCATAATCAAAACTAGATATGCTTTATTTTAACAAACAAGAAAGTAATAAAAAAACGAGCTATCAAAAATAAAATAAAACAAACAAGCAAGCAAACAAATTCAAAACATCCATACAGTAAATCCGACATTAATTCGAACATAATCAGATTGAGGTGGCATAGACTTAGAACTCATGAAATATTTGAACAGTCTTCCATAGAATGAGTTGGGACTTGCTGCGTTTTTCTTTGCCCTTCGTAACTCAAGAGCATAATCAGAGAGAACGAACGAACTTAAAAAGGGATTAGCTATAAGAACCATAAAGAGGGATTAGAAGAGCCAAAAAGAAGGGTTTGTTATGAACCACACAGAGAGGCTAGTTTGAAGAACCACAAAGAGGCATTAGTTAGAGGAACCATAAAGAAGGATTAGTTAGACGAAACACAAAGAGAGATTAGTTAGAAAAACCACAAAGAGAGATTAGTTAGAAGAACCACAAAGAGAAATTAGTTAGAAAAACCACAAAGAGAGATTAGTTAGAAAAACCACAAAGAGAGATTAGTTAGAAGAACCATAAAGAGGGATTAGTTAGAAGAACCATAAAGAGGGATTAGTTAGAAGAACCATAAAGACAAATTAGTTGGAAGAACCACAAAGAGGGATTAGTTAGAATAACCACAAAGAGGGATTAGTTAGAATAACCACAAAGAGGGATTAGTTAGAATAACCATAACAAGGATTAGTTAGAATAACCATAAACAAGGATTAGTTAAAATAACCACAAAAAGAGATTAGTTAGAAGAACCATAAAGAGGAAGTGGGTAGAAACCGACAAGGATAGAAATAAACTGAGCTGGCCTGAACGAGGCAGGCAGAAATGGTAATAATTTTTCAGCAGATTACGCTTCATACGTAGCCAGAAGAACACAGAAAAATACATCAATTTTAGATAGTATATTTTCAACCACCAAATGGGATGTAACTACCCATCCCTCAGACTTCCATTCAAAATCCAACTTTGCATTGATTACCTAATATTGCTTTTTATTTATTAATTAACTTTATTGTAATCATTGCATCCAATATCAGCCAGACCGGCACTCACTCATCCACTTACACATTGCTACCATTGATTGCACTGCAATCAATTACCCTTACGATATTTCCATCCATAAATCCATTTTAAACCTTACAAATTATTTATAGAGCTGTTTATGTTCGCCCTGCTCAATTCCCCCTCATCGTAATTCCAAATTAATACCAGTATGAATCAAAGAAATCTTGTTATGGCTTTGAAGGTCGCTCACCAGTTTTGTTAGTATTGATTCTTTCCAGGTACTCAAGGGTTTAATCGTGGTTTGTGAGGCTCGGCAGCTGCCGTTCTGTAAAACTATGAAAATAAGACTGATTGAACTACTAGTGAGCTTAAAAATAAGACTGATCGAGCTACTTGTGAGCAATGCATTATCACTTGTATAGGATCATTTTTCCATCACCAGTTCTGAAATCCAATAAAACAGAATAAAACGGCTTTGCAATGTTGGAATAACTGGGAAATAATTTCTTTACGTAACGGACTGAAAATTGTTTTAGCTTTCTTCAAATTGTTATTTTAAAACAATTTTTTGTGTCCATTTATTCTTTTTTTAGCACAAGTTGTCCTGTAGAGCTCCCTATAACCAGAGATGATTCCTTTCAGTGTGCGGCAACACATCTAGAGGAAGGCAATAAAAACTCTTGTTTTCAAAGCTTTTTTTTTTAGTAGTCTTATTACAATCAAACCAGACAACTGAAGGTTTCTTTGTTTGTTTGTTTGTTTGCTTTATATATTATTCGAGCTTCCGATTGACATAGTGGTTAAAGCGCTGGTCTCTCGTGGCAAAGATGCCTGGTTTGATTCACTGTATCGACACGCTCCAGTCTGCCCATCTGTAAACGGGTACCTGACTATGAGTTAGGGAAGGAAAAGGCAGCGAGGAAGAGAACTGGTCACCCCCACCTTTCGAGGCTGGACCTAGTACAGTGAAGTCTCTAACACTTCATTCCCCAACGGCAGTATCAGCTATGGGACTACCTTGACCTTTTAATATATTCTACACCTGGCTAGATTCTAGCAGTTGTCGGTTTTCTGTTTTTTAGTTCTTATATCTCTTCTGTTTTCGTTCTTAATTTTCTCAGATACTTCACTTAAAAGTTTTAAATTATCATTTTGAACTTTGTTATATCTATCTCTAGCTAAACACCCCCCCCCTTTTTTTCCCCACACACACACACACACACACACAAAACTGCTTTAAAAATATAATTTAACGTTTTTTTTTTTGCCTGTCAATGCCATAATAGGATGTCTAAGAAACAGGATTAGCTGACATATGACAGGATAAGGTATGTATAGTCGATTCTATCAGCTTTCCATCCACTGTAATGATACAACACACATGTCTTATTTCACAAAATAGTTAAATGTGGAAATATTAAAACGTATATAATTAGAATATGTGTGTATATGAAATACTTTATTTTACGGACCAAAAGGCACGCCTGAATATTGCTACAGAACAATCTACTCTTCGTGATGTGGTCCCAGTGTGCGCATTTAGAGGACTGTGAGAAAAAAAAACCAAACACCGTCACAAAAAAGCTAAAAAGTGAAGCAAAAATATTTAAAAAAAAAAAGAAGCCAGATATGGAATTTGGCGTCAAAAAAGCCAAATTGGCAACCCTGCGAGGGAGTGGTTAAGTCTAGCAAGACAATTTGGAGCAATAATATCTGCGTTGGCACTTGGGATGATAAACTATTAAAAAGAAAACATTCGGACAGTACGATTATAGAGATGAATATTACGATTGTGATGAAGATTTCGTGTGAGCTCAGTGACTATCGTAACGTCTACATTTAATTATTATTTTATTGGATAATAATGTATGAATTTGAGCTTACTTTCCGTAAGAGACACAATTTTTAGTCCCATAAGCTAGCCTCGCCTCCGCTCCTGTGTAGTTCCGATGGGTCTCTAAAGAGACAATGAAAGGATAAATTGTCAAAACTTAACAAATAAAAATAGACACACTGTCACAAAATGACATTAGCTCATTCTTTTTTGTTGTTGTCTTTCTATCCTTTTCAAACCTTCTGTGACGTTGGGTTCCAAATTTTGGCCCTAAGGTGGAGCTACCATCCCCCCTAAATTCTTCTTGATTGTAGGCATGCCCATTTTTCATCTTTTTCTAGTTTTCGGTCGCTTCTAGCATTTCACTTTGATCTGACAAGTTAACTCCCCTTTGCTCCCGCGAAAGTGGCCAGCGGAGATGAAAGGTCCTTTATGCTGGTAAGAGTGTCTTTGAGACGCGTCCGCAACGCTCTTCGCTGGGCTGCAACCTTTTCCCCCGTGGTTTTTTTTATTGCAGGGAAAGACTGGTAAGCTCGTAGCTCCAGAGCGGTCACTCTGTTACGCAAACACTCGTGTTGTTTGCGGCACTGTCATGAAAGTCCCGTCTAATTCTTACGCTGTTTTTTCGGGCTCTGTCCCGGTGTCCGGACACCAGTGGCCGATTTATTGTATATAATGAGTTCCTTTCTGTCTCTAAATGCCTTTAGTACCTGAAACTTCTGTCGTGAGGTGGTAGATATCTTTGTACAGTTAGCCAGCTACTTTTAGTGTGGGAAATTCTTCACAATCTCGGTAAGAATTCTTCAGTAACTTGGTCTTTGTTTTTTTTCCCCCTTGGATTTTGGACAGACGGAGGTAGTTCATTTGTACTGGGTTCTAGCATTTTTAAGGCTCGGCCATGTCCAACAAAAACAAAGAAGCTATAAATATTTTTTTTCTCAAGGAAACTGTATTTGTATGCCACTTATGATTTTTTTTTTCTAAAACCAACTGTACGGTAACTTTAGAGGCTCATGAAAAAGTAATAGTGAGGTGAAAGCTGGAGAAATAGCTGGGTATTGCGCGTTAAGTGGTGTATAACAGCTGTGTTGCTGGCCAAAAAGGAGTCAGCGGGTGTCTTTATTTAATGATTTTCTATGCAGGATACTCAGTACGCTAGCTAGCCAAAAATTATTGGACGTTTTCAGATGTGAGAGCCACGTTCTTTGACTCCAGTTTAGTTGATTACTAATATTATTCTGATCATTTTATTTGTCTCCAGATTTTGGTAATATAGCACTGTATGACTTGTTGTCGTTGTGTGACTGAAATTTTGTTCGCCATAGCATTGCGTTTTGTTGTTGTTAATAAATTAGACAACCAAATTGCAGATCAGACGTCTTTCCTATCTGTACTTGTACTTGATTTATTGTGGAGTTACTAACGTGTACTTGTCCTTACTCCATGCAGAGAGAAAGGTAGAGTGAAAGTAGTTTTGAAACATAGTCAATGAGTCGAAGGAGGGGCGAGTTATTATTTGATCTTTTACTCCTGATAGCTATAATTCACTCCATCCACATTCAACACCATAACTCATCTATCTTCTCAGTCCTCCCTCAGAATTTTGTCTTGTCTCAGACGTCACTCAGACTTTATGTCTTGTCTTAGACAGACTCTGTAAACCACTCGTGACGCCTTCCTTCGGGTCTTCGTCTACCTGTAAATTCGTTTCCAGTTTTTCTTCGTGTCAGGGTTGTTTACAATAAACCCAAATACACCAAACTTGGTAAGATAAGAAGGGTCACACGCATCATCTCGTTATCGTGTGGGTGTCTACTGCACCTTCACGCCTGTCGCGAAAGGCGACTAATATGAAGTTGTGCTTGCGGTTCGCATCCTCATCATGTAAACCCATATGCTACTTACACACCACTGCTGTAAGAACATGGGAACCAGCTGCACTGGTGAATAGATGTTTCGTAAGGAGTGCAAACGAAAGAAGACGAAACTCGCATCCCACTACCTTTGTGCGATGTGAGAGCCTGGTGCTTCTTATGTACCTGAAAATACAATGTGTAGATATCATTATATATATATATTTATATATATATATAAATTGTGTGGGAGGCATTAAAATGACCTCAGCCAATGACACTTTATTGGGGTGCAAAATTGGCTGAGCGTCAATTCACCATGTACTGTCACAGAAATGCGATGACGCCGTTTGGTTGGTCCTAGATTCGATACCTGGGTAAGCCTATCAGTTATATTTTCTGTTCTGTTGTCTGGTGTCATCCTTTATATCCAACCAGTACCTGCTATTTACCTTTATTTATTTATTTGCTTATTTATTTACCGTTTTCAAGACGTGCTTTGTTCAACTTAGACACAGTGTCTATCGGTTATATTAGGGCTCATGTCCACAATAATAGATCTTGAGATCTGGTGATTAGGCAATTAACCTTTTTTTTTTTTTTTTTAGAAAAGTCTTTTTTAACATAATGATTGTTTATCACAATGGACTTATTGTAACAGAAATTTTCCCTCGATTTGGCGAGGCCCTCCTAGTTCAACCTAGACATAAAGTCGTCGGTTACATAAGTTGGCACGTCCAACTATAATACAATATATAATATAATACTGGACAACAGCCAAAATGTATCCGAGACAAAATTAGGTATTCTTAACTAATTTGGACATGCGGATCCCGAAAATGAACTTAAAAATCGCGAACTAGCTGAAGAGGGGGGGGGGGGGTGTTCAGTAACTTGTGGCTTCAGCTTCCCGACGCGAATGACCCAGTTCTTCTCTTTTCCATAGCCCTGGCGCTTGATTCCCCACGAGACGGATGACCTTGAGCGCCAATTGGATGACGCAATCTGTAGCAGTCATTGCAACCACATTTCCTCCTTCTCATCATTTGTGTTATGGATTCTGTGAGTGCAGACGTGTCGTTCAAGATGCTTCGTGAATGTGTGGACAGTGCGGATTATTTTTGCTATATTTGCGGACAAATAACTTTGCTATCACAAAGGCGATACATTACACCGATAATAAAGAAAGCTTACAGCCTTTATTTTGGTTGTGAGATCGGTGACCAGGACCGGTATTGGGCCCCACACATATGTTGTCAATCCTGTGCAACGAATCTGCGCTGCTGGTTGAACCGAAAAGGACGATCGATGCGTTTTGCAGTTCCAATGGTGTGGAGGGAACCGACAAACCATCTTAATGATTGTTACTTTTGCATGACTCCTCCAATTGGACATGGTATTTCTAAGAAGAAAAAGCGGCCTGTGACCTATCCGAATATTCCCTCTGCTATGCGGCTAGTGCCTTACGGGGAAGGACTTCCTGTTCCGGACCCACCAGAATCTTATACTCTGGATGATGAAGAAGATAATAAGGCCAGTGAACATCCGTCACCTGTGAAAGCATCTACATCAAGAGATCCTGATTTCGTGCCTATTGAAGAGTCTGCACAGCCACATAAAATTACCCAGAGTGAATTGAATGATCTAGTGAGAGATCTGGAATTGCCAAAAAATAAAGCAGAGCTGTTGGGGTCCAGACTGCAGCAATGGAATCTTCTAGAAGAGAATGTGCATGTGTCTGTGTTCCGTGCTTGGCAAAAAGATCTGCTCTCATATTTCAAAATGACAGATAACCTCATTGCCTGCGTTGATATAGTGGGTCTGATGGCAGCACTACACATCAACTACAAAGACGACGATTGGAGGCTGTTCATTGATTCGTCCAAGTTGAGCTTAAAAGCTGTGCTGCTCCATAATGGTAACGTTTTACCATCTGTTCCACTCGGGTATGCAGTCCACATGAAAGAAACGTACAACAACATGAAACAACTGTTACACACCATCAACTATGACAAGTATAAGTGGCAGATTTGTGGTGACCTGAAGGTCATTGCCATCTTGATGGGGCTACAGCAGGGTTACACAAAGTTTTGCCTTTTCCTCTGTCTGTGGGACAGCCGTGCCAGGACTTCCCACTACAAGAAAAAGGATTGGCCCCCAACGACAATCACTTGAACCTGGGAAAAAGAGAGTACTTAACGAACTACTTGTAGAATCACACAAAATCTTGCTCCCTCATCTCCACATCAAACTTGGACTAATGAAAAATTTTGTAAAGGACATGGATCGAAATGGGGCAGGATTTTTATCCTTTCGTGATAAATTTCCAAGACTTACTGAGGTCAAAATCAAGGAAGGTGTATTTGTCGGTCCACAGATACGTCAGCTCTTCCGAGATCAGCGTTTTGATGATACCCTTACAGGTGATGAAAAGTTAGCTTGGAATGCTTTCCAGCAAGTGGCCACAAACTTTCTAGGAAACAATAAGGCTGACAATTTCTGTTCTATTACTTAATCCCAATCGATGTTCACATGGAGCAAATTATATACATGGAGCTAATGGCAGGTAAAATAATATAATATAGGTTTTATAGCTCATATATATATATATATATATAGTTCCCGCTTATATATGTGGGTATATATGTATATTAGTTTATATATAGGCAACAGGACAGGACTTATATATATTAATCTATATATATATATATATGAGGTTGTATGATATGGCAATAACAAAATAAGAAAAACTGTAAGAGCACAGGGCAGGTGAGAGATTGAAGACCGACTCCACTGGGTAGGTTAATTGGCTCACCCTTTACATTATGTTGCACGCATGATATGTAGTTCCCATGTCAGGGGTATCTGAGAAGGCAGAAAAAAAAGGCTTAGTATGTCCCAACAGGACAGGACTTCTGAAGAATATTTTCAGGCTAGGGCATCCATGTGGTCAAAAGGCGACTAATATGACAGGTCTGTACATGTTCAGGCATGGCAACCATGTCAGTTGACAATGTCTCTCAAGGAAAATTGCTACAATAAACCCACCACTGTAAGAGCACAGGAGCGGTTGGTGCAGGTTTTCTGTTACAGGACCGACTCCACTGGCGACTCCATGATCCATAATTTTGGAAAAGGAAAATGAAAATGATTATATAAATTATGTTCAGGCATGGCAGGGCTTAGTATGTCCCATGTCAGTTGACATGTGTCTCTGAGGAGATACAGAAGGATATTATGTTCAGGCATGGCAGGGCTTAGTATGTTCCATGTCAGTTGGCATGTGTCTCTGAGGAGATACAGAAGATACAGTTCAGGCATGGCAGGGCTTAGTATGTCCCATGTCATTGACATGTTCTGAGGCGATACAGAAGGATATATATGTTCATGGCAGGGCATGGCAGGGCTTAGTATGTCCCATGCCAGTTGACATGTGTCTCTGAGGAGATACAGAAGAATATTATGTTCAGGCATGGCAGGGCTTAGTATGTTCCATGTCAGTTGGCATGTGTCTCTGAGGAGATACAGAAGGATATTATGTTCAGGCATGGCAGGGCTTAGTATGTCCCATGTCAGTTGACATGTGTCTCTGAGGAGATACAGAAGAATATTATGTTCAGGCATGGCAGGGCTTAGTATGTTCCATGTCAGTTGACATGTGTCTCTGAGGAGATACAGAAGGGCAGGCATGGCAGCTTAGTTGTCCCATGTCAGTTGACATGTGTCTCTGAGGAGATACAGAAGGAATATTATGTTCAGGCATGGCAGGGCTTAGTATGTCCCATGTCAGTTGACATGTGTCTCTGAGGAGATACAGAAGAATATTATGTTCAGAGGCATGGGCAGGGCTTAGTATGTCCCATGTCAGTTGACATGTGTCTCTGAGGAGATACAGAAGAATATTATGTTACAGCTTATAGAATACATGTTGAGGTTCAGGATATTATGTTCAGGCATGGCAGGGCTTAGTATGTCCCATGTCAGTTGACATGTGTCTCTGAGGAGATACAGAAGAATATTATGTTCAGGCATGGCAGGGCTTAGTATGTCCCATGTCAGTTGGCATGTGTCTCTGAGGAGATACAGAAGGATATTATGTTCAGGCATGGCAGGGCTTAGTATGTCCCATGTCAGTTGACATGTGTCTCTGAGGAGATACAGAAGGATATTATGTTCAGGCATGGCAGGGCTTAGTATGTCCCATGTCAGTTGACATGTGTCTCTGAGGAGATACAGAAGAATATTATGTTCAGGCATGGCAGGGCTTAGTATGTCCCATGTCAGTTGGCATGGGCCTCTGAGGAGATACAGAAGAATATTATGTTCAGGCATGGCAGGGCTTAGTATGTCCCATGTCAGTTGACATGTGTCTCTGAGGAGATACAGAAGAATATTATGTTCAGGCATGGCAGGGCTTAGTATGTCCCATGTCAGTTGACATGTGTCTCTGAGGAGATACAGAAGAATATTATGTTCAGGCATGGCAGGGCTTAGTATGTCCCATGTCAGTTGACATGTGTCTCTGAGGAGATACAGAAGAATATTATGTTCAGGCATGGCAGGGCTTAGTATGTCCCATGTCAGTTGACATGTGTCTCTGAGGAGATACAGAAGGATATTATGTTCAGGCATGGCAGGGCTTAGTATGTCCCATGTCAGTTGACATGTGTCTCTGAGGAGATACAGAAGAAATATTATGTTCAGGCATGGCAGGGCTTATTATGTCCCATTCAGTTGCATGGCAGGGCTTAGTAGTCCCATGTCAGTTGTCCCATGGCAGTTAGTATGTGTCTCTGAGGTCCCTGAGATACAGAAATATTATGTTCAGGCATGGCAGGGCTTAGTATGTCCCATGTCAGTTGACATGTGTCTCTGAGGAGATACAGAAGGATATTATGTTCAGGCATGGCAGGGCTTAGTATGTCCCATGTCAGTTGACATGTGTCTCTGAGGAGATACAGAAGGATATTATGTTCAGGCATGGCAGAGCTTAGTATGTCCCATGTCAGTATGTCCCAGGAGTACAGGTTGAGGCATGGCAGGGCTTAGTATGTCCCCTGTCAGGTGACATGGGTCTCTGAGGAGATACAGAAGGATATTATGTTCAGGCATGGCAGGGCTTAGTATGTCCCATGTCAGTTGACATGTGTCTCTGAGGAGATACAGAAGGATATTATGTTCAGGCATGGCAGGGCTTAGTATTTCCCATGTCAGTTGACAGGTGTCTCTGAGGAATTACAGTAGGCTATTATGTTCAGGCATGGCAGGGGCTTAGTATGTCCCATGTCAGTTGACATGTGTCTCTGAGGAGATACAGAAGGATATTATGTTCAGGCATGGCAGGGCTTAGTATGTCCCATGTCAGTTGACATGTGTCTCTGAGGAGATACAGAAGGATATTATGTTCAGGCATGGCAGGGCTTAGTATGTCCCATGTCAGTTGACATGTGTCTCTGAGGAGATACAGAAGGATATTATGTTGGCAGGCTTAGTATGTCCCATGTCAGTTGACATGTGTCTCTGAGGAGATACAGAAGGATATTATGTTGTTCAGGCATGGCAGGGCTTAGTAGTATGTCCCCATGTCAGTTGACATGTGTCTCTGAGGAGATACAGAAGGATATTAGATGGCAGGGGTTAGTATGAAGTCTCTGAGGAGAATACAGAAGGATATTATGTTCAGGCATGGCAGGGCTTAGTATGTCCCATGTCAGTTGACATGTGTCTCTGAGGAGATACAGAAGGATATTATGTTCAGGCATGGCAGGGCTTAGTATGTCCCATGTCAGTTGACATGTGTCTCTGAGGAGATACAGAAGGATATTATGTTCAGGCATGGCAGGGCTTAGTATGTCCCATGTCAGTTGACATGTGTCTCTGAGGAGATACAGAAGGATATTATGTTCAGGCATGGCAGGGCTTAGTATGTCCCATGTCAGTTGACATGTGTCTCTGAGGAGATACAGAAGGATATTATGTTCAGGCATGGCAGGGCTTAGTATGTCCCATGTCAGTTTACATGTGTCTCTGAGGAGATACAGAAGGATATTATGTTCAGGCATGACAGGCTTAGTATGTCCCATGTCATGTGTCTTGAGGAGATACATTATGTTCAGGCATGGAGGGCTTAAGATACAGAAGGATATTACATGTGTTCTGAGGAGGCAGGACAGGCATGACAGGCTTAGTATGTCCCATGCCAGCTGACATGTGTTTCTGAGGAGATACAGAAGGAACAAGGCAAGTGCTCCACCAGGCATGTCGTAAGAGACGCCTAACAAGAGGTCGTATTCTGCAGAGCAAAAAAATGCTGAACAGTATGGGCAATTTAAAATAGTTCAGTCTGTTTGATTACTACTTAGTGTGCAGGTTTTTGCCGCGTTTACTCTAGTTTTTCAATAAAATGGCGACTTTCACAAAATCACATCCGTGGTATATTTAGGCTTATAAAATGGCTGCCCCCAATCCCGTGGATTTAACCGAGTAGCATCGTAAGTAGATAATTGTCTTTTTAAAGCAATCGTTTACTGTTCACATTTATTTTGTTTGGTCCTGGTAAATGGTTTGAGAAGCACACTAAAAAAGAAGACACTGTCTAGATATGATAGCATACACAGGAGATGAAGGAAGGTGCAATTCGAGTAAACACTAAAAATAGTCACAATATGTGTTGCCTACTGAGAATATGACACGCCACAGCCTCTTTTCCACCAGAGGTGGAACATTATAAAGACTTGCTACGTACTTTTAGCTCAGGGGCAAGAGATGGTGTCCGGCCACTTGCAGATTCACGGGAGATGAAATCCTGTGAAAACTTAAGATCTGGTTATAGCACCCGGACTGCAGCAGCTGCACAGGTAGTAGAAGTGGAGCCCGTAGAAGACATTAATACTTCAGCTGACTCGTGCAGAGGACAAGAATGGCACAGTAAGACTCTGTGCTATCGTTCAGCCGACCGTCACTAGCTGGTTTACTCACCAAATTTTGTTTATTCAATGGCACAACAATCGTGGCCTCTCGTATAACGACACAAAGGAAAGAGGTAGAAATATACAGGGCGAATTTACATCGCATTATAGATGCAGTTGTCTTTTTTGTTTTTTCGGAGAATGCAGGAATTAGCATTCTGGCATCATCGCGAGTTCCGAGGTTTAGATTCCAAAAGTACAAATGAGGGATATGTTTTCTGGGAACTTTTAAGCCAATGGCTGAATTTTTTTTTTTTTTAAATTAAAATTTTGCCTTGTTTTGGAGAAGCGCGCTCTGTTCATCCTAGAGATAGGGTCCGTCGGTTATATTATAGTGCATGTCTAAATATAAAAGACCTTGTGGTTTTGTATTTTTAAATCATGTAATAGCTGAAAAGGATACGTAACCCGAAGAACATTTAGTACTGGGTGGTTGAAATGCGACGTAGCTCAATTCTGACATTACAAAATTATCTGTTTCAGTCCTTAACAGCCGAGATTATTTCAAACATAGCAGCAGGGGCCGAAACACTTGATCGACGGGGGACAACTTCTGATGGTCATTGCCTCCTATTGTACCGCTCTGTATAGAGTTTCCTATCATCGGTTTCCGCGTAACTTCATGTTTTGCGTTGTCGTCGCTCTCATCTCTTCTTTTGTTCGTTTGTCGTTAATCTTAGTTAGCAATTATGTGAACTAGGCCACTGCATCTAGATACTGTCCGTTAAATTAGATTCTTTCTGTATTATTTATCATTTATTTTTCTTCGTTCATGTCCATACCAAAATTATCTAAAATTAGTTTGTAGCCTGGCAATTAGTTCATGTTTTCCTTCAACCAGGTTATAGATGTCACCCACGATACAGAGATTTGTTATAATGCGTCCTTCATTTCTTATTGTTCTTCTGTGACCATCCAAGGTCTCTAATTTTGTTTACTCAACAAGGTGTTGAATGCACTGGACAATGATTGGCAGTCCTGCCGCACTCGGATCGTTGTGTAGAACCACTCACGTAGTCTTTTCTTTATAAGAACTGCACTTGTGGAATTCAAATCTAAGTACTGTGTACGAAGAAGAAATCTAAGTTCTCAATAATTTTGATATGTTTGCTTTCTGTTCTACTTTTTTTTCTTCATAATTTTAAGAACTTGTTAAAAGCCACACTTTGTACGTTCTTTGTTTGTTTGTTAGCGTTTTTGCTTCATTTTTTTTTTTTTTTGTATCGACAAAAACATGATATTAGTATTGTTGGTTTTTAATACATTTTCTTTCACTTCATTCAATGTTTACAGATTTGTTTTCTGATGCTTCTACCAGCACGACATCTGTATAGTTCTCCAGCGTTGATCATTTGTGATCTGGGCTGCAATATACTCACTAATGATCTTGAGCAGCATTCAGCTTGCTTGCTTAATTGTGCTAGCAGTTCTGTAGTTCTGGCATGTTCAAAAAGTTCATTTCTTTAAGATGTTTATAATCAAAGACTGCGTCTTTTTTGGGTAGCGACATGCCTGTTTGAAAGATCTTGTTGCAAATATCAGGTAGTAGGTGCATTATTGCATCTCCACCAAGCTCATTTTTTTGGGTCAATCTCCCGGGGTGTTATTGTAACAAAATTAGGGCGAGGGTTCTGCCGGATTTAAAACTTTAAAAAAACGCAACTCCGAAAAACGTAATTAAAAAAAAAAATATACTAAATTGGTCGAATCTTACAATACCAATGATCACGTCATTTGTTGTACAAAAATTTAGAAACGAAAGAAACTGCCGCAGATACAGTATAGAAGATTTGCCGACCATCTACTTGATTAGGCAAACAGAGAAGTCATTCCGAAAATAGCCTGAGCTTTACCTTTGTGCTCAGTGGCGGTTTTTAGATACAGGCAACCTAGGTTTTTTGCCTAATGACTCGCTCTTTCAAGGGCACACATATATGCTTGTCGATACAATTGTAATTTATTTAAAAGGGGTCTCGCAAGGTCACGCTTGCTTAGGGCCTCGTGCAATCTAAAATTCACCCTGTTTGTGATGGAAGCAAGGTAACGACAGCAATAGCTTGAATATATGCTGCATCTTTTGCTCAATCATAAGAAATTATGGCTTCTTTTTCTTTCAAACCCTGGGTATTTGAGTTGAACGCTTTACAATTGTGTATTTGGATGAGTTCCATTGCGTTCTTGCAAACCCAGACGGCTTCCTTAACTCAGCGGACTCAACATTGGTAGGGTTGGTAAAACATTCCAGAACCACTAATTGGCGGGTGATGCAATGCCATAAATCTTGCCGAGGGACACTGCCTCGCTACCCAAGCTGGGGTGGGGGGGGGGGGGTGGGGCGTTACCGGGAACACCACGCGCAGCCTTTGGAGTAAGAAGGACATAATGCTGTGGACATGTGATGAAAGAGGAAGGAACAAGTGTAGCGAAATCTGTGAGATAATCGCTTATTTCAGTAAGATTTTAGTCCTATAATACTAAATACACCAGCCCTCAGGTGTCTGACTATTTTCATCTTCAACGCCAGTAGAGCGCTGCCTTTTGTGCAGTGGGAATGCTAAGAAAATGACCCGCCGTAAAAATCTAACACGCTTTTAGTTTCGGTTTAGAAACGTACAATAAACATTTTAACATCTCGCCGATCTGCTGCACGAAACGGCGGAAAAAGTTTGAATTAACGTAATATGTTAACTTTAACACTAAAATTTGTAATAATTCGGACATTTCCCAGTAGTAAAAACGAGACGATTGTAATAATTAACGCCAACACTACCAAAGTTTTGAAAAAAACCCTCTTCGCTCTGCAAGCGGTCTCTTTAATATATACACGCTGTGGGCAAAGCCAGCAGAGACAAACACACAGACAGTTTTCCATTTCCTCCTAGCGGTAAAATTCTGACGTCACTCAAACTAGTTGGTTATTTGAATAATGAAAGAAATGTTAGAGACAGGTGGGGGGGAGATGGCCGACTTGTGTAAAAGTTATATTTGACGATTGACAGTGACAAAACTGAAAATCTGAACCATAATGAAACTGACCATAAAAATCATATAGTAGAATAGCTTAGTGTCCCCTGAGCAAAAATATGTTTTAAAAAATATGGTAGTCCAAGTATTAGCCAAGTTATTGAGAAAATACTATATGTCTATGAACGCTCGGACGGACAGATTGTTGTTCTTGCTCGTTACACATAACGTTATTGGGGACGCTAGTTTAAAAAAAGAGGCATCGGAGTATTTCAAATCCTATTGGTTGGTATAAGAGTATAGGAGTAAAAGGGGGAGATAGGAAAAATGTTAACTAAAACTAAACATCTTTTTCTATTGCATAACTAACGCAGACTGACCAATGGACTACGAGGCACATAGTTTGTTTGGAAGTTGTTTTGTTTTTTCAAACTAAATTCAAAAAGATGTAATAGTGCCTGCTTTCATCGGTCGGCTCTAATAGATATTGGCAAAAGGCATAGGGGTCTCTGGGCCATTTGACTAGAAAATTTTATACAAACAACTACGTTGAGAGCAGATGTGATAAATTGTAAAATTAACTACTAAATTCACTATCTGGACGGGGCAGAGCAAAACTGAGGCCATATTCTTTGCCAATCAACGTTATTTGTGACATATTTCTTTGAACTAGTGGTAAGAATGCTTTATGTATTTTCGTGCTTGATTAAAACTGTACAAGTTAGATACTGCTGTGGGAAAAGTGAAGGACATGCCGGGAGCAAACATTATTGAGTCCTCACATTGAACTGTATTTGACTGTTGCATAATATTATGATTTTGTATTAACTATTTTGTATTGGAAGATGTTAGGAAGCCTCAGTGTTCCATGAACACTCTTTAACATGCCTAGAGCGTTTATAATTTAGAAAAAGAAAAGAAAAATCATATAAAAGGAGATGTGGTTACTCAACGTTATTGGATTGAAGCAAACTATGTAAAAGTACAGTCGCGTATCAGCCATAGGGACCTGAGGTGTGGTCACAGAAAGGTGTGAGTCATATAATTAGGGGCTGATGCACATGAATGCACACGAGGCTGACCCCATACCATCATGTATATATAGTGATAAGAAGTTGTGATCAGATATGAAAAGGCCAGGGTGTCTTTTTATTGCAGAGTTTTTATTTCCTGTTACCATCCGGTGACAGGAAACCTGATGAGTGAGTGAAAAGAGAAAAGTCTCCAAATTAAAAGTATATACTGTCAGCTGATAGCCTGAAGGAGCTTGTGTGTGGGTGCTGATCTATTATATCTGCAACGACATCCTGACTTATTATCGTCATACCAAGAATCCCAGGTGACACGTTAACAGCTGGGACATCTGACACTTCCTCCTAATACACTGGTTCTTATCAAAATAAAACTGAAGTATATGGGGAATGATGAAAACAACAGCTCCTCATAACCAATGACTAACACTAGCAGTTATTAAAGTTTTATCTGTGAATATACCTACAGGAACTCTATATAATAACATTACATTCATAGGACCAAGAGTTCATATCTTTTAGTTAAAGCATTATATATAAATATATTTCCTCATTTTCAAATACCTGTCCAAAAGAGATGGCGGGACAGGCAGATTAAATTGTACAAAGAAAAAACAATCCAATTTTAAAAGAAAACTTTAACCACAGTCTTATTTATTTTCTTATAGTGAGTTAAAGTGTATTGTGTTGATGTACCATCATTTTCATTTCACCCCTAGACACTAGAGACATCATACACCAGCCACTAGAATCAAAATACGGACTGTGTGAGATCTAGGGAGGTAGCGTTAGGTTCCCTGATATATACATATCATTATCATTATCATCATCTTTTTTAGAGTCAGGGACCTACATGTGCTTGACCTCACACAGTTGACACAGACACATCTATCTTTCTGGTTAGGTATAACATCTTAACCTCCCCAGCAAAAATTACCTTTGCTACAACAAGAATGCCGCAGAAAAGGCGAAAGAAAGAAAAATGAAGGAAGAAATAAAATACAACGCATTGTCAACACACGATTATGAAACGGGAGATAATTTAAGTACTGTGACACCCAAGAAATACGTCTTTACAGAGATGTTAACCTGCCAGTTTAGGAAATTTCATTCATCAGGTGAGAAGTAAATCTATAAGTGAAATGATATTCAAGTAGCTATTTAAAGAAAAAGATGAATTCATTCATCCCCCTTCAACTCACGGTTTTCAGTAAAAGTTTTCAAAAAGAAAGTTCATGCCAAGTTGTCTTGATTTGTACCATCCGCTCGAGGTCTTTTCATGTTGTCTTTATCCCTTTTATTTCTGCTTGGAGTTCTCTTCTCCATGTATTATTCAATGTTCCTCTATCTCTCTTACTACGGGGGATTTCAGAATAAGGACAGCCGTACAATGCTATCAACAAAAGATGAATGACAATGTAAATAAATACTTTTACGCAACTAAATTACGTTGCGTAAAAAATTTACAAAGTTCGCATTGTTAATTTTAACAGAGCGGTACGATGATTCAGGGTTGCGGACAATGTCTTATAAGGGGTTTTTTTTTTACATCAAATTTTGGCGAGGCATAGCCTAATCTAATCCCATTTTTCGAGATTTGTTAAACAGCTACCCTTAACCTAACCCCCAACCCTGTTTCCAGCATTGTCAAGGAAATAATTACATTCGACAAATAGCCAGGCCGTATTATAAATAAAAAATAAAGTCCAACTCAGTGAGAAAGCTCGCGTTTTTTTTTTAACCAACATGGCGGCCTTCAGTTTACAATTCCCTGCTTGGTCCGTACTATATGTGGTGTGTCTAAGATAGTGGTTTCTAAACAAATTTGGACCTCTGTTTCCAGGTGGCGAACGACTACTACATGGAGTATTGTTAATCTATATTTTGTAGTCTTGTTAACGTTACTGTTCCTTTAAATTGGCTTGGTTAGTTAGGTTAGCAGTTCTGTTCTTGTATCCTGCAAATGTCCTTCCTAAAAGATTGTTATGATCAGAGACTGTCCCTTTTTTGATTGGCCACACACCAGTTTGAAAGATCTTACTATAGAATGTGGTCAGTGGGTACTTCGTTGATATAAATATAACATACGTCTTTAGAAATTAATTCATATTGCTCTAAGCAACTAGTAACAGCTCGTGACAATAATGTTAGTAAAAGTTTAGTAAAATTATCTGATAAAAGCGACAACAAGTGAGAGAGATGTGGAAAAAAAACCTCAAATTCCAGACACGTTCCGGGAAGTCCCAAATGAGTTTTAACTCATCTGGGTTTGATCAATTTTGGTAAACTTGCATTACTCTGTGGGACGAAACGAACCGGGAGAAACACGCCCCCACCCCACCTATATAAATAGGATAAATATGCAGTCGTTCTTCTGTCTTGACAAGTATATTACCCAAGTGCCACCGACTTCAACATGGGGGAAAAAAAGTCAATCATCCAAGAGAACGTACATTCAATACAAAAAACGGGGACAGTCCGGCACATTTTAAATGCTTGAAATCAATACATATTACTAGTTCGTAAATAATAAGATATGTTAGTAAAATTGACAGACTTACTTTACATAGTGGATGCGATCATTTACCATTGTTTTAAATCAGACCACAAGATCTTTTATATTTCGACGTGCTCCCTAATATTAACCACCGGCCTTTGTGTCTAAGTTAAACATTGAGCGCCTTGCCAAAATGAGGTAAAACTTCTATTTTTAAAAAAATACCATTGAAGAAGGTTACGAAAAAGTGCTAAACGTGTTTGGTTATATTTTCTATAGGCTGGGTGAGGTGAATTATATTAAGATCGCGAAAAATTCCAATCTGGCTCTAACTTGAGCGTAAGTTTTATCTTAATCCTGTCACTAAGAATTGTTAGAAGTTCCTAACTCGTTCTTCGCTACATTAAATGACTTATGATTGGACATCCTTTCATGAAAAATCTGGCAGTTACTTCATTACGTTGGACAAGATATGTTATGATACCTGGAGGTTTACTCAAAATTTAAGTAATACTTAAAATATTGTCATCTATAGAACAGCGTTCTCTGTTAGGCTTCACAAACTGTGTCTCAACATCTTGGATTTCTTCGAAGATATACAGGGTGTTTATAAAGTCGCTGTGCAGTGAAATTTACGCCCGGGCGAGACTACGTCACCAGAAATATGGTTTTCAATTGTGGCTTTAAAGACGCCCTAAAAATTGTAACGTAGATTTTGTTATTCATCTAGTCACTACACAGAATATCATGACGTAAATTTGCATCCTTCATGACGTAATTGCTAAAATATTTTTCAAATTCACTGAACAGAGACTTTATAAACACCCTGTATATAACTCCTTAAGGGGCTCCACTACAATGAAAACTGGATTTTACGTACAAAATATCGATTTTTTACTTTTGAGCTTATTTTATTAAATAATCATCGAGGAATCGATTGAGCAAGGTTTTATAACATAAAAAATGCATTTGATGTATCAAAAAGCATATTGTCGGCACTACCCCCATGCTATGATTTTCAAATTTGTGCCGAAAATGCACGATTTCTCTCTAAAACTATCTAACAGAGGAGTCTGAAATTTGGCATGCATGTAGTACACATCTATATCTTTAAAGTAACACATCTGCATTTTTGATATTTTGGTAATTTTCTTTTCTAAATTAAAAAAAAAATATTTTTAAAAAAAATTTTTCACACAAATATAGTTTTTTTTTTAAATCATTAAAAATAGAATTTTAAACTTATCAAAATAATCATGAGTAGTACACATCTATATCTTTAAAGTAACACATCTGCATTTTTGATATTTTGGTAATTTTCTTTTATAAATTTTTAAAAAATATTTTAAAAAATATTTTTTCATACAAATATAGCTTTTTTTTTATAAAATCATTAAAATTAGAATTTTAAACTTATCAAAATAATCATGAGTAAAATTGTTTTAATTGTCAGTCACAACATGTGGGTTCCAATTTGATAAAGTTTGGTCAATGGGAAACAAGATTTTTGCTCTTGAAAATCGGTGAAAAACCCAATATAGCGGTTGTTTTTTTGGTTACCATGGTAGAAGGACAGAAGAAAAATTAGGCAAGACAAAGGCGAGAGGAGGAGCTGCAGGAAGCTGAAGGAGGTGCAGCATATAGTGCTGGACAATTTTAAACACATTCAGCCCCCCAGAATGGAGTATATTGGACAAGACAAGTCACTCGGTGACTAAAATGCCTTTGTCTTGCCTAATTTTTTACAAACTATCTAATAGAACAATCTGAAATTTGGCATGCATGTAGGACACATATATACCTTTAAATTGACAAGGGCTTTTTTGATATTTTGGTAATTTGCTTTGATATATTTTTTAAATATTTTTTTTCATTGTTTTTCATACAAATATAGTGTATTTTAAAAAAAAAATCATTAAAAATAGAATTTTAAACTTATCAAAAAAGCCTATGACAAATTGTTTTAATTGTCAGTCACAACATGTGTGTACAATTTGGTAAAGTTTGGTCAATGGGAAACATGAGTTTTTAGCTCTCGAAAATTTGTGAAAATCCAAAATGGCGGATGTTTTTTTTTTGGTTACTGTAGTGGATTTTGATGGTATTGTATGGTTGATGTCACCTAGTGTGATGTATGAGGTCAGCTGTGAAGGCTCCTGAGATAAATGTAGATGTGAATTACAGAAGGCCCTTCTTGCTACCACTTACGACCTCACACATATCTTTTTTACTAATGAATGTGGCTACGTTAAAAGTCTAGGGTACTGATATGTAAGGTGTTGTGGTAAATTACATACACACACACACAGATAATTAAGAAGTCTAATAATATTAATAAAATTTATAACACACTGAACTAACTCAGGCTGTTTTAGTTTTTTACAGTTAAATCTTTTGATAAATTTATTTTGTTCTGAACCAAATGTTTAGTTGGTCAGAACATAAGAAATATTATGGAGTCATAAATGGAATGCAAAATCATATGATATAATAAAATGGAAAATGTGTACTTAATTATTTCAAATGACTGGTTAATAATAATTATATTAAAATAGTCACAGGAGAACTTATTACTAGATATGCTGTTGGGATGGTGTAATCACTCCCAGTCTATGACTGCCAAACATTGTCCGTTGACTTAAGGAATAAATATATATAGTTTAATTTCCCCAATGTCATGGCTTTATTTAATGTTGAATTAGGGATAATTTAGTTGAAAATGTCGTTGGTGAAAGTCCAGCAGGCCAGATATAACTTATCTCGCCTGCGTCGATCCTGTACAAAAGTCTTGTGGCCCCACCTCTCCGTGCTGAGGGCAATATACGGCTGCTCTGACACAATGATAGACTGCTCTGGTCCACACTTGTATATATTACTACAGCATTTGACACCGCTTTGGTGCCAAATAGAAACTCACAGTTCTGAAACAAAAGTATTGGTCATGTGTCAGAACTCTACTTCCTGAACCACTTCTGCACACAACACTACACAACAACACACCACATAGACTGGGTCAGATCTCTCTGACCACACAGCACATCTTACCAAGTTGGTTTCACATAGTATCAGTTCCCCAAGACTACATTACATCTGAGATATGTTCAATAGCTTCCTGCTATTAAATAAGATAGGTGATATGTTTCACTGATCTCAACACTAGATCCTTTTCAGAGTTTCAGTTAGGCGTGCCTATATATTTTCTTTGTATGTATGTCTCTAGACCCTGATCTAGGGCTGGGGATCTAGAGCGAACACTTACTTGTCGTAATCATTTTTATGATATGGCAGTATCAATCACTCGAATTATTAAAATATACAGAATAAATATTGTTCATTCTTACCAGAATTCAGAATTGAGAACACAGTTAAATTTACTAGCAAAACTCAGCTGAGCTGCTGGCCGTATGATGGCGTCCCACTATATAGTTATATTCTTAGGGAATCAACACCACCTTGGATTCAAACTGCGTCTCTGAACAGACTTATGTCGAATGGCAAACTTTCACCTCTCTATCCCGCTACTATAAAATGCGTTGGCCAATCGCCGACTTCCCCCCTTGCTTTCAAATTAACAACCAAAAGTCACTTCAGTCAAATCTCAGTCAAGTATGTATTACGGTCTGTTAGTCCGTCTGTCTCTACTTGTTTTTTCATAAAAACACACTTGGTTTTACATGCATTTCCTACACGAATCTGCAGCCTAAGTTATTTTTAGCTACAATGCTCCACCACATTCCCTCTCTTTAATTACAGCTCGATTTGTACGTTTGCAGACTCAAGGCCAAGATTTTGATAACTTTTAGTGACATGGGTTAACAGTGCATTCGCTTGTATGATATGAACAATACAGTCTTTTGTCAATATCTTCTTTATTATCTATCCGTCTGTATAAATGAAAGCATATTATTTCTCTGCTCAAGATGGGCTATCAAACTAGCTAGGTTTTATTTTCATAACTCTATTATTTAGAAAAAAAACATATTTTTTTCTCAAGTTTAAATTTTGAAATTTGTTCGAGAACCTTCCCTCATGTGTTTTGCCGCGGCATTCAAATAAAGACCAAGTATCGAAACACGTCCAAGAAATGACTGTCTCGATCAAGAGCTAATGTCCGTTTCTTGTCCATTTCCTTACTTTATGTCAACTCGGGGACGTGAATTTTTTTCCTTTCACCCCCACTTGCGTCTTTTTTTTGCCGTTCGAACTTCAAACACGTGTTCAGTCATATTTTTCCTTTTTTGTGTCCTCCGTTCTCTCCCGTCTACAAAGGGTAAACGTTCCGTCTGCACTTCTAACTCGTTAGTTTTAAATGGCGGTGGGAAAGGCTGGCATGGGCGAGCATGTCTCCTAGTATCTTACGCATTATTTTTAACCCTACATTTCATCGTTAATTTTGGAGATATTTTAACGTTGTATCAGGGTGACATCATCACAGTTACCATGGTAACCACATGTTTTTTAACAAAATAAACTGTAGAATTTGGTTCATGGACATACACTGTGTCTATTGAGCACATAAAAAGTTTGAAAATGTTATTAGAACACAAGTTAGTTTTCACTGTAGTGCTGCCATAGAATGGAGATTAACAAGCGTGCACAAATTACTAAAAGATATTTTTATATATATATATATATATATATATATATATATATATATATATATATATATATATATATATATATATATATATATATATATATATATATATATATATATATATATATATATATATATATGTATATATATATATACTGAAGCACATTAAAAACGCACAACCTGTATAATCCAGGAACAGAGTGTGAAATGTAAATATAAGTGTTTACAAGTTTACATATTTGGAATCTTTATTCATTGTCCTATGAATCTATGGTGGTCATTAATTTGTACATTTGATTGTTATGAAATTCATTGCATTCTGTGCAGGCAAGGGAGAAAACCAAAAATGCAACCAATAAAAAAATTCATTCACACTATCCTCAGTATCTGGTATGTCCACCGTGTGCATGCAAACAAGCTTGGCAGGCGGCTCCGCATGGAACGCACAAGTCTCTGAAGGAAATTCCGGGGAATCAAGTCCCATTCACGTGTAAGAGCAGCTTCGAGCTGTTGCAGATTAGCTGGAGAACCTTGCCTGTAGACTCTGCGTCCAAGCTCGTCCCACAGATGTTCTATAGGGGACATGTCTGGTGATAGGGCAGGCCAATCAATCGTCACAATGTTCTGCTGCTGTAGATATTGCTGCGTAATGCATGCGGTGTGCGCACGTGCGTTATCCTGCTGGAGAAGCTGCAAGTCTGGATAATTTGTGAACGCAGGAGCAAAAATGCATCCAGAACCTCATCTCGATATGTCACAGCATTAACATTTCCACGAAAGACGTGAAGAGGCAAGCGATGGTGAAAACTGAATCCTCCCCAAACGTGAATACTGCCACCTCCAAATCGGTTGTGCTGACGAACACAGCAATCTGCAAAGCGCTCTCCACACCGTCGCCAAATCCGCATGCGTCCATCAGCAAAGGATATGTTGAATCTGCTCTCATCTGTGAAAAGGACAGCATTCCACTGCAGTCTAGTCCATCTGACATGTTGCTTTGCCCATTGCAGGCGCTGCTGACGATGTCTGTGAGTCAAGTTTAGCCCAACATAAGGTCGTCTTGCAGTAAGGCCTGTATCTCTGAGTCGTCGTATGACTGTCATTCGAGAGACTTGCCCACGTCTACCCACTATTGCTCTTGCTGTTTGACTTGCCGGGAGAGAACGATTCCTTAGGTGACTCAGCACAATATGACGATCTTGCGCAGGGGTAGTAACTCGTGGTTGGCCACTCCGAAGTCTATCCCGGGCACTGTCAGTGGTTCCGTAACGTTCATTGAGACGTACAATCGTGCTGTGGTGGCAATTCATCCTTCTGGCAATGGCCCGCGAGCTCATTCCGGTCTCCAACATACCAATGGCTCGTTGGCGGTCGTTTTCAGATTGTCGTGGCATTTCAAGCACAAGTACTGAGTGTTTTGTCTCAACGGCCTTTTTATACCGAGTATACTGCCACAACGCGTACACATTTTCAGGGTCATAGCTGTTGGGAATCGTGTTGCACGTGTAACTTTCATTGTTTTCATGTAGTCTGTACACAAACTCGTGGGTTGAATCATGCACTTTCCATTCCAGCAGCCATTCGCTCTCTACCTCATGACAAACACGGCGAAAATCCATTCCCACACTTTTTTTTCAGCTTCTCGGCATCAGTATATATAATAGTGGTGCGTTTTTAATGTGCTTCAGTATATATATATATATATATATATATATATATATATATATATATGTATATATGTATATATATATATATGTATGTATATATGTATATATGTATATATGTATGTATGTATGTATGTATGTATGTATGTATGTATGTATGTATGTATGTATGTATGTATGTATGTATGTATGTATGTATGTATGTATGTATGTATGTATGTATGTATCTATGTATCTATGTATGTATGTATGTATGTATGTATGTATGTATGTATGTATGTATGTATGTATGTATCTATGTATGTATCTATGTATGTATGTATCTATGTATGTATGTATGTATGTATCTATGTATCTATGTATCTATGTATGTATGTATGTATGTATGTATGTATGTATCTATGTATGTATGTATGTATGTATGTATGTATGTATGTATGTATGTATGTATGTATGTATGTATGTATGTATGTATGTATGTATGTATGTATGTATGTATGTCTTGTACGATAGTCTTGTAAAAACTGCAGCGATAAACTCGTTAGATAGACATATGAAAAATAGACCAAGTAGATGACGATAGGAATAACTTTGCAAGTTACGAGTTAAACGAAACAAACCATCTAGCTAAAAGATCGAAGGTGAATTGGCCAAGATCATTTTGGGTAGAACTGAATGAAGAATGCGCGCGTGAAGGAGTGAGTGTAAAAGTGGATAACAGTGGCCATTACACTGTACATTTAGATGTAGATGAAGATGTGAGTCTAACATACAAGTCAGCAAATGCTTTTTATTCTGGATTTAAATCACAAACTTAACCTAATCCTAAGTGAACTAAAAAGTAAATCATCACAAGGGAGAATAGTGCGCGAAATGAAATGTGTAAACCATTCATTGTCATCTGGTTTTCTATCTAATGTTAAATTAAGTGATAAAATACTTTCATTTGCTGTGAGATCGAGGTTACAGTTGCTGGAATGCGACAGTCTTTTACATCTATACTACCCACAGACATGCACGAAAATGTGCAAAATATGTAACCACCCATACGAAACAGTGTCACATTTATTGAATGGATGTACCAAATTTCAAACATTATACCAACAAAGGCACAATAGAGCTGTAGACATTATTTATGAGAAACTGAAATCCTCATACAATAATAAGAGTGACATAACAATAAATAAAGAGATAATAGTTAAACCATCACTCTTCGGCAGCAGTAACACCTCATTTAAGACACATGCCATAAAACCTGATTTAACGATAATCAATCGACAGAACAAAACAGCTTTTATAGTAGAGGCAGCAATACCATATGACGCCCATTTAGATAAATGTTACCAACATAAATTTGATAAGTACTATCCATTGACTGCAGAAATTAACGAACTAGACTATCGTACGCATGTAATCGTACTGATAACACTGACAAACAACATTTTTTTGGGTCTTATATGCAAGAAAAGTGTAGGTCAGTTTCTTGCGCTGATTTCAAATCTGAAATCCGTTTATCTCTATCACGTCGGGTTCTTAAGATATTTGTGAATAAATATATTTTTGGGAAACCGTTATTTGCTCCGTTTCATTTTTACTATATAACTTATTAAAAATTAATAAAAAGCAACATAATTCTACTTTTTATACTGCTAAAAGATGCATGACATATGTTACGCGATTTTTCAAATAGTTACTGTATTTTGAAATAATTCTGAGCAAAATATGGCTTCTAGAAGTTGTAGAAATTCGGCTGATCTGTTCTGTTACGTGTGCGGATATTTTACCGATGGTGTTCACCAGAAAAACTTTACACCATTACTAAAGAAAGCATATGAACTTTATTTCGATTCGAAAGTTGATGATGCAAATAAATCTTGGAAGCCAAATGCAGTTTGTTTGATACATTGGCAGGTTGGTTACGAAAATCGCCGAAGCATAAGTCGATGCCTTTTGGAGTGCCAGTAATATGGCGTGAACATACAAATCACACTACTGATTGTTACTTCTGCTTAACAAATATCCATGGTTTCACTTTTAAAACTAGAAAGTCTGTGGTTTATTCAAATATTGAATTGGTTTCGAAACCAGTGCCTCATGATCCAATCACGTGTCCGATCCAAGTACCACCAAAACATAATTTTGGACGTGAATGAACCATCAGAAAGTGATAGTTTTACCTGCAATAGAAACTAATTCTGACTCAGATTACATACCGGTGAATGATGGTGTTTACTTAATTAACCATTCAGGACTTTCAGATCTAATACGTGATCTCGCTCTTACCAAAGGACATGCGGAATTACTCGGTTCGCGACTCAAAGAATGGAATCTTTTAGCGCCCAATACTCCGATATCTAAATTTCGTCATAGACACAGAGAACTTGTTCAATATTTTGAGATGGATGATGACATTTGCTATTGCAAAGATGTAAACGGTCATGAGCACATAGTCAACGAATGGCGATTTTTCATCGATTCTTCCAAGACTAGTCTAAAAGCCGTGTTATTGCATAACAGAAATTTATTTTCATCAATTCCAGTCGCCTACTCTGTTCATATGAAAGAAACTTATGACAATATGGCTATACGTTTGGAAAAAATAAAGTACAATGACTACCAATGGCGGATTTGTGGAGACCTAAGGTCATTGCAATTCTCACGGGCATGCAGACTGGGTATACTAAATTTTGTTGCTTCCGATGTGCATGGGACAGCCGCAACAGACAGGAACATTATGCAAGAAAGGTGTGGCCTATCCGGGATCGTATGTAGCTCCGGCATAAAAATGTAATACATAGCCATTAGTTAACAAAGACAGCTTCATTTTACCACTGTTACATATAAAGTTGGGGCTCATGAAGAATTTTGTAAAAGCGTTAGATAAAACGAGCAAAGCTTTCACTTATCTTCGAGAAAAGTTTCCGCAAGTTAGCGATGCAAAGATAAAGGAAGGTATCTTTGTAGGACCTCAGATTAGGAAAGTTATTGCAGACAAACAATTCGAGAACTTGTTACATGGTAGTGAACTTCGCGCATGGATGGCATTCAAATCGATCGTCGATATCTTTCTGGGAAATCACAAATCTGTTGACTATGTTGCATATTGTTAAGCAGTGCATAGATGCATACAGAATTATGGGCTTTATCATGTCCCTCAAAATCCATTTGCTCGATTCGCATCTTGACTTTTTCCCTGACAACCTTGGCGAAGTCAGCGATGAACATGGAGAACGATTCCATCAAGATATCGCCGTAATGGAGTCACGTTATCAAGGACGGTGGAGTGTGACCATGCTTGCCGATTATTGTTAGATGCTTCATCGCGATGTACCACATGCCATTCACCGACGAAAGTCGACTGCAAAGAAATTCAAGCCTACATAACTGTTATACTTCTTGTACGAATGATGTTGTAATACTGTATGCGTTGTTTAAAAACTTCAATTGCGTATTTCTAGAGATCCCGACCTGATAGAGAAAAACGGTTTGCAGATTTAAAAACAGCGCATTAAAATTGACCAGAAAAACATAGAAATGTTAGAGAAAGAAAAAAAAAGTTTTTTTTTGTTAGTCAGTGATTGGATGTTTGGGTCATGTGCATGCAAAGTGTGTGAGTGGATTAATGTCGCCAGGGTTGCGGAAATTTGAAGCAAAGGTTTTATGTAAATATATCAGTATCAGTGCAATTGTAGGTTCTTACAGAATATGGAAACTTCGATGTAAAAAACACCCATTTTAAATTGCTGAAATGTTTTCCCCACCGTCTAATCTCAATTGTGCTCTGTCTACTATACCAAACGACTATTGTATTTGATGCTATATTTAATATCTCACTCTACTAGCTGTCAAAGTTTTTTTATGGCAAACAAAAATTCTGATAAAACCCCCATGTAAAAACAACTATATTGCTCTACTTGAATGGTATTCCACACACATTTTGTAAATTTCAATAATTCTCATTTTTGGCAGGTTATATCATATCATTATATGCCAATGTCTTTTAGAAAGCTTAAAAATTTTTTATGTATGTGTAACACAAAGGTTCGATGTAAAAATACCCACATATAACTACTTGAGACGTCTTCAACACTTTATGTAAATTCTAATGATTCTCCTATATGCCATGTTGTATCTATTATATCATGTCTGTACATATTAATGTATTTTATGGAGAATAAAGATTCTGATATGTATGTATGTATGTATGTATGTATGTATGTATGTATGTATGTATGTATGTATGTATGTATGTATGTATGTATGTATGTATGTATGTATGTATGTATGTATGTATGTATGTATGTATGTATGTATGTATGTATGTATGTATGTATGTATGTATGTATGTATGTATGTATGTATGTATGTATGTATGTATGTATGTATGTATGTATGTATGTATGTATGTATGTATGTGTGTATGTCTGTATGTATGTATGTATGTATGTATGTATGTATGTATGTATGTATGTATGTATGTATGTATGTATGTATGTATGTATGTATGTGTATATGTATATGTATATGTATATGTATGTATACATATACATATACATACATACATACATACATACATACATACATACATACATACATACATACATACATACATACATACATACATACATACATACATACATACATACATACATACATACATACATACATACATACATACATACATACATACATACATACATACATACATACATACATACATACATACATACATACATACATACATACATACATACATACATACATACATACATACATACATACATACATACATAACATACATACATACATACATACATACATACATACATACATACATACATACATACATACATACATACATACATACATACATACATACATACATACATACATACATACATACATACATACATACATACATACATACATACATACATACATACATACATACATACATACATACATACATACATACATACATTACATTACATACATACATACAAACTACATACATACATACATACATACATACATACATACATACATACATACACATATACATACATACATACATACATACATACATACATACATACATACATACATACATACATACATACATACATACATACATACATACATACATACTACATACATACATACATACATACATACATACATACATACATACATACATACATACATACATACATACATACATACATACATACATACATTCATACATACATACATACATACATACATACATACATACATACATACATACATACATACATACATACATACATACATACATACATACATACATACATACATACATACATACTACATACATACATACATACATACATACATACATACATACATACATACATACATACATACATACATACATACATACATACATACATACATACATACATACATACATACATACATACATACATACATACATACATACATACATACATACATACATACATACATACATACATACATACATACATACATACATATATATATATATATATATATATATATATATATATATATATATATATATATATATATATATATATATATATATATATATATATATATATATATATATATATGTGTGTGTGTCATGGAGATTATAGTTGTATAAGTTGGTAGTGACCTTGAGGAAACGACATGGCTGATGTAACCTTCACATGTACTCTCGAACAGAAGTTTGTTTGTGTGGTGTGCACGTGGCATCGTCGGAGTTG
The DNA here is from genome assembly GCA_024509875.1 of Oreohelix idahoensis. Lineage (NCBI taxonomy): Eukaryota > Metazoa > Mollusca > Gastropoda > Stylommatophora > Oreohelicidae > Oreohelix > Oreohelix idahoensis. The sequence continues at coordinate 332,727 of JAMPIV010000790.1, forward strand.
AAAATGTCCTTGATTAAACAACGTACAAATGTCAAATTTTGTTTTTTGCTTGAGAAGTCACCCTCAGAGACAGTAACCTTGCTTAATACAGCATATGGTGATACCGCAATGAAGAAATCGCAAGTTTGTGAGTGGCACAAGCGTTTCGGTGAAGGTCGTGTTAGTGTCGATGATGATCCACGTAGTGGACGACCGCGATAAACAATGAAAACATTGAGCGTGTTCGGAACGTTGTTCGTGTTGACAGAAGACTTAGTGTTGAGAAAATAGCCTCAGAAGTTGGAATATCAGTTGGAAGTTGCCACAGTATTCTCCACAATGAACCTGCACATGCACTCTGTTTGTCAACATATTGTTCCCAAAATGTTATCTCCTGTGACAGATTATGTTAAATAGATTTCTATATGCGGATTCCGGGCGGGCCGAGGTGATCGGGACCTGGTCTTCACACTCAGGCGGCTGAGTGAGGGGGCCCTTGAGTGCGGGAGTGAGATCCGTCTTTGTTTCGTGGATCTGGGGGGGGGGGGGGGCGTTTGGCGGGGTCCCCTGGGGCGGGCTTTGGGACTGTTTGGCAGGGGGGGGGGGCATTCCAGCGCCTCTGATTCGTGCTATGCAGAGCTTCTACGGGTCTTGCAGAAATTATGTGAGGACAGCAGGCTATGGGTCAGAGGGGTTCGGGACAGCCGCTGGTGTAGGGCGGAGTGATGTCCTGTCGCCTTGTCTTTTCATGCTCCTCATGGACGATGTCGTCGGGGCATGTGGGGAGAGAACGGGAGGGTGTTCAGTGGGGTGCTGGAGGATGGGACGGGTCTGTGTTTCAGAGCTGGCGTTTGCTGATGATGTTGTCCTGATTGCTAGATCGGAGACGCGTCTCCGGTCCGGCCTGCGGGTCTGGAGGGGGGGGGGGGGGGTGGGGGGGGGGGGATGGTCATGGGCAGCTCTGGAGCAGGGTCCATGGTGGTATCGCGAGAGGAAAGAAAACATCAGATTAGGTTGGGAGAGCGGGTCCTGGAGCGGGTCGACCGCTTTAAATATCTCGGAGCTATTGTGGACCGAAGGGGGAGCATCGGAGAGGAGTTGGCCACTCGGGGGGCAGCGGCTGGGAGACTTTGTCAGGCCATGGGTCGAGGATTCCTCAGCGGGAGAGAGGTTGGTGGGAAGGCGAGGATGGCTGTGTGCCGCTCCGCCTATGTCCCGGTCTTGACATGTGGATGCGAGTCGTGGGAGGTGACTACGGCCCACTGTGGTAAAGTGGGATTTTATAAATATCTATAGGGGACTTAGTTTACTGACTGAGATCAGCTGTGAAGGTATCTGTATCTAATAGGTGTAGTGTTTTACAGATAACCTTACTTACTGCCACATATTTATACCTCAGTCAGAATTATTCTGGAATATTGTGATGACTACGTTATATGTCTAGGGTATGTATATGATGAAGTGTAAGTCACAACAACAACAGACAGATAAACAATTTAATTTATTCCACCACACTTGACAACACTGTGACACTCACACACATGAAACATTCTATAAGACTATCTTAAACGAGTCACTGGTAAATTTTCAAATATCAATATGTATTAAGTACTTTTCATTAATATATATGTGTCCTGATTCAAATACAAAGTGAACCAGGAATCACAATCAATTTCAATTATAAGTTATATATATAGAATTTATCAATATGAATCTTGTAGTGACATATTTTATTAATATTATCATCTGTGTCTCAGTTGTGTAGTAGTAATATGAGGTAATACTGGTTTTGTTTTTTTAAGATATGTTGTTATGTGTCATCATGACTTCACGTGTTTGTTTCTGTTGGAACTAGTATTGGAGATGTTCTCAGTTCCTTTCATTAAAACAATTAATTTCCCCACTTATTTTAATACAATGTCAGTTTAAGATGGGGTTACATAATGTTGAGCTCCGCTGGCCACATAGGCTTAACTTTCGTGATGGCGGCAGGAAAAGACTCCTCTGCTCGATTGCTCCCCTGTGTTCTGGAGACACCTCACTGTTTGCTATATGGACCAAGGAGTATGCTGTCCGCCTCTGGATTCAGCAAAGCTCTGACCAGGTACTGCTCAATAGCTTTAGGACCACAGTCCCACAATTCATGGAAATAATACAGAATTACGTTGACTGGCACTGAATATAACACAATTTCGATCTGCCGATGTCCCAGGCTTTTATTTTAGAAAAATTAGGCACTGGTGCTCAACGCACTGATTCTGTAGTAAGTTTATTTGCAAATGTGGTGCTGACCTGACGCCTCTAATTGACTATATTGGCAAGTCTAACCAATCATGCCATGTTTACCCAATCGTTTGAAAAAAAGTACTCCTACTCCCGTTTCCCCTGACAACGAAAGATAGTATTTATAGCCCGACTAATCGTGTTTAGCCTTACATTTATTGCGCTCCAATCAAATCGGATTTTACATGGAGACCCATTTCCCGTACAATGGTGGGGTGAAAATCTGCCACTGAGCGATTCTGATTCTAGTGTTGTCTGACATCCCTCACTATTTCTTTTGGCTATAATTTGGTAATTCCTAGACTATTTGCGTAACGTTTAACATATTATTTGTCAGCAAGTCCTAAGGAACCCAAATATACAAATTTAAAGGAGCTAAGTGGCTGCGTTCAAAATATGCACTTTCTTCTACCTCCTGTTTACTTCGAATACGAGGTGGTGTCTGGGTACTGTAATGTTTTCAAACGTAAACCAGTACAATGTCATGTTTTCTAATAAGCGTTTTTCATGATTTTAAAACCTAACTCTGGTATGGGTAGTGTTTTTTATCACTGTCGATTTGAAAAAAAAACTAGTGCTTGTGGCCTTACACGCGTGATGGCAGCAATTGTGTATCGCGCGACGCGTGTTTAGTGTTGCATGTGTCCCTGCTTTCAGCCCTCCCTTCTTTCTATCTTTAGTCCATCTGTCTTTCGTTTTTTTGGTAACGTAGTGTATAAAATGACATGAATGGAATTTTAAATCTAGGTCAACTTGCGTATCTCAAGGTTTTTCTTAGAAATGCAGCACATGTTTTATCGTAGAAAGCGGGAATTGAAGCAGTAGGCTTTTACTATCAACGTGAAACGTTACAATTTGCAGACGAAGTAGAAAACAAGGGGAATTTCGAATACAGTCATTGTGACAGCACTGTTCTTTACCATTCTTCTTTCCTTTTTTTAAATTTATTTGTTAGGCTTTACATTTTCGTTTTAATTTATATATGTGGATTAGAATTTCTCACGACAAATCCTCCCCACTTAAAACAGACGTTATATGTCAGTCTATAATTCTATATACACATAGAGAAATTTATTATTATTCCTGGGTTTTAGGGTGATTCTCATCACACGGATGGCGGCTTAAAAAATCCGCTCCCAGATTTGTTTTTCCACTTATATACTCTATGCTAAACTCAAATGGCTGCATCAATAAAGACCAACGGAGTAATCTAGAATTTTCATGTCTAGCCTGTGCCAGAAACGACAAAGGTTTGTGATCCGTTTGCAACTTAAATGCCTTCCCATACAGATAAATATTGAATTTCTTTATCGCCCATATTACTGCAAGACATTCTTTTTCGCTAGTTGAGTAGTTGGTTTCAGCTTTATTCAACTTTCTGCTAGCATATGCCACTGGGCTTAATTCCCCATCCAATGTATCTGATCTCTGTAGCAGAGTTGCACCTAACCCAATATTACTGGCATCCGTCCCTACAATGAATTCTTGACTTAAGTCAGGTAATTTCAAAATAGGTTTGCTTGTGAGCTTTTCCTTCAATTCCTGGTAAGCCATTTCACATTGTGGTGTCCATGTAATTCAATCTGGATTTCCCTTACGTGTCAAATCAGTTAACGGTGCACATATGGAATTAACGTTTTTGATATACTTTTGGTAGAAACCACATAATGAGACAAAGGATCTCACGTCTTTCTTGGTTTGTGGTCTCGGGGCTTTCTTTAGTTTCTCTAAATTCTTTGGGTCAGGGGTCATGTTTCCCTGATAAACTGTGTGTCCCAAGAATTCCAATTCTTTACATCCAACGCAAGATTTGGTTGGTCGGGCTGTTAAATTCGCTTCCCTAAGTCGATTAAACAGCATGTTCAGAGAGTCAATGTGTTCCTCAAATGTTTCTGTTGCTATAAGGATATCATCCATGAAATTTGTGATACATGGATTATTCAGAGGGTCCAATAATTTTCTCATCATCCTAGAGAAGACACTAGGCACATTCTTCAATCCAAATGGCAATCTATTAAACTCATAGTGTCCTTCTGAGGTACTAAAAGCTAGGTATGGTCTAACCTCAGGCTTTACTGGAATCTGATAGTATCCTTTACTCAGATCCACTTTTGAGAAATATTTAGCTTTATTTAGTCTGGCAAACAGCTGATTTGTATCCGGCAATGGATCCACCTGTCCTTCTGTAATAGCATTCAGTCTCCTGTAATCTATACAGAGTCTATGTTCTCCAGAGGGCTTCCTTAAGAGTACAACACCGGAACTATACGAAGATTCACTGTGTGAAATAATTCCTTCCTTCAACAAATAGTCTATCTCTTCCTTCAAAGCTTTCTCCTTAGCAAAAGGAATCGAATATGGTTTCATACAGACAGGTGTGGGGTCTATCAGTTTCATATCATATTCCAATAAGTTTGTATGCCCTGGTCGGTCTGTTAACACCTCTGTATGAGTATCTAGAACCTGTTGCACTCTCTCTTTCTGAGTTTTCGTTAAATGTGTACTGATTTTCACCTGTGCCGCTGTCTCACAGGGGTGTAATGGATATTCAAATGATGAAAGTGGTTCCTTTTTCATCTCCATGGCAATGGACAAGGTCAACAAGTGTGTCTCTTCCTGATGTTCTCTTTCCAAATATTTCTTCAGGAGATTCACATGATAGATTTTTTCTTTCCCCTTCTTATCTATCTTATAATTTGTTCTAGACACCTTCTCTAGAACTGTATATGGACCTTGCCATCCAATCTGTAACTTATTCTGACTCCCGGGGAGAAGAAGCAGTACCTTCTCTCCCACAGCCAAATCTCTGTCTTTCGCCTTCCTGTTATAATAGGCAGCATGTTTCTTCCTGGCTTGTTTCAAATTTTCATTGGCAAGTTTCCAGCCAGTTTTTAAACGAGTGGTCAGCTCATTCACATATTGGTATGAGGATGTAATATTTTCCTCTGCCTTTTCGTCCGTCCACGTTCTTAACAGAGCTACATATGGACCTTTAAATTCGGAAACTTATTTCTCCTGGCACATGCCAGGTCCTTTCCACCCGAAGCTCTGTAGTGATGATTTTTCTTCCCAGAATTATCATGCACAAAACGACCGCTACCAACTTTCCTCTTGGGGCTGTCTCCCCACTTAAAATTCTTGATGAGAGATTTCCTCTCTACATCTTCTTCCTCCAGTTTGTTTAAGTCCGATTGAGGGATTTTCGGCTTATCCTGGGGTAAGACATCTTTTTGCACTCTCTGCATAGTGGCCATTGTAAAACAGTTAAGTGAAGCTTGTCCGTGAAAAGGGGCTTCCCATTCCCTTTGGTCCACTTTATCAAATTTATTTTTCCTTTTATTATCAGGCCTAATTTTGCCCCGTGGCGTGTCCAGGTCCTGATCAATGTTCCCACTTGTGGGTGTTCCCTCATGTGCTATGCTACACCTTTCTACAAAATTCTCAATGTCCCATCTTGCCTTGGGCCAATAATAATTGTGAGCCACCTTTTGGATGATGGTACCTATTTTCTCATGGTCCCCATCTGGTTTCACATGTAGGCTCCTTATTAATTCTGCCCTATATCTTTTAGGAAGTACCAGCTGTCCCTGACCTTTGGATCTAGCTCCAGTCTTCCTATACATCAACTTGTTTTTCATGTAAAAATCTCCCTTGCCTGGAGTTGTATGACAAGTTGACAATTTCCTGAAACAAGGCTTGAGGGTCTTGTCCCCAGCCTGTGCCTTCCTCATCTCTTCTGGAGTGGTATCTAACAGAATATCCTCCTCCTGTCTTGAGGTCGACCTGACCTGAAGGGTGGCCATATACACAGGTTTCCTTCTACAATGGTCAGTGTCATGATTGTTCATCTGACAATTCTTACACCACCTTTTTCCTTGGTTGAAATATTTTCTTTCATCATATTTCCTTTCATCGAATTGTGGGGTTTTATTTTTATTGTCATACCGTGGCCTATCAAACTGGTGCTTACCTTTGTTTTGATCCGTAGGATCAAATTTATTAAAGTTCTGTGGTGCCCTAAAGTTATCCACCTGTTTCTTTTTATTACCTGTTACCTCTGCTTGAGCTGCTTGATACCTTTCAGCAACATTTAGCAACTCACCCAGCCTCTCTGCACCTTGTTCCATGAGAAACTTTCTCAGGTCTGGAGCCATGGACTCTCTTAATTGTTCTATAAGGACCATTTCCTTAAGATCTTGGGTTTTCCCCAGAGAAGTCCATTTCTCCAAGTACGTCTCTAACCGTGCAGAGAACTGGTGATAGGTTTCACCTGACAGTAGTTTAGCATTCCTAAATTTTTTCCTATAAAATTCTGCGTTCTTTTCATATCTTAACAAAAGAGCCTGCTTTAGCATGTCATAATTTTCCTGATCACCTCTGCTCATTTTGGCAAAAACTTCATAAGCTGCCCCACGAAGACCTTGAGATAACTTTAAGCTCCACCTTTCTCTCTCTAACCCATATGTGGTAGCTAATAGTTCATATCTATTTAGATAGCTCTCAATATCATCGTCTTTCTCAACAAAATGATCTAAATGAAAATTCATAGCTGAGGTTGAGGCTCCCTGGCTAGCAGTGGCATCAGAGGTAAAGGGACTGGCACCATTTTCAGGAGCATGGCCTTGAAACTCAAACTCCCTTAGTCGTAACTCATGTTCCCTTTGTAATCTCTTCTCCTCCTTTTCTGCTTCCCTCTCTGCAGTCAATCTTCTTTCCTCGGCTTCCCTTTCTGCAGCTAATCTTTTGTCTTCTCTTTCTGCCTCCAATGCTTTAGCCTCTTTGTCAGCCTCAATCTGCAACCTCTTAGCCTCAGCCTCAGCCTCAAATTGCAGCCTCTTAGTCTCAGCCTCTAACTTTCTTTCGGCCTCTTTTTCTAATCTTCTTTCTTCCCGTTCAATATATTTATCACATTCAGCAGTGACATAAGCAATCATAATTTGCCCGTCCATTCCTAACTCTTTCGCAGTCTGTACAGCAGCAGATCGAAATTTTGCCAAGTCGGCCATTGTCTAACATATAAATGTAAACAATTCATTCTTTCAATAATTATCTATGGACACTACAGGCACTGAGAGCTCAACCTTATTTATTTTCACCCAAGGATACTTTTTAATTCTTATTATTCCCTGAAGTGAATTACCCCCAATATTTTTAATAGGGAAAGATTCAAAATCCCGAGAGCGAGACCCCAATATATGTGGTAAAGTGGGATTTTATAAATATCTATAGGGGACTTAGTTTACTGACTGAGATCAGCATGTGAAGGTATCTGTATCTAATAGGTGTAGTGTTTTACAGATAACCTTACTTGCTGCCACATATTTATACCTCAGTCAGAATTATTCTGGAATATTGTGATGACTACGTTATATGTCTAGGGTATGTATATGATGAAGTGTAAGTCACAACAACAACAGACAGATAAACAATTTAATTTATTCCACCACACTTGACAACACTGTGACACTCACACACATGAAACATTCTATAAGACTATCTTAAACGAGTCACTGGTAAATTTTCAAATATCAATATGTATTAAGTACTTTTCATTAATATATATGTGTCCTGATTCAAATACAAAGTGAACCAGGAATCACAATCAATTTCAATTATAAGTTATATATATAGAATTTATCAATATGAATCTTGTAGTGACATATTTTATTAATATTATCATATGTGTGTCAGTTGTGTAGTAGTAATATGAGGTAATACTGGTTTTGTTTTTTTAAGCTATGTTGTTATGTGTCATCATGACTTCACGTGTTTGTTTCTGTTGGAACTAGTATTGGAGATGTTCTCAGTTCCTTTCATTAAAACAATTAATTTCCCCTCTTATTTTAATACAATGTCAGTTTAAGATGGGGTTACATAATGTTGAGCTCCGCTGGCCACATAGGCTTAACTTTCGTGATGGCGGCAGGAAAAGACTCCTCTGCTCGATTGCTCCCCTGTGTTCTGGAGACACCTCACTGTTTGCTATATGGACCAAGGAGTATGCTGTCCGCCTCTGGATTCAGCAAAGCTCTGACCAGGTACTGCTCAATAGCTTTAGGACCACAGTCCCACAATTCATGGAAATAATACAGAATTACGTTGACTGGCACTGAATATAACACAATTTCGATCTGCCGATGTCCCAGGCTTTTATTTTAGAAAAATTAGGCACTGGTGCTCAACGCACTGATTCTGTAGTAAGTTTATTTGCAAATGTGGTGCTGACCTGACGCCTCTAATTGACTATATTGGCAAGTCTAACCAATCATGCCATGTTTACCCAATCGTTTGAAAAAAAAGTACTCCTACTCCCGTTTCCCCTGACAACGAAAGATAGTATTTATAGCCCGACTAATCGTGTTTAGCCTTACATTTATTGCGCTCCAATCAAATCGGATTTTACATGGAGACCCATTTCCCGTACAATGGTGGGGTGAAAATCTGCCACTGAGCGATTCTGATTCTAGTGTTGTCTGACATCCCTCACTATTTCTTTTGGCTATAATTTGGTAATTCCTAGACTATTTGCGTAACGTTTAACATATTATTTGTCAGCAAGTCCTAAGGAACCCAAATATACAAATTTAAAGGAGCTAAGTGGCTGCGTTCAAAATATGCACTTTCTTCTACCTCCTGTTTACTTCGAATACGAGGTGGTGTCTGGGTACTGTAATGTTTTCAAACGTAAACCAGTATAATGTCATGTTTTCTAATAAGCGTTTTTCAGGATTTTAAAACCTAACTCTGGTATGGGTAGTGTTTTTTATCACTGTCGATTTGAAAAAAAAAACTAGTGCTTGTGGCCTTACACGCGTGATGGCAGCAATTGTGTATCGCGCGACGCGTGTTTAGTGTTGCATGTGTCCCTGCTTTCAGCCCTCCCTTCTTTCTATCTTTAGTCCATCTGTCTTTCGTTTTTTTGGTAACGTAGTGTATAAAATGACATGAATGGAATTTTAAATCTAGGTCAACTTGCGTATCTCAAGGTTTTTCTTAGAAATGCAGCACATGTTTTATCGTAGAAAGCGGGAATTGAAGCAGTAGGCTTTTACTATCAACGTGAAACGTTACAATTTGCAGACGAAGTAGAAAACAAGGGGAATTTCGAGTACAGTCATTGTGACAGCACTGTTCTTTACCATTCTTTTTTCCTTTTTTTAAATTTATTTGTTAGGCTTTACATTTTCGTTTTAATTTATATATGTGGATTAGAATTTCTCACGACACCCACGAAGGCCGGATTCAGGCCTCAGAAGTGGGGTATCTGAGGAGGGTGGTTGGGGTAACGGGGGGAGACGTGGTCCGCGGCCGGACGGTGCGTCAGGGCCTGGGATCCCTCCAATTCAGACCCAAATAGAACAGTCCCAACTAAGATGGTTTAGCCATGTCTGCAGAATGGGAGAAGATCGGCTGCCACGACGGGCATGGGAGGCGGGGGGCCGGGGATCCAGACCTCCGGGGCGGCCCGAGGTCCGCTGGGAGGACGGCATTGGACAATCTTTGGGGGACCGAGGACTAGAATGGAACCAGGCCAGGAAGAAGACAGCCGATGGGATAGTTTGGCGCTCTCTCTTCCAAACCTCTACACCTCACGGTAGAAGAGGAACGACTAAGTAAGTAAGTAAGATTTCTATATCTATTTCCTTTTATATACATTTCTCTTTTACCTAAACTTTCTTCTTCGTATTTTTGTTAACTTAAACCCTTCTACCCCCTGAATCTGTTTCTTTTTCTGATTTAGCACGCACATTTATTGCTGTGCGCTATTCTTTTTGGTGAGAGTTTGCCAGCAGACCTGATTAGCATGTGTGAACCAGTTTCATTTGTTTCTGAACGCCAGAGATCGTGAATCATTAAGTTTAAACGTAATTGTTCGTTAGACATCGAGTATAGGATCAGGTAATTTGGGAAACAAGATGAAAAATTTTATTGCCTCCCTTGTTAACCAGCTCACTAGTAAGTAATTAAAACATGGTGAGCATAGCCAGATCAAAGACCTTGCTGACCCGATTTTAAGCAGTCTGTACGCTGCCAGATGGCGAGACAGAGTGGCAAATTGGTGCGAAGAAATGCGTTTGATTCGCAGAATGAGAAAGAATTTATGTAGATTTTCCTAAGGTGTTAGGTCTAGTTTTCGGTAGAGTATTAACTTATTTCCTTTCATCAGAGATATATATATACCACAGAAATATAACCCAAATTCATTCAGTACTGCAACAGCTTAAGAGAGACAGCTAGCGCGAGTTCTAGAATCACTGTAATAGTAGAGTCTTAGTTTCTCGTGGAGCAAATCTTAGAAGTTTGTGTGAAGGTAAAATACTGTATATATATATGACTAGTATTGTCGAGTGGTTATTGCTAGTTCGAATTATATCTTCACTAGATTTTCTGTGCCGAAGTGTTTTTCTAGAATAAGCCAGTCATTCAAATTCTCTAGTTACTGTGTTACAGTGGATAGCAGAATAAATTATAATTTCTAGCTAAAACGCAGTCAGCTATAAATTTAATTAAATTGCTAGTAACCAGTCAGAGAATATATTTAACTAAGTAAATGCACTGAGCATTGTGAGTATTGACGATATATATATATATATATATATATATATATATATATATATATATATATATGTATATATATATATATATGTATATATGTGTATATGTGTATATATATGTATATATATATATATATATATATATATATATATATATATATATATATATATATATATATATATATATATATATATATATATATATATATATATATATATATATATATATATATATATATATATATATATATATATATATATATATATATTATATATATATATATATATATATATATATATATTATATATATATATTTATATATATATATATATATATATATATATATATATATATATATATATATATATATATATATATATATATTATATATATATATATATATAATATATATATTTGCGGTCAAAAAATCGCTAACTAACATGGTTGAACCAGGCGAGAATGGATCAGAACGCCTGTTAACGCTCCGCATGCAAACTAGCACAGGTCCCATCACCCTTGTCAGTGTGTATGCTCCTACTCTGTACTCTGCCTCAGAAGCTAAAGATGAGTTCTACGAGAATCTAGCAGCAGTAATCAAAAGCATACCTAGGCAAGAACAGCTTGTTCTCCTTGGTGACTTTAACGCTAGAGTGGGTGCCGATAATGTTTCATGTCTGGGCAGGTTTGGTATTGGCAAGATGAATGAAAATGGACAACGGCTCTTAGAGTTGTGCGTCCACCATGATCTCTGCGTGACCAACACCTACTTTCAGACAAAACCCCAGCATAAGGTGTCATGGAGACACCCACGATCCAAACACTGGCACCAACTGGACCTGATTCTCGTCAGAAGGCCACTCCTCAGGTCTGTGCTTTCCACGCGCTCGTACCATAGTGCAGACTGTGACACAGATCACTCCTTGGTTTGCTGCAAAATCAGAGCACAACCAAGAAAACTCCATCGTGTCAGACATGAAGGGAAACCACGCATTGATACCAGCAAGATGTCAGACCCTTTCATGATCGCTCAATTCACTGCGACCTTCAAGAAAGTGCTCAGTAGCCCTCAGCATGGTGATACTATTACAGAGAACTGGGAGCATCTACGGAACACCATTCAAAGTACTGCACTTGCCACCTTTGGTAAGAAAACAGCAAAGTCAAATGACTGGTTTGACGCTTCATCAGATGTGATGGCACCTGTTATTGAAGCTAAGCGCAGTGCTATGAATGAATACAAACGTTCACCGGGTGCCAGAACCCTACAGATCCTGAGGGCTACGAGAAGCAAAGTTCAACAAACTGCTCGACGCTGTGCAAATGACTATTGGCTCCAGCTCAGTGAGAGCATCCAGATCGCAGCGCAAACAGGCAACATTAGACAAATGTATGACGGTATAAAGAAAGCACTTGGCCCCCATAAAAGTAAGACGGCACCGCTAAAAACCATCAGCGGAGAGAAGCTAACCGATAAGGGTAAGCAGATGGAGAGGTGGGTCGAGCACTACTCTGAGCTTTACGCTAGAGACAATACCGTTACGCCTGCAGCCCTTGATGCTGTCAATAGTCTGCCAACTATGGAGGAGCTGGATGCGGAACCAACATTAGAGGAACTCAGTAAGGCCATTGATAGCTTGGCCTCTGGCAAAGCACCAGGCAGTGATGGGATTCCTCCTGATTTAATCAAATGCTGTAAGAGCACGCTATTACATCCCCTGCATAGGATGCTGTGCCAGTGCTGGGAAGAGACAACTATTCCTCAAGACATGCGAGATGCCAAGATTGTAACACTGTATAAAAATAAAGGAGACAGAAGTGATTGCAATAACTACAGAGGCATCTCTCTTCTTAGTATTGTTGGTAAGGTTTTTGCCAAAGTCATCTTAATGCGACTACACAAGTTAATTGAGCGCATATATCCAGAGGCACAGTGTGGATTCCGAGCTGGCAGATCAACAACAGACATGATCTTCTCTCTCCGCCAGCTTCAGGAAAAATCAAGAGAGCAGAAAAGACCATTATATATCGCCTTTATAGACCTCATAAAAGCATTCGACCTGGTTAGTAGGGATGGACTCTTTAAAATCCTCCTGAAAATAGGCTGCCCTTCTAAAATGCTGAAAATGATAAAGTCATTCCATGACGACATGAAGGGAACAGTCCAATATGCTGGAAGCACGTCACAGCCCTTTGATATACGAAGTGGCGTTAAACAAGGCTGTGTTCTGGCTCCGACCTTCTTCTGTATCTTCTTTGCCTTCGCTTAATCATGTCGTACAAGGTGATTAATATGGGGCTGGCAAGCTTAATCATGTCGTACAAGGTGACTAATATGGGGCTGGCAAGCTCAATCATGTCGTACAAGGTGACTAATATGAGGCTATACATGGGGCTGGCAACCGTTTCATGTCGTACAAGGTGACTAATATGAGGCTATTCATGGGGCTGGCAAGCTCAATCATCTCGTACAAGGTGACTAATATGAGGCTATACGTGGGGCTTGTGACGGATGAATAATAGAAGCTACCCTTGAATTGTCGGATGATAATAATAGTACCCTTGAATGGCACCGGGGGCCCTGAATTTATGTTGAAATTAAATCGCAAACGTGGATCCCACGTGGAATTCCCCACGCGTGCTAATTAGTATGCATTATCCCACGTGGAATTCCCACGCGGGCTAATTAGTATGCAAATAGTTATCATGCGGGCAGCCACGGCATTCGCTTTGTCTTAATTTTAGTTTAGCCACGTCTACTGTCTTATCTTTCGAGCTATTAAAATCAAGCTATTTCTCGTTCTCTTCCTGCCACCCCTTCAAGGAGGCGTCGCCAGAAGCGGCAAGCGGTCAGTTATCAAAGACTGTTGTAGTCTCTAAGAACGAAGCAACGTTTAAACACCTCCGGTTGACACGTTAGCGCGAACTCATCTAAGAGGGTTAGAAATCGCTGCAGGACGAAGACGAACGGGGGAGTCAGCGGTAGATAGTGGGGTAACAGAGCTTTGACTCGCGGCCCAAAACGAAAAAGTTCCCGAGAATCAAGAGAGGCGAGAAATTTCGCATGGCGCTATTAATTGTCATTAAATTCATATATATATATATATATATATAGAAATCTCTTAAAAATGCAGTTATCATTCGCGCCAGAGAGTTGAAGAAGTACCAAGCATATATTAGAATCTAACAAGATTTTTTTTTTTTTTTGATTTTCGTCTAAACGTGGAGTCTGAATTCATTCTGTGTGCTGCGGTAATATATATTAGAGTTTTAACGTGTAAAGTTCATTTATTTCACTGGATTTTTGTGTTAATTTAAACCTATTAAATAAACCTATAGCAAAGTTCTCCAGATGTAATCGAAAAAAGTAACTATCCGTTATTTCCCGAGTAATAGATGCGTAACATAATTTTAAGACGCTAGGTGATCGTAATTGTTTAATAACCATATATTTCTATTTCATCTTGTGTAAATTTTAAGTAATTAACTGTTCATAGCTAGTGGTAAAAGCGATACATTAGCTAGTCACTCGTGTAGTTCTTTTTAATATAAATAATTAAATACCGGAGTGATTTTACAGATCTTACATAAAAACGCGGGTGTTAGAATATAATTATAGTAGGATTACCTGTTTTATATATTCTCTTTTATACAGGTGATCATACCTTTTCGATCCAACGGTTTTTATAGAGATACATGATCAGATGGCTTAAGGCATCCCAATTATATGTCCTAAACAAACAAACATTGACAGTAAAAATCTGATGTTAGAGACCCTTATAGGTCCACCTTCTCAACCCATGAGAGCGGTTAAATAACCAGAACACTTCAACGTTAAATGGTGTTAAATGTTAAACTGGAACGGGACAATGCCAGAAGATTTTTTTTTATCTTAATCATATAAAGTTCCCTGGCCTGATGAAGAAGAACTTACAGCACAAATTTCTTTAAACAAACCCATATGACAGTTTTCCATCCATCAAATTCTACAGAGAGAGTTCACGGGTCATACCCGGCTAATTCCTTCCGAGAACAGCCTAGAAGTAACATTCTGCGGTTTGATAATATTTTCACACTCCCTGCGACAGAACCTAGAAAAAAAAAACTTATCCCAACCCAATACCTGCAGTAAGCATAGGAATACACCACCCAGGAAAATATATAATCAACGCACCAATTCAGCGAAATCTCCGAGAAAAATAGCAGTTGCCTAGACGGAGCTTTTCTGGGGCTGAACTGGTCAAACAGGACATATAATAGTCTTAAAATACATTGTGTGTGATTAATTCCTTGGAACGTATGCAGCGTCGACAGAGGGGTAAGCCTGTATGTAGTGAGCTCACTGTATGTATGTAGAGAGTGAAACGGAACGAAAGAATTTATTTTCTTAAGTTACTACTAATATAACATCTTCTCTCTTTTTTTTTATTTACCTCTCACCCAATCTGAAAAGCCCACGGGATAGTTAAATTAAGGACATACCCTTTACTCATCCTGACTACTCCCCACTCCCATTGTTAAATTATTTGTTTGATCTTTTTTGGGTAAATAACCTCGGGTTTGGATCATTCCTAGTTTTCCATATACCAGAGGGAGGGTCTATGAGAGTATATTTTCTTTTTTCTCTGATGTAACATAAATTCACGGATGTAATGATAACGATGTATTGATGTTTTTTTTAAAATCTATTTTCTTACGATATAATAAACTTATAAACCTTAAGCTATTGGTGTTGGTCAAAACCTCCCCCTGCCATATATTTATATGTGACCCATAGTTTACCTGTTCGTTTCTACGTATGTATGTATTTACGTCACATAATTGTTTTTGTGTGCGTACGTGAGGATAGTGTATTTGAATCAGTATCAAGTGAGAAAACACGTCTCCATTAAAGTGTGTCGTACTAGATAGGTTGGATTGGGCAATTTTCTCAATCCAAGACAGTATTTTCTCTTACACAGTTTTCCTCGTAAACAGGACTATTTCTCACACCCTTTCTCTCACACAGTTCTCACCATATCACCTCTGCTCGAATGGGACCATAAATATATTAGGCCTATCTATAAAAATTACGACAGGGCTGGCAAGCTCAATCATGTCGTACAAGGTGACTAATATGAGGCTATACCTTGTACATGGGCCTGGCAACCTCAATCATGTCGTACAATGTGACTAATATGAGGCTATACATGGGGCTGACAACCTCAATCATGTCGTACAAGGTGACTAATATGAGGCTATACATGGGGCTGGCAACCGTATCATGTCAAACAAATTGATTCAGAAACAGCTGCAGCAAGGGCATGTGAGTGCTTGGTGCAGGGTTACTACAATGGAACCAGCTGCGGTGGTGGCTCAACGTTCCGTAAGGGGTACAAAAAGAGGAGTGGAAGAAGAATGTGAAGAAGAAGAGAAGAAGACAAAGAAGAAGAAAGCAAAGAAGAAGAAGGTGAAGAAGAAGAGGAGAAGACAAAGAAGAAGAAAGCAAAGAAGAAGAAGGTGAAGAAGAAGAAGAAGGTGAAGAAGAAGAAGACAAAGAAGAAGAAGGTGAAGAAGAAGAGGAGAAGAAGACAAAGAAGAAGAAGACGAAGAAGAAGAAGGCGAAGAAGACGAGGAAAAGAAGACAAAGAAGAAGAAGATGAAGAAGAAGAAGAAAAACAATTATATTCTGTGTATCATGATTGGCCTAAAGTATGTTGCATGTCTCACACCCATAGAAGTCGTGTCGTGCACGAAAAACAATTATAACTCTTTTCCACAGTGTGTATCGTTTGGACCAATGACGCGTGGCACGCCAGTACGATATATGTCGAGTTTGAACGAAAAGTTATAAATACCTAGCAACTAGCTGGTTTTTAAATCATTTCATTACATCTAGGACATGTTTATGGACGTTTGTGAGCGAAAAACAAATTTGTGAAGCTAAAATTGTGTGTTTTATATCCATTTCTATTCCTTTGTTTACATACAAAATGGATCATTGAACATGCATCAGGTAGGGCTGGTATAAAAAGAGCAAAACTTTCAGTCACTAAAGGAGAAGGATAAAGAGGCAAAAACACCATTGTGACCAAAAGTAAAGCTATGAGAACTGCCACAAGTCTAGAGGCAGGTGCATCCTCACAAGATGTCCCAGAGTGGTTAGAAATTGCTGAGGGGATGACACAAAATGCATTTCGATTTTGTCCAAAGAGAACACCAGGTGTGACTGAGGGGTTTGACCTGTCAACCCCATTGAAATGTTTCAGTGTTTTGTTTACAGATGAGGTTCAAGATTTCATGTTCCAGTGCATCAATGATTATACCAGACTCAAATCTATTCAAAATAACCCTGCGAAACAATATTCATTGTATTCTCGGTGGACCAAAGTCACACGCCATGAACTTGATAAGTTTATTGCTGTCCTAATAAATATTGGGATTCAGAAAAGACCATGCATTCGCAACTACTGGTCTACATCTGCAGAATTTTATACTCCTTGGTTTCTTCAAATGTTTTCAAGAATTAGATTTGAAGCATTATATCATACAATGCTTCATGCCTCTGATGAAAATTCACAAGGAAAAGAAAAGATTTTATGAACATGTTGTTGCAAAAATTTCAGAGTGCCTTTTACCCATTCCAAAATCTCAGTTTGAATGAAGTGGTAATAGGGTATAAAGGCAGATGGCAATATAAGCAGTATAATCCAAGGTTTTCCTTGTATCTTCTCAGGCCAAAGTGGAAGCACATTGTCAAACCAAAAATGATAGAATATAGTTGGTGTAAATAATATTAGTCATAGTTGTTTGGTATTTACAGAAATTTGTGGTGTAGGAAAAAAATCATATAAATTATATATTTGAAGTGATTGTGGTAAAATGTGTTGTGTTTCAAAATGGATGTGCATTGATATTCTGAGATTTTTCTGCTATGGATTAAACTGGAGCTGACATATGTGAGTACAGTTTATTTATCTTTTTTCCAGTTATTTTTGATTAGGTCTACACTTCACATAACATGACAGACTCTTTCCCTACATCAAATAATTATCTACAGCATTTCACAAGATTCTTCAGTCAATTTCCCACATGTTGATGTATAACATCAACACCTAGTTAAATAAAATGTGTATCTACTGCCTGCTTTTAAAATATAACCTGAAGAGAAAAATTGCACACATTTTGAGCGGTTGTTTTTACAAACATATGTGGCTTTGAGAAAAAAAATCATAACAATTACATCTATGAAGTGATAGTGATAAAAGTATCTAGATATGTTTCAAACTAAATGTGCACTGACATTCTGAACATTTTATTGCCGTACATTAATTGGGAGCTGAAATATTTAAGTTTAAGAATGCAATTTTATTTTATTTTTTAAACATTTTTAAAATCAAGTCTACACTTCACAAGACATAACACACCTATTCATATCAATTAATTATATGAATCAATTCATAAGATTCTCCAGTCAATTTCACACATTTAAATGTATAACATAAACACCTAGTTAAATAATATGTGTATCTACTGCCTGTTTTTTTAATATAACCTGAAGAGAAAAATTGCACACATTTTGAGCGGTTGTTTTTACAAACATATGTGGTTCTGAGAAAAAAATCATAAAAATTACATCTATGAAGTGATAGTGATAAAAGTTTCTAGATATGTTTCAAACTAAATGTGCACTGATATTCTTAATATTTTATTGCCATACATTTATTGGGAGCTGAAATATTTAAATTTAAGTATACAATTTTATTTTATTTTTTAAACATTTTTAAAATCAAGTCTACACTTCACAAGACATAACACACATCTATTCATATCAATTAATTATATGAATGAATTCATAAGATTCTCCAGTCAATTTCACACATTTAAATGTATAACATTAACACCTAGTTAAATAAAATGTGTGTCTACTGCAGTTTTTTAAATATAACCTGAAGAGAAAAATTGCACACATTTTGAGCGGTTGTGTTTACAAACATATGTGGTTTTGAGAAAAAAATCATAAAAATTACATCTATGAAGTGATAGTGATAAAAGTTTCCAGATATGTTTCAAACTAAATGTGCACTGATATTCTTAATATTTTATTACCATACATTAATTGGGAGCTGAAATATTTAAGTTTAAGTATACAATTAAAAAAAAAAATTTTAACACTTTTTTAATCAAGTCTACACTTCACAAGACATAACACACACCTATTCATATTAATTAATTATATGAAGCAATTCATTAGATTCTCCAGTCAATTTCACACATTTAAATGTATAACACAACTACCTACTGAACTTATGTATTTGTCCACTGTCTGTTTTTAAAACCTCACCTGTCTGAAAAAATTGCATCCATTTTCGGGCCTGGGTAAAACCCCAAAACTAGCTGGTTTTTAAATCATTTCATTACGTCTAGGACATGTTTATGGACGTTTGTGAGCGAAAAACAAATTTGTGAAGCTAAAATTGTGTGTTTTATATCCATTTCTATTCCTTTGTTTACATACAAAATGGATCGAGAATCTTCAGACCAATGACATATGTCGAGTTTGAACGAAAAGTTATAAATACCTAGCAACTAGCTGGTTTTTAAATCATTTCATTACATCTAGGACATGTTTATGGACGTTTGTGAGCGAAAAACAGTCAAAATGAAGATTATATAAAATCGTGTATGAAAACTTTTCAGACTGTCGTGACACTGCGTGCATTCTTCTACTAACATAAAATAGTTATATTGCTGGAGTTACAATCTTGTTTGCATAAAAACACCCCGCGATGACCTAAATTTCAAGTGTCGGCACGGCTTCTGTCAAGCAAAGCTCCGAAGAACAAAAAAATTCAAAATCGACTCCTTTCGTTTTATCCTTTCAATAATTCATGGCGCTCACTCACGTGATGCGAGTGGGGATATCGCACGGAAGTGATAAGGAAAGCGCTTGCATTTGTAGCCTGAAGGGACGTATTGAGTCTTTTCTTGCTTAGTAAAGATTTCACAGACTGAGGCGAAAACAATTTCATGTCCCAGGTCGATTTTCATGAATGTGTGCGTGTGTTTTGTTTTTTTATTCATATAAAAACTTTCTCACCCCAACCTTGGAGCCTTTGTTACGGATGTAACAATTGTTGCGTTTAACATGTAACTAAAACATATTGCGTTCAGTTGTTACCGGTGTAACAAATGTAGCGTTTAACATGTAACTAAAACATATTGCGTTCAGTTATTACCGGTTAACAAATGTAGCGTTTAACGTGTAACTAAAACATATTGCGTTCAGTTGTTACCGGTGTAACAAATGTAGCGTTTAACATTTAACTAAAACATATTGCGTTCAGTTTTTACCAATGTGCAACTGATGACAAGATCACCAATGTGCAACCGATAGAAAGAACTAGCCTAGGGGTCAGCAACCAGTGGATCGCGCATCCTGATAGTTCACAAGGGGCGATTTGGTAGATCTCTAGCGAGGAAGAGGGGAAAACTTTTTTTTTAAGCTAGGGAAATTTCCCACAAGCCCTGTTCGGCTGACAGTTACATGTACTTTTTCCGTGTCCAAGGGAAAATGGACGAACTTGCTAATTCATAATTCAAACCTCTCCTTTCTTTTATATTTCTTTTCCTTCTCTTGGAGATTTTAGCTATAACAAGAGCAACAACTATGCCCTTGAAAACAAGGAAGAAATATTTATAACTTACGCTATCATTATCGTGAGAAATTTAAAAAAAAAGAACTCCCAAGAACCTTGTTCCAGACACAAAGAAAAACACTCTAGAATAAAGCTTAATTCTCCCCTCCCCAGGGAATGCGTATGGTCACCTTCAAGTTAATCTTTCCCTAGCGTCCTGTTTGACCGAGTAGACGGTAAGAATGCAGTTCTCAGTGTTTTCTTTCTTTCATGTTTTTTATTGTTGCTCCCTCTTTCAGTTTCATAACAATAGTTTGGTTTGGTTTGGTTTGGTTTTAAGGTCTATCTTCATTGCACAATTATAACAATCGTGAATTAAACAAAACAAAATAACATGAAAGAATATTACAACATTAGAAGATGAAAACATCAATTAAACTGAAGAAAGTCTTATTGGCCAAAAACAATTGCTGTTTTGTTTTTTGTTCCATGAATTATCAAATACTTAACAGTTTGCTTTTCCTTTACATGTAGCTTGTAGATAATTATTCCCTTCTTGAGAGCTCATCATACACATGAGCATACACAACACAGACAGAAGTGCGTGAACACGAAGATTCAATGGCAGCTCAAATGCGAAATGACTGATGGAGATATCTTGAAACAGTTTTGTCGCCACGTGTGTTCATACCAGCACGGGGCATATAACACAAGGGTTTTAATTGACAATATCTTACACAGCAGAAACGGTCTAGGTTACTTATCGTCAAGGTTGCACTAATCTGTTAGTGTTATATGTTGACAAACTGAAAATTTCAGTTTGTTAGAACTTTATATAATTGCTTGAAACCATTGGCAGTGAATTGTCAATTTGCCTCAAATTGTCCAATTCACCTTTATTGTTGACAAGAACAAAGATATTAGGGTGATCTGGTCTTAACTGTTTTACATCTAATTTGTGTTTGACATTCATTGCGCTCAACCCTGTTTTTAAATGTTAGAAATCTACTTCGTACAATGTAAACATGTGGGCGAAACTACAGAGCTACTTTGTTAAGACTTACTACATCAAAAGACAGTCGTGTCCTTAATAACACTAATTATAATTATCCAGAAAATACAACTCTAGCTATCTTGAGGATCGGAAAACAGATCCCCGGTGGACAAGTCCGCGTCCACGCATATCATCAAACTTTCCCAGCCTTGTGATGGCTATATTTGTGGATCATACATTTCGTAAAACATTTCATTCGCATTCTTGGGGTTGGCACTCGTTAGTCTCTCACTGTCTGAATGAATCTGATGACGAGTGCGCGCATTAAGAAATTAGGAATGAGAGGGAAATAGGTGGTGGAGTGAGCTTGAGGATGGCTCAATGTAAAGCGGTTATGACGTATCTACTAACGTTCGCCGTGTGTCACGATATGAAATTACGGCTGTTTTCCCTTTAAAGTTCTGGTTGGATAAGTTCTGCTATCCCCTAAGAAGGAGCTGCCATTGCCAAAACTACATATGAGATGCCAGAATAACAGATTTCGTTGGTGTCAAATAAAATACAGGGTTTCCAATGACATGTACAGCTTGTCTATAAGAAGTTAATAACAACTGGGATGAGAAACCTTTATAGAACCCCATTAAAATGGGTAGAACGTGGTACAAGTTCATATTCACCCATCACCCAAAAACAGAGAGAGAAGAGAAGAGATTTTGTCCTATGGGATTCATGATCCTGTTCCGACTTACGCACTGCTCTGTCTGTCTGTCTGTCTCTCCCTCTCTCTCTCTCGCTCTCTCTCTCCCCCCGTAAGTATGAAGAAGTTAAAGGACGAAAATCTTCTATATACTAATTGTTTAATTGAAATGTCCTGTAACGAACAATGACAAAAATCCCGACAGTGTTTCATAAAGATACGGAAAAGGCGCGCATTACACCTTTACACCGTGAAAACGAAATTTAACACCCTTTATACAAGCACGTGGGCCTTTCAGTTTTGTCGTGGTGCGTAAACCTTTGACTAGAAGTCATGTTAAGTTTGACTACAAAGATCCTATGAAGTAGACATTGAACGGAAAGGGCTGAAATGACCACAAGAGAATTAATACCGTCATGATGACATGCAGTAGAGAGAGTACAACATAATTATTTACAGCTATGTTTTGGCGGGTTACTTGCTGATTAATACATAACGTTCAAGACTACTTCGGCCAATGACCTTTTTGTGCTATGGTAGGCTATTATTAAAGGGGTTTCCCAGTGGGCGATAAACTGAAAAACAAGAACTCTCAAATAAACGATTGCATTGCTGTTGTTATTGATCCAGTGGCGCTTCGACCCAATGCCATGTAGTGATATTTGTATGTTGTCGCACGTATTGTATTAAAAAAGGGAACACTATGAAGGCTGAGTACCGTGATAAGACGTCGATGCAGAGTAACACCAGATTTAATGTAATACGTCGAGAAGTTAACTATAAGGGCAACACTAAAGGATGTCTCACACTCTTTTGGGGATACATTTAAACATACATGTTTGGTACTTACTAGACTAATCTAATGTAACAATGAGACGAGCACTGGAGACAGACATGTTTGGTACTTACTAGATTAATCTAATGTTACAATGAGACGAGCACTGGAGACATACATATTTGGTACTTACTAGACTAATCTAATGTTGCAATGAGACGAGCACTGGACAGACATGTTTGGTACGTACTAGACTAATCTAATGTTACAATGAGACGAGCACTGGATACATACATGTTTGGTACTTACTAGACTAATCTAATGTTAGAATGAGACGAGCACTGGAGACAGACATGTTTGGTACTTACTAGACTAATCTAATGTTACAATGAGACGAGCGCTGGAGACAGACATGTTTGGTACTTACTAGACGAATCTAATGTTACAACGAGACGAGCGCTGGAGACAGACATGTTTGGTACTTACTAGGCTAATCTAATGTTACAATGAGACGAGCGCTGGAGACAGACATGTTTGGTACGTACTAGACTAATCTAATGTTACAATGAGGCGAGCACTGGAGACAGAAATGTTTGGTACGTACTAGACTAATCTAATGTTACAATGAGGCGAGCACTGGAGACAGACATGTTTGGTACGTACTAGACTAATCTAATGTTACAATGAGGCGAGCACTGGAGACAGACATGTTTGGTACTTACTAGACTAATCTAATGTTACAATGAGACGAGCACTGGAGAAAGACATGTTTGGTACTTACTAGACTAATCTAATGTTACAATAAGACGAGCGCTGGAAACAGACATGTTTGGTACATACTAGACTACTAATGTTACAATGAGACGAGAGCTGGAGACAGACATGTTTGGTACTTACTAGACTAATCTAATGTTACAATGAGACGAGCGCTGGAGACAGACATGTTTGGTACTTACTAGACTAAACTAATGTTACAATGAGACGCGCGCTGGAGACAGACATGTTTGGAACTTACTAGACTAATCTAATGTTACAATGAGACGAGCACTGGAGACAGACATGTTTGGTACTTACTAGACTAATCTAATGTTACAATGAGACGAGCACTGGAGACAGACATGTTTGGTACTTACTAGACTAATCTAATGTTACAATGAGACGAGCACTGGAGACAGACATGTTTGGTACTTACTAGACTAATCTAATGTTACAATGAGACGAGCACTGGAGAAAGAAATGTTTGGTACTTACTAGACTAATCTAATGTTACAATAAGACGAGCGCTGGAAACAGACATGTTTGGTACATACTAGACTACTAATGTTACAATGAGACGAGAACTGGAGACAGACATGTTTGGTACTTACTAGACTAATCTAATGTTACAATGAGACGAGCGCTGGAGACAGACATGTTTGGTACTTACTAGACTAAACTAATGTTACAATGAGACGCGCGCTGGAGACAGACATGTTTGGAACTTACTAGACTAATCTAATGTTACAATGAGACGAGCACTGGAGACAGACATGTTTGGTACTTACTAGACTAATCTAATGTTACAATGAGACGAGCACTGGAGACAGACATGTTTGGTACTTACTAGACTAATCTAATGTTACAATGAGACGAGCACTGGAGACAGACATGTTTGGTACTTACTAGACTAATCTAATGTTACAGTGAAACGAGCACTGGAGACATACATGTTTGGTACTTACTAGACTAATCTAATGTTAAAATGAAACGAGCACTGGAGACAGACATGTTTGGTACTTACTAGACTAATCTAATGTTACAATGAGACGAGCACTGGAGACAGACATGTTTGGTACTTACTAGACTAATCTAATGTTACAATGAGACGAGCCACTAGACTAATCTAATGTTACAATGAGATGAGCACTGGAGACAGACATGTTTGGTACTTACTAGACTAATCTAATGTTACAATGAGACGAGCACTGGAGACAGACATGTTTGGTACTTACTAGACTAATCTAACGAGCACTGGACTAATCTAAGACATACATGTTTGGTACTTTGACTAATCTAATGTTACTAGACTAATCTAATGTTACAATGAGACGAGCACTGGAGACATACATGTTTGGTACTTACTAGACTAATCTAATGTTACAATGAGACGAGCACTGGAGACGGACATGAAAATCATGAGGAAGATATGGAAAGACCTTCAGCTGACGGCACGCGACAGGAAGACTTGGCATACGTTTGTTGGCGACATGTGCGCCTTCAGGAGCTGAAAGGAAACGATTGAAGCCAGTAACAATCTAGATACCTCATAAAAACGAGTGAACAAAATCAAATGGTATATTATTCCTATTCTCTAAAGTTACGAACATAAGTCGTACTACAATGACCTGCGGTGTAGCCGATGAGACCAACACGTGTGCACTTGTACATCTACCACAGATTTGTTGATGAGTTGATTCGGCTGAACTGTTTTATGAGCATGCAGGTCATCTTAAGCTTTCATGGACATGGTGTTCAACGTAGATGAGTGTCCAAAATTGCCTTATTCTGTACGATATCGTCATATGCATCTGGATTCGGAGACATGTTCTTTGAAATACTTCATTGGTGTATTTGGTTCTGGTTGTTTAGGATAATCTGATAATCGGTAATTAGAATGAGGTTCGTCAGGCATCCTAGTGTACGTGTGATGTGACCTTGTAACGGAATCTAATTTGGAGCAGAAATGCTCAACGAAGACTGGTTCATTCATTCATTCATTCATTCATTCATTCATTCATTCATTCAGTCAGTCAGTCAGTCATTCATTCAGTCATTCATTCATTCAGTCAGTCATTCATTCAGTCATTCATTCATTCAGTCAGTCATTCATTCAGTCAGTCATTCATCCATACAGTCAGTAATTCATTCATTCATTACTTCATTAAGTCATTCATTCATGCATGCATTCAGTCAGTCATTCATTCATTCAGTCAATCATTCAGTCAGTCATTCATTCAGCAGTCATTCATTCATTCAGTCATTCATTCATTCATTCAGTCATGCATTCAGTCATTCATTAATTCATTCAGCAGTCATTCATCCACTCATTCAGTCATGCAGTCATTCAGTCAGTTATTCATTCATTCAGTCATTCGTTCAGTCAGTAATTCATTCAGTCATTCATTCAGTCATTCATTCATTCAGTCAGTAATTCATTCAGTCAGTCATTCATTCATCCAGTCATTCATTCATTCATTCATTCGTTCATTCAGTCATTCATTCATTCATTCAGTCATTCATGCAGTCAGTCATTCATTCATTCAGCCATTCATTCGTTCAGTCATTCATTCATTCAGTCAGTCAGTCATTCATTCATCCACTCAGTCATTCATTCAATCAGTCATTCATTCATCACTCTTCAGCTCCCCACGGAGTATAGACCATAAACAAACTGACGCCAGACTTCCTGTCCCGTGCCATCAACCCAACAATCAACTCCATGTCTTCATCATCCCCTTCTACCTTTGGCATCATTAATGATAGCTGAGTTATTAGTCGTCAAATGAAGTTTCGCTGCAACCTGTAGTTCAGAATAGTGACTTTTGTCCTATAATTTTTATGGCATTTTGCTTTGAAACTTTGAAATCCTTAGGGAACTATAGTTCTATGTGATATTAATTGAAGATTTAGAGATAACAAAGAAATACGTGCTTTAGATGTAGCATTATTGTATGTAAATTAGGGCTGGGAACCGCATCCTGTTTACGATCAATAAAAAACACACAAAAAAAAAACACACACACACATAGAATTTATTAGCATATTTCTGTCCTCTCTTAATTCTTAGGTGTAATGGTGGTGCTAGGAGTTTAACTAAATGTTTATATATTGTATTTGTTTTCTGGTGAATTAATTTTTCATGTCCATGGATGGTTTGTATGCATGTCTTATAAAATGAGGGCATAGGGCCGAAGTGATGGGGGATTGCAGTGTTCAGTGGTCTCAGTTTGGAAAGTCAGAGTCCCATGTAATAATGAGCTAGTGTGTGTCGTTCTGGGTGTTTGATGATGCTGCCTGTGTGTTTAATTCTGAGTGCCTGGATCTTTGTTTCTATGTCTTGAAGAGCCGTCCCTCCGTGTTTCTTTTCTTGTAAAAGTGTCTTGTGTTTAATGCTGTAAATTGTGCGACCAAAAACGAATGCTCTGACCTGTTTGTTTAAATCTGCGATAATCTGTCTTAGTGCCCTCGATTCATATAGAGTGACGTCAACTATGTCAGAATCGAAAACGAGGCTGAACGACGTAGACGCCATTTTCGGCCAGACAATGCAAGGGCTAGAAGGTTAATAAGCTTCGAGTAATATTTTTTTTTAAATTTAATGAAGAAAAATATCCCGTTCAACCTCTGATGGGTTATAATTAGGATATATATATTGTTTTCAATTCCAAATAATATGAACAACTGCCGATGAGAAAGTGGCATCACATTTGTCAAATCATTGTAAGTAGGGACAATCACAATTATGCCAATACGTTAAATAAATAAACAAAAAAACAAAAAACAAACAAAATCAAGGCCTGGTGGATCCAGTTATATAACTGACTTTAACAGATATTTAATTGACTTTCATCTGTTAAAAGTCATATGCATTGTAAGAACAGCATAAGACCTTCACATTCCCAGACACTAATATTAACATTTGTTCGTGATAAATATTGTTTCACTATATTATGCAGTTCCCTAGGTCTGTCTATTCTTAACACCTCTTCTATATATATATATATATATATATATGTATATTACCTCTTCTATATTTAAAATATATATATATATATATATATAACATATAATTGTAAATTTATATATTATATATATATAACATATAATTTATATACTTTTAAATTATATATTATAAATTATATAATTGTATAATTATAATATATAAAATATCAAAATTATATAATAAAAATTATATAATATAATAAAATTTTATATTTGTAATATTTTATTAATATTTATTAATTATAATAACATGATAACAAAATTATATAATAAATTATATAATATTATTATTATATAAAAATAAAAATTATATAACATATAAATTATATATATAATAATAATAATAAATATATACTAATAATAATAAAATTATATAATATAATTATGTAATAAAACTATAATAAAATCTCCGGTCCAAAATATGTAATTAGATTTTGTTAAAACTATCTGTACATAGTCGCATTTTTAATGAAAACATAAACTTATGTGATTATCTGGATCTAGTAAAACTGTCAGTGTCTACAACAGTCATTCACCAGTTTCCACATGTCAAGCTAGGTAAATAGTTCAATTCGAAGGGAGTATGTTTTGCTAAGTGTTGCAACTCTAACGGAATATTTGTTGCTAAATAGTGGAATTCTAACGGAATATAAAATTCAACGGAGTATGTGTTAAAAATCCACGCTACTGATTCTTTTCAATAAACCGGTAAGTACACTAGTTTTCTTCTTTTTGTTTTGTAAGTTGAAATACAAATAATAGTACAAATATGTGCTACTGTATTTGCATCTAATTTTATTTCAAATTATTAGCTAACCTAAACGAAAATGCAAATTGGGTCTGAAACTCGCGATTGGGTCCATTTTCCTGCAATACGGGTACGGCCGAAAATGGCGGCCAAATTTTAGTTGGCTTCACTCTATATAGAAATCGAGGGCACTAGTCTGTCTTGGGGGGTCGAAAACTGTGGCAATGTAAAGTAACTTAGGGTTATAATTTTTTTTTCCTCTTTATTCACATTCCGTGGAAATTTACAAAGCCATTTGCATTAAAACATTGACAATATCATGAATATAAGTATAAAAATGAAAATACAATGAGCAGCTGTTTTAAAAAAAAACAAAGAAAAAACTTTTATTCCTTGCAATAATTCATTTATACACTCTTTCTTGCACTTTAAAAGTTAAATATTGGATCTTTGTTTCTATGTCTTGAAGGGCAGTCTCTCCGTGTTTCTTTTCTTGTATAAGTGTCTTGTGTTTAATGCTGTAAATTGTGCGACCAAAAACGCATTCTCTGACCTGTTTGTTTAAATCTGTGATAATCTGTTTTGGGGGGTCGAAAACTGGGGCAATGTAAAGTAGCTTAGTGAAAATGTATGTATTTACAATTATACTTCGTCCAAAAATTGTTGTGGTTTTGTATTTGTATCTGTGCAGCGTGTCTCGTATTTTGGATGTTAGATTTTTCCATGTGTCTCTGTGTGTGCTATTTGGGTGTGAGGGAAAGGTTATACCATAGATTTTGATATTGTTTGTTGGTGTCAGTCCAAATGGAAAGTCTGCTTTGTTGTTCCATTTGCCTATGCCCATTATTGTTGATGTTTGAACATTTACTTTTGCTCCGCTACCTTTGCTAAAGTCTGTGAATGTGTTTACTCGTAGGATAATTTCTATAGACTTTTTGTTTGGTGGGAAAAAGATGGTGTCGTCTGCATAGGCTAGCAACTTTTGTTCACCTTTCCCTTAATAGATCTGTCTTTTCTAATGTTCTCTAGTAGTGGTTCTAGTGCAAGAACATTCAGTAAAGGAGAGAGAGGGCATCCCTGCCTTACAAATCTTGTTAGCCTGAAGGTGTTAGTTAATGTATGATTTACTAACACTTTGCTCTCGGGCTTCATGTACATAATATTAATCCATTATCTGAAGTGTTCACCTATGGTGCAATGTAATAATGTTTTGTGGAGGTATGAGTGTGATATTCTGTCAAAGGCTTTCTCCTGGTCAAGGGAAAGAACCGAAGACTGACAATCCTTCTGGTGTGTGTAGGTGATTATGTCTCTTATGAAATGTGTGTGTTGATGGATGTTTCTGTGCTGGACGCTACACTGCTGGTCTTAGTATATGAGGGTCGCCATTGTCGAATAGAGATTTATGATCAATAAATTTTCTATATTCTTTTCTTTTCTAACCGTGTCCTCTACTTTATTATTGCTTTTTTATCCTTTTCCTGTTTTTCGCATTCGTTCGTTTGCGGCAAAATAAACTTTCCCATTCTGACTTTGCCGTTTCTTTTCTCATACTAGTAACGCATTTTATTGCGTAATATTTCAGTCCATGGACGAGACGAAATACTGTGAGAATTCGTCTAGTCAGACACAGAGAGCAGACATTTGTCTACATTGTCCATGACACGAGCGCTTCTTCGGCTAAGTTTCTCGGCGTGAGGTGTGGAAACCGCCAATCTGCCTCGCTCAGAAATGAAACATGTCGTGTGAGGTGTGAAGACGCGTTTTGGCAGTTATGGCCAGCGTCTAAGTATGTGAAGTGTCAAGAGGAGAGGGGGAGACGGGGTTTTTTGAAAATAGCACGCATCCTTTGTCCGTTTTCATATATCTACCCCAGTAGCTTAGACTATTCATTCATACTCCTAGTTGCAGTAGACGTGATCGCTTCGTTCTAGATACTTATAGTTATAAGTGAAACTCTTAGTTTCGTTGTGATACCCGTAGTTCTGTTTGGAGGTAAATATTATATATATATCTAGTAGTATTGAGTGATTCAGTGATAATCGCTTATTTCATTTCACTAGCTAGATTTCTGTGCAGAAGAAATTAAATTTGTAAGTCTGTTATATTCTCTAGTTGATGTGTTTCAGTGGAAAGCAGAATAAATTATAATTTCTAGCTTAACTCATGCAGCTATAGATAAATTTATTAAATTGCTAATAATCAGTCGAGAATATTTTAAACTAACTTATAACTGCACTGATTCATCATTGAGTATTGACGAAATACTTATGTATTTCTAATTCATGATGATTGATTTTTTATGAATAACTTATTTCACGGGAGATTTAAACGATAAGTCAAGCTGTCCGCTTGCAGTTTATAATGTAAGTTATAACCGAGTAAATAGTATGTATAAGTATTTTATATGTTGTTTTCTCTTTATTCAGTGAAACTGGGGTAACCCAACTCTACCAGCGTTTTAGTACGGAGAAATATCTGTGAAGAACATAAACATATTTTTTCTTAAAGACTTGGGTGTATAAAGTAAAACCTGTCTGGCATTGCGTTGGCATCCAGAACGACAGAGTACCCATTACATGAGCTTTAAGATTAAATGAAGTAACGGGCCCATCGCGCCAGTTTAATTCTTCCTGAGAAAAAACTCAAGTACATTTCAGCCCTTGTGGCAAGTAAAATATTACAATCTATAACATTTCCGACATTGTTGACAAATTGTGGTGTGACCAAGAATTTTATCTTTGATCGAATTACAAACCTGCCATTTTTCCTAAGTAGTGGAAACCTCGTGATTCTGACACTGTGAGCCCGCATAAAACTAATTCTTGCCTCGTGATTCAAGTGACACTAACCTTAGTCTAAAACATATTCGCATGAAGAGGACGCTCCCCGGAACATTGGATGAACCCAAAATCTGCAGAACTGGGATCCGCTTCATTAAAAGAAAGACAGATTAAAGTGTGTGGGTGTCCTAAAGTTTGCGCCAGACGGCGAACAACAGCACGATTGTAGGTAAGAATGTATGTCAGGGGCCCTGATGAATGAACAGAGAGAAAGCAGGAATGAGTGACTCTTTTCTGGTATACCAAATTTCACCCACTTTGTATTTTCGTATATGAAATTTGTGTTGCAAATGCTGATTTCCTCTTAGGATAGATTAGAGTATCAAAGTCTGTTCATACCTTTTTAAAGGGAAATCATTAGACTACAGCATATGTATCCGTGACTCTTTGGGGCTATCACTTTTCTTCTAACAGGACTGTGGGCTACACATCGAGGGAAAAGATCATACCAATGGGTCAATCATTCTTGTAGCAATTCATTGACTTTATGACTATTTGTATATGTTTGATGTAATTTTATGTGTTGTGATGGAATTTTATGATAATTAAAATTCACTTAAACTTAATCAGCGTGTCGGTCAGCTCGTTCCAAAATATCTATATAATCATTGTTATAGTTTTTCCCCGTCTGTGCGTCTAACTGTCGTCACTTGTGTGTGTGCACGTGAATGATATATATATATATATATATATATATATATATATATATATATATATATATATATATATATATATATATATATATATATATATATATATATATATATATTTATTCAATATTATATATATTCAATATATATAATTTATAGACTGTCTGACTCCTCTAGATCTGTTGTAGAAGATAAGCTGAAAGAGAGAAGATTCTCGATTTCAGGGACAGCTATAAATTTCTACCATCTCACTCGTTGAAATCTATTTCTATTATCATCTCTCACTGAACTATCACTTATTCTAATCTATTCAGAAGGGACCAACCCAAGTCTTAATTCCCCTATCAAAAATCTACGACAGCCATGAATGGTTTTAGTTTGTTTGTTAGAGCTTCTGTTAAAATTTTATAATCTACGTTTAAGAGTGATACTGGTCTGTAGTTTTTAAGGAGTGTTTTGTCGGAGTTTGGTTTTGGTATTAGAGTGAAGTAAGGCATGTTTAGGCTTGGTGGGAGTTCCTTATTCTCAAAGGCTTCTTTGTATACTTGTAGTAAAAGAGGTCCTAGGGTAGGAAAGAAGTGTTGGTAAAATTCTGTCGTAAGTCCGTCAGGTCCTAGTGATTTGTCTTTTTTGCATTGCATTCACTGCGAGTGTTATGTCTGTTAGTAACAGCTCAGTGTTTAGTGTTTGTTTGTCTGCGTCAGATAATTTTTTTGTAAATTGCATAAATCTATCTTGTATATATGGTTGAACCTTTTCTTCTGTGTACAGGTTCCTATAGCAACTTTCGAAAGCTTGCTCTATGTGTTGTGTATCTGTCTGTTTGGTCCCTTCTAAATCCACTATTTGGAATATCTGCCTATAGGTGTTTATTTTGTTCTATCGCCATGTATTGTTTGCTGGGAGTCTCTTGTGTGATTGTGTTGAGTTTTGTCCGTAATAGGGCACCTTGGAACCTGTGGTGTTTATATTGTTCTAGTTCATTTTGTAGCGTGAGAATGGAGGGAGAGTTTTTGTCTGTTTGCTTTGTTAGTTGTATAGCTTTCTCTATCAATGTCTCTTCTTGTATGCGGTGTCTGTGTATGATGGATGACATTAGCTGTGTTCGTTCGCGTGTGGTGCTTTTAAGTGTTTCCCAGTGTTCTTGAATATGTTCTATTGGTATGTCGCTTGTGTATGTAAGAATTAGTTTGGTCATGTGCTCTACGTATGTTTTGTTTTGGAGCAAAGTGTTGTTGAATTTCCAGTGTGGAGAACGTTTGGAATGCGTGCTTGCTTGTGTAGTGCTAATGGCTGCGAGTACTGCTTTGTGATCTGTGAACTTGAAAGCTTCTGGCAAGTGTTTTGGTTGAATTATGTGGTGTGTTGACGGCACATAGATTCTGTCTAATCGTGCAGCTCTGTTGTGTGTGCATGCGTTGTTTCAATACTGTGAGGGTGTGTGTTTCTGTAGGCATCTAATAAGCTGTGCGTATCCATTATGGTTTGTATTATGTCTAGTTGGTGTGCGTTTTTTCTGTTTGCTCTCCTTATCTGTGTTCTAACTACTCCGCCAACAACGTCCATTGTCGTGAAATATTCTAATCCACATATATAAATTATCAGGTAAATATAAAGCCTAACAAATAAATTTAATAAAAGGAAGAAGAATGGTAAAGAACAGTGCTGTCACAATGACAGTACTCGAAATCCCCTTTGTTTTATGCTTCGTCTGCAAATTGTAACGTTTCCACGTTAAATATAAGCCACTGCATAAATACAAGCGTTTCCACAACACATTAAAACGTGTGCTGTATTTCTTGGAAAAACATTGAGATACGCAAGCTGAACAATGACCTAATTTTAATATTTCATTCATTCCATTTTATACACGGCGTAACTAAAGACAGATGGACTAAAGGATAGAGAGAAGGGAGAGGCATAAAGCCAAACACGTGCAACACTAAACACGCGTCGCGCGATACACAATTGCTGCCATCACGCGTGTAAGGCCACATGCACTAACTTTATTTCAAATCGACAGTGATAAAATTCACTACCCTTCCCAGAGTTAGGTTTTTAAATCCTGAAAAACTCTTATTAGGAAAGAT
This sequence comes from Oreohelix idahoensis, assembly GCA_024509875.1. Classification (NCBI taxonomy): domain Eukaryota; kingdom Metazoa; phylum Mollusca; class Gastropoda; order Stylommatophora; family Oreohelicidae; genus Oreohelix; species Oreohelix idahoensis. The sequence goes on from JAMPIV010000790.1 coordinate 366,717, forward strand.
GACAATAGATGGGTTTACGTTTGAAAACATTACAGTACCCAGACAGCACATCTTCGAAACAGGAGGTAGAAGAAATTGCATATTTTGAACGCAGCATATTAGCTCTATTAAATATATATATTTGGGTTCCTTAGGGTTTGCTGACAAAGAATATGTAAAACGTTACGCAAATAGTCTAGGAATTAATAAATTATAACCAAAATAAAATAGTGGGGATGCCTGACAGCATGAAATCATTTCTGCTCATAAAATTTTTTTTATAACGTGTTTGAAAAAACCTTACGTTACGGAAATAGCCTACCATGTTAACTCCTAATTGATTGGAGCGCAACAAATATAAGACTAAACACGATTGGTCGGGCTATAAATACTATCTTTCGTTGTCAGGGGAAGCGGGAGTAGTAGTAAATTTTTTTGAAAAGATGTGTGGACAGGGTTTCATTGGTTAGAGCTGCCAATATACTCGATTCAGAGCGTCTGTTCATTGCCACATCTTGTAATAAACCTACTAAGAAGCAGTACGTTGAGCACCAGTGTATATTTTTTTATAAAATAAAGCCTGGAACATCGGCAGATCGGAGTTGTGCTATATTCATTGCCGGTCAACGAAACTGTTTATTATTATTTCCATGAATTGTGGTAAGCTTGAAATATTCAATATCTTTTAATGAAAATTGAATGTAAATTGTTAATTTATGCCTGTATATATGTGTAGTTCAGTAGCAAACATGATGTAAAGTCTATAATGCTCCAGCCTGAACAGAAGGTGTCGGAGGAAAGTAAAACGGCATGGAATGGCCAAACAGTACACTGACACCTAGATTATTGATTAGACAGAAATAATGCTGGAATTGCAGAGGCGTAGTAACCATTAGGGAGGGAAATACTGGTATAAAGTATTTCAGATGAAGCTGACAGTTGGCCTAACGCTCTGAACTCAATGTTTGTGATGTATTGTGCTCAGTGTAGAACTAGAGTATCAATTAGTTATAAAGTAGAAGGTACATCCTTCTTGTTTTCAGGGACTGTGGTCTTAACGTTATTGAGCAGCACCTGGTCAGAGCTTTGCTGAATCCAGAGTCGGACAGCATACTCCTTGGTCCATTTAGCTATCAGTGAGGTGTCTCCAGAGCACAGGGGAGAAATCGAGCAGAGGAGTCTTTTCCTGCCGCCATCACGCAAGATAAGCTGATGTGGCCAGCTGAGCTCAACATTATGTACCCCCATCTTAAAATAACATTGTAACATAAACTTAAGAGGGGAAGTAAATTGTTTTAATACCAGGAACTGAGAACATCTCCAATACTAGTTCCCATAGAAACAAATTATTGAAGTCATGATGACAAATACCAACAGAGCTTGAACAAAACAAAACCAGTATTACCTCATATTAACACTACACAACTGACACACATAGGATACCATTGATAATATATGTCACTACATGAATCATATTAATAAATTCTGTACATATACCTTGTAATTAAAATTGATTGTGATTCCTGGTTCCCTTTGTATTTGAATCAGGACACATATACATTCATGACAGCAATGAATACATATTGTTATTTGAAAAGTTATCAGTGACTCCTTTAAGATATCCTTTAGAGTGTTATATGTATGTGAGTGTCACAGTGTTGTCAAGTGTGGTGGAATAAATTAAATTGTTTATCTGTCTGTTGTTGTTATGACTTACACTTCATCATACACATACCCTAGACATATAACGTAGTCATCACACTATTCCAGAATAATTCTGACTGAGGTATACATATGTGGCAGCAAGTAAGGTTATATATAATACACTACTCTTATTAGATATATATATACCTTCACAGCTGATCACAGTCAGTACACTAAGTCCCCTATAAATATTTATAACATCCCACTTTACCACATCCATATATGTCAAAACGCCTCCTAAAATAATATTATGTCCTCTGTATGACTGAGTGAGCAAGTTGTCTATATTTTCGTAAAATTGTGGTTGGTGGTTGTAGTTTGCTGGAGCGTGTATATTCACTACCGTGTATGTGTGTATGTTGTTTCCTACTTGAGCGATGGTTATCTTGCCCTCATTGTCCCGGTTTGTCCTAAGTATTTCCCATCTGTCTGATATTTGTAGTATAGCTGTTCCTGAACCTGTGTTGTGTATGTCTAAACTAAAGCATGAGTGTCGTAGTCCTTACTGGGATGTGATTTGTAATGCATGTTCGTCTGTGTGTATGTTTGTTTCATGCAAAAGTATAAAGTCTGGCTTGTGTTTATGTATAAGTGTTATGATGTGATGTAGTTTTGAGCGAAGGCCACTAACATTTACACTAATTATAAAAATTTAATCTGCCATTTTACACGTCTAATATGGAACGAATAAAAAGGATATGTCTATAATGACATTGTGTGATATATTACAAACCGTTGTCAAATTGGTCCTAGTGTCTTTCTTGGTTGTTGTAGCAAGTATTTCCACAGTCTTCTAGGTCTATTACGAATCTGGTAGTTGATCTGGTCGGTGATGTGTAGTTTGTGTTGTCTTCCAGGTCATGTGTTGGGGTGGTTGTCTGACTTGGATCTGCTGGGTTGGGTTGGGCTACGGTGTCTGGAATCGCAGTTTCTTGTGTTGGGGTGGTTGTCTGACTTGGATCTGCTGGGTTGGGTTGGGCTACGGTGTCTGGAATCGCAGTTTCTTGTGTTGGGGTGGTTGTCTGACTTGGATCTGCTGGGTTGGGTTGGGCTACGGTGTCTGGAATCGCAGTTTCTTGTGTTGGGGTGGTTGTCTGACTTGGATCTGCTGGGTTGGGTTGGGCTACGGTGTCTGGAATCGCAGTTTCTTGTGTTGATCTATTGTTGCTTGTCTTCTCATGGGTCTTGGGTCTTGCTACTCGCTGGCTTATTTTTCTTGGTGTCACGTGATGTAAGGGTGTTTTGTTGTTTTCCATTTCTGTACTGGTACTTGTTCCATCACCAGGACTGTCGGGGTCTGAATGTCGTCACTGCCTCTTGTTCCGGGAGTCGGGATAGGAAACTACTTTCCACCCATCTTCCGTGGTCAAAGGCTCTGTGGGTTCTTCGTCGTTGCTCTTAGGGGGCTCCGTACTGTTCGTTTGTAGTCTTGGCCACTTTGTGCTGAGATCTTTTTCTGGTCTTTTCGAGCAACGGTTAGCCCAGTGAGTGTCCTCACCACAGTGAAGGCACACTGTTCGCCGTCCAAGCACTGTTACCATAATTTTGTGCTTTGGTGCATTCACCTCTGTAGCATAGAGATTTATGATCAATAAATTTTCTATATTCTTTTCTTTTCTACCCGTGTCCTCTACTTTATTATCGCTCTTTTATCCTTTTCCTGTTTTTCGCATTCGTTCGTTTGTGACAAAATATTAATTTCCCACTCTGACTTCTGCCGTTTCTTTTCTCATACTAGTAATGCATTTTATTGCGTAAGATGTCAGTCCCTGGAAGTGAACGAAATAGTGTGAGAATTCGTCTAGTCAGACATAGAGAGCAGACATTTGTCTACATTTTCATCTGACACGAGTTTTTCTTCGGCTAGTTTCTCGGCGTGACGTGCGGAAGGCGCAAATCTGCATAGCTCAGAAATGAGACATGTCGTAGTAGGTGTGAAGACGCACTTATGGCCAGCGTCTAAGTTAATGGGAAGTGTTAAGAGAGGGGGGGGGGAGAGAAAGACCGGCGCTATTTCGGGTTTTCGTAATAGCGTGGGATCCTTTGTCCGTTTTCATATATCTACCCGAGTAGCTTAGACTATTCATTCAGTTCTCCAAATTTTGCAGTAGACGGTTGCTTGTGCTAAGGAAATAAGCTTGTATAGCAAAGTTTTTAGTTTGACTCGACATTTTGCCGAGCGTCTAAACTAACTATATGAGTGAATACATTCTAAGTTTGTGCGATCGCCTGTAGTTCTGTCTGGAGGTAAATATATTATATAGCTAGTAGTGTTGAGTGATTCATTGATAATCGCTTATTTCATTTCACTAGCTAGATTTCTGTGCAGAAGTAATTAAATTTATAGGTCTGTTATTTTCTCTAGTTGACGTGTTTCGGTGGATAGCAAAATAAATTATAATTTCTAGCTTAAACTCATGCAGCTATAAATAAATTTAATTAAATTGCTAGTAATCAGTCGAGAATATTTAAACTAACTTATAACTGCACTGGTTCATCATTGAGTATTGACGAAATACGTATGTATTTCTAATTCATGATGACTGATTTTAGAAATATTACTTATTTCACGGGAGATTTAAACGATAAGAGAAGCTCTACGCTTGCAGTTTATAATGTAAGTTATAGCTGAGGAATAGTATGTATAAGTATTTTATATGTTGTTTTCCCTTTATTCAGTGAAACTGGGGTAGCCCAACTCTACCAGTGTTTTAGTACTGAGAAATATCTGTGAAGAACAAAAAACATTTTTTTCTTAAAGACTTGGGTGTATAAAGTAAAACCTGTCTGGTATTGCGCTGGCATCCAGAACGACAGAGTACCCATTACATGAACTTTAAGATTAAATTAAGTAACGGGCCCATCGAGCCAGATTTAATTCTTCCTGAGAAAAACTCAAGTACATTTCAGCCCTTGTGGCAAGTAAAATATTACTATCAGTAACATTCCGACGGAGTTCTGACTAGTTGTGGTGTGACCAAATGAAGTCCTATACTGAGAGAAGGCACCGACCTGACATTCCTAGTTACTAGAAATCTAAGCTATTGACACTTTGCTCGCAGTTAACGTTCGTGCCTGGACAATTTTAATGTGACAGAAACATACAAATAAGGAAACGTTCCCTGAAATAGTGGATTCAACCTATCTTTGCGGGACTGGAGTTCCCTTGGCCAAGACTACCCTGGAGATTCTGTATGTGCATGTCCTAAAAATTGTTTTCCAGAAGTTGCTACCAAAGCTGTAAGTACGAATGCAAGCTAGTGATCACGGCTGACTGAATAGAGTGAATGCAGGACTGAGCGATTCCTTTATTGATGTATTTTGGCACCCATTTTGCTGTCTTAAATTTCTTTATGCAACTTTTTTGTTGCTAGCAATATTTTCCTTAGGATAGATCAGAGTATCAAAGTCTGTTCATACCTTTAAAGGGAAATCTTAGACTATAGCATATGTATCCGTGACTCTTTGGGGCTATCACTTTTCTTCTAACAGGACTGTAGGCTATACATCGAGGGAAAAGATCATACCTCTGGGTCTATCATTCTTGTAGCAATTCATTGACTTTATGACTATTTGTATATGCTTGATGTAATTTTTATGTGTTGTGATGGAATTTTCTGATGATAATTAAAATTCATTTAAGCTTAATCAGCGTGTCGGTCAGCTCGTTCCAAAATATCTATATAATCATTGTTATAGTTTTTCCACGTCTGTGCGTCTAACTGTCGTCACTTGTGTGTGTGCACGTGAGTGGTATATATATATATATATATATATATATATATATATATATATATATATATATATATATATATATATATATATATATATATATATATATACATACATACATATATATATATATATATATATATATTATAGACTGTCTGACTCCTCTAGATCTGTTGTAGAAGATAGGCTGAAAGAGAGAAGATTCTCGATTTCAGGGACAGCCTCTATTAATTTCTACCATCTCACTCGTGGATATCTATTTCTTTTATCATCTCTCACTGAACTATCACCTATTCTATATGTATTCAGAAGGGACCAACCCAATTCTTAATTCCCCTATCAAAAATCTACGACAACCTCTTTGAACCGTAGTTCTACGTAATGTGGAATATCTGTCGATGGCCGACAGAGTACACCCCATTTATCCGGAGCATTTCGAATTTTGTAGACCTCGGCTTCTTGGTCGCCCGTAACTGATGCTGCCAAGGCTTTCACAATCGTTTCTTTCATTGTTGGCGGAAGCCAACTGAGGGTGACTTTTTATCGTTCTTTTTCAAGGTGCTCAATATGCAGGGTTAGTTCTGGGTTGGAAAGCTGTATTTTCCTTGCGAGCAGTTTCTCGAAGACACGTCCATGGACATGTGATATCAGATTAAAATACCAGCGGACGGGATTCTCAAATCTGTAGAGAGAAGAGACGCCATCGCTCGTTATTTCACCAGTGCCCATCAGCGCACTCATGAGGAAAGATGGTGACGCCTTTGCCGCGGCCTGAGGGCCGGTTATTGACAACAGCAGGGTGCCCGATTTATGGAGGCATCCTCCCACTAGAGAGTCAGGTTCCAGATCGAAAATTGCAGTTGATTTTTTTGCTTCCATCTCAAAAAGGTATATGTTTTCACCGTAAGAAGATGATAATCAAAAAAGGTTTCAGTTTTCACCGTAAGAAGATGATAATCAAAAAAGGTTTCAGTTTACAATCAACAAAACATTTTCCTGTATCGTTACTCGGATTTAAAACGTCTTTTCTTTTTTTTTTTTTTTTTAGTAAAAGGCGAAAGTTTTATACTTTTTTTCACATCTTTATTCACATTCCGTGGAAATTTGCATTGAAACATTGACAATAATAGTATGAATATAAGTATAATAATGAAAATACAATGAGCAGTTGTATAGAAAATAACTTGCATTCCTTTCGCACACTCATTTACACACTCTTTCTTGTTATACATTGTACATTTTTTTGTAATGATAGTGTTGATTAAAAAGTGAAATTAAGGAAAGTTCTCAAGCATTTCAACAAGTGTCGCTAATTAATTCCGCCCTCTTTGTGGAAAGTTCCAGCTGAAGCATGGGTTATCTTGATCTGACGTGGTTCAGAGTATGGCGCTAGAGTAATGTCGTCCTGCTGCGCTTGTCGTAACTCTGCTTTACTACACAGAAATGTCGATTTGAGGTACGAGTTATCCAATGTTGGGTGATGGATACTCTGGTAAGACTCTTTCTTCGTAATTTCGTCCTTTTTTTTCCGCTGTAAAATTTTTTTTGTTTTTGTTTTTGTTGTAAATCATTCATTTACTGGGGCTTTCAAGCTGACACAAGATCTGTTACGCAGGGATGTCCCTTTTCTCATCTACTAAACACATTTTTTTTTTATAAATACCCCTTTTGGGGCACAAAGTGAGGTCTATTGACTTTGTTGTGTAAAATATGTTTGATCTCGGACCTGGCTTAGACATTTGGATCTAATTTTTTTTTAAAATAATAATTTTAGTTTTAATAATTTAAAGCAGGCTTCTCTCTGCGGACATGACAAAAAAAGAGGATGATAACTTGTAACATACACACACTCACACACGTGTGCTTAAGATAAAAAAATAATATTGGGTGATGGAGTACCTCACATTCAGCGCTGTGTGTGTGTGTGTTGCTGTCATTTTCGACGGAGTCATCTGTCAAGTTATTTGCTTATGTTTGTATCATAAGTATAATTGTGTCTTTACCTGCGATGTCAGGTTGATTAGGGGTTGTCTTCCCTTGTTTATTCATTCATTGTGTTTGACCTGTAGGGTCAGAGGTTGACAGTTCGGCGTAGGCCTATGGGAAGGTTTTTTAAGCGGGAGTGAGATATACTTCCGGGAAGCCGGGAGGTCCTGTTTTTCTGAAGGGACCAAGAGTCCATTGTTTTTCGGGGAGAATCTTCGAAGTAACTGCTATGGCAGTTTTCCCCAGTGAATCTCTGTGCGTCGGGATGACGACAGAATTCCTTGTGTAGTTCTGAGGATTCATTTACCAGGTAATACCGACCTTTATGCATTATTACGCTTTTCGGTGGCAGAACATGTAAAGGATTACCTAGGGTGAACAGCAGTTCACGGATCCGCCATTTCAGAACTTATATATTTGTGCTCGAGGTAGCCATCCAAGACTGTTAGTCTTATATTGTCCAGAAATCCAGTGACGAAGATATATTGTGGGAGCCGCAGATTGGCGGAACTTCTACCTACAATAAGTATTACTGCAGGGTTGATGATAACCTATTTAACAGAAGTACACGGCCGACGTTAGGACGAGGCCTGTGCTTCCGGCTATTATACTACAGCCTGATATGTGCAATTGGCAGGGAGTGCCAAGTTGCACCTGTGTGTCAAGGTAACTAAGGCATCTGACGCGTTTAGTCAGAGACGCCAAGGGCGACGCTACGAACTGTCATTACTGAAGAACTTTGCTATTGACCATGCACGTCTATTCTGATGTTTACCTTTTTGAATGCCAAATGTATACCTATCGATGTCAGGTCAACATGACCTTGTTACACTGACTGTTCCTGTTGATACTATGTGTGTTCCCGTCAATAAATGTCTTGAAACATGCCTGCAGTGTCAAAGCATCCTTGATTACTGCATGTGAGAGTATGGGTTGCAGGATCTACATCTATACGAGCCTAAACACATTCGCGTCTTCATTCGCACCCACACTCAATTCATCATACGCTCGCACTACACATCTAACAACATGTATACTGTCTTGGGCCAGTGATCACCTCAACAAGAAAAAAAGACAGTTACATTTCTGGTGGACCAGTTACGTGGGCTCTTATGATACATTTCTTGTCGCCAATGTGGCCTAGAAACTTACATTTCTGATGGACCAGACCTGTGGGTTTAAAAAGAACAGAGCGAGCATTTGACATTATTGTTGACATTTATGGATCCAGAAATTTACATTCCTGGTTGGCTGTTACATGTATGATGTCTCCAGTTTTGTCGAGAAAGTTACAAGAAGGACAAGTACACATTACACTTCTGATCTGTGGGTCTAAGCTACACACGGGACAGCCGTAACACAGCACTAATTCTACACTTGCAAGTTTTGGCTACAACAGGACAGATATAGGTCATCAACGGTTGACACAAATAAACAGTACGAGCATTTATATTATAATGCTACATAAAGCATAACAAGACATGTACTGAAGTTAACTACTAGGCATTTGCTACGTGGACCATAACTGCATAGAAGGCGGGTTCCTATTGTAAACAGTACTGCGGGTTGTGACACGTTTCATTCAACAACAGACTTTTCTAGGTCAGAGCATTCAAGCTACATTGTTGGAGGTCAAGTGTCTGTAAACAGTACGTGAAATTGTAAACATTCAATGTGCAAGCGCTAATTTGAGAAGGTCATAGTAACTTTGGTTCGTGAATACCACTTTATGTTACAGTGGATTTGACGTTCAGTGCGCGTTTGACATTTCGTTTCTGTGTTCGCAAGGAGCAAGAAATTTATTTTAGTTTCAGCTGTGACTGAACTTGTTCTGCAACACATTGAAATTGATTGCTATATGTTTATGTTACTTCTACTGTTTTGTGTATTTTTCTGCGGGTTTTTCGGTTGGTGGGTCTTACGGTAAATATGCCACTTGATCGAGGCTTACTGTAAGCGGTCTGTAGGTGCAAATTTTCTTAATTTGGAAATTTGCTAGTGACAATTGGTCGCTATTGATGTTAGCTGTGATGTAATTGTACTTAACGTTGTTTTTGTAATATTTTGTCTGTTTTTCAGTTTTGATTGTCGATTTGTTTTGTTTGTATTCTGTAGGTCTCTCCTTTCTTGTGTATTTCTCTACACATTTTTGGTTAAAACAGTGTTGCCATTTGTATTGTTTTGTATTTTTGTCTTTGTATTTTTTTTTTTGGTTGTACTACATTACTGTCATGCACAGTCTACATACACATACTTGGTCATGTTTTGATATTATTGATAAGGTAGACTCTTCATATAGAGTTTCTTAATAAAATATTATATAAGATATTTATACAAGTTCTTTGATAAAAGACTTGTTATCTACAAAGATTGAGACAAGGTGATATACAAATTCAAGTTCTTTGTAAAAAAGACTTGTGCCCATAGTGAGTGGGATATAAGGGAATTTTTTTTTTCCACAGGTACTCAAGTGATTTTTTGGGTACATTATAAACAAGAGGAACATACAAAGTCTTTGTCTAAGACTAAGACAGTAAAATAAAGTGAAGTGAGTATACAAGTCTATCATTTCAGACTTGTCTCCCATTGAAGTGGGATAAGGTAATTTATTTAATTTTTTTCAGGTTTCTGATCTCATTAGACAGAATGTCTACATTGGATTTCTTCATCCAGCAAGGGTTGACCCTTGGTAAGTCTGGTAAAGAATTGGAAGAATATTCATCTGCTCAATTCGCCATTGCATTAAAGTCAGAAGAAAAGAAACAAAAAGAGGAAATTAAATTGAAAGCAGAAGCTGAACTAAAGAAGCTAGAAGCTGAGAATAGAAGATTAGAACTTGAAGAAAGAAGGTATCAAAGAGAGGCTGAGGAGAGAAAAGCTCAAGCTGCTGCTGAGGAGAGGAAAGCTCAAGCTGCAGCTGATGAAAGAAAATTCCAGATGGAAATGGAAGACAAAAAAATTCAAGCTCAAGCTGCTGCAGAGGAAAAAAAACTTCAAGCTGCTGCAGAGGAAAAAAAACTTCAAGCTGCTGCTGAGGCTGAAATTAGAAAAATGGAACATGAGGAAAGAAAACAGAAGATGGAACTTGATGAAAAACTCGCAATTTTGGAGTTAGAGAAATTGAAATTGGCGAGTACGGGTGCTCAGCAAACAACTTCGAGTACGACAAAGGAGTTTGTTAGTAGGATTAAATTGCCTCATTTCAATCCTTTAAAGGATGACGTAGCAGATTATCTAGATAGATTCCAATTTTTGTGCGATACGCATAACATAAAAAAGGAAAAATATGTTGAACAACTGATGCCATTTTTTACAGGTGACACAGTGACTACTCTTATGACAATAGACGAACATGAGAGGACTAATTATGATGTTGTCAGGGCAGCATTGCTAAAAAAATACCAATTAAAACAAGAAGACTATCGTCTTCGTTTTAGGACAATGTTGCCAGAAAATGGAGTAGATTTCTCTGATTTTGTTACAAAGATACGTCGTACATTTACACGATGGGTTGAGTTGTCTCAGATTGAGAAAACATATGAAGGTCTAATGGACTTATTATTGCGAGATAAGGTTTTGTCATCTGTTAATGATTCTTTTCTTGCATTCCTTCATGAGCGTAAGCCTAAAAACTTAAAAGAAATGGAGGAATACTGTTGTCAGTATGCCACAGCACATCCCCATGCTACAGTTAGCAATTCTAAAGTGAAAGAAGGGTTGCCAGCTGCTTCGGCAACACCATATGGCCCTAATTTCAGAAAAAAATTTCAGGGTGCTCAACAAAATTGGAATAGGGGAAGTAATCAAAATTACACTCAGAAGCGGAGTAATCCAACACATGATGGTTCTTCGTCTATGCAGTGGAGACAAGATGGTAGTTCTCGTAATTTTAGTGGTAATAATTTGAGACACTTTCGTAAAGGCTATCCAAATAATAACTATTCAAATTTTCGAGGTAATCATTCTCGACGTCAAGATTATGACGATGGTGAATTTAGAAACCGGGATTCAAACCGGAATGATGATTACAATAGGCAATATGATAACAATTACAGGGGAAATGATAGTCGAAATAATTACAGGGGAAATGATAATCGAGGTAGACCTAGGTTTAACAAAAAAAGACCTTACCAACAGGCAAACTCTGCGCAACAAGAGTTTGATGGAGCCTGTAATACAGTAAATGATAGTGGTAACTCTAGGGCTATCACTGGTTGTGCTTTCGATTTTGGGAGAGCAACTGAATGCCCCCAATGCTTAACATTGTTTGACTCATCAACTGTATCTACGCTAAGTTGTGGTCACCCTCTTCCTGCTCTACCTGCTACAGTTGCGCATGATGGGAGAGGATCTCTCATCTTACATAAAGGTCTAATAAATGATAGGCTAGTCTCAGTACTTTTCGATTCGGGATGTACTACCGTCGGGGTTAAGGAGTCTCTGATAGATCCTTGCTGTGCCACTGGAAAAACAATCAAATGTGTTACATTTGGTGGTACTATGGAAAGCTATCCTACTGCTATTATTAGGATTGACACTCCTTTCTTCACAGGAGATGTCCATGCATGTCTTCTTCCTAATCCTATTGCGGATCTTATAATCGGTCGTATTCATGGGGTTAAGGAATGCACCCCGCAACAAATTTCTAGTTGGGAAGAAAAAAACATTCAAACGGTCAATGCAGTGGTGACAAGAGCTCAAGCTCTTAATCCCCCAACTTCATCTGATAATAGTAATGAAGTTGATAGCCAAGACGAGCACTTGGTGATTTCCCATGACTCGTTTGTTAAACGTCAAGAAGAGGATCCTTCTTTGAAGAAATACTTCCTTCTTGCAAAGAAAGGGGATCCCAATCAAAATACGAATCACAAATCGTATATCACTATGAAGAATGGTATATTGGTACGAATGGTACAACACTCGGACAAGTCTATGCACTCGCAAATTCTTGTGCCTAAGTGTATGAGAGCCTTAATTCTTCGGCATGCACACGATTCTCAGTGTGCGGGACACATGGGTTTTTCCAGAACTAAAACTAGAGTCCTTGCGTCATTCTTTTGGCCATTCGTGAATAAAGACATCCGAATTTATTGCCGATCTTGCAAAATTTGTCAAGAGGTCAAGTCTAGGGGTCCGAGACATGCTGCTCCTATTCAGGCTGCAGATATTCCGATTCGGCCGTTTCAGAAAATGGCTATAGACATCATTGGTCCGTTCAAAATTAAGTCAGCCAGAGGACACCAATTTATCCTCACTTGCGTGGACATGTGCACGCGTTGGCCAGAGGCTATTCCTCTGAAGAGCATATCAACTGTCGATATCGCTGATGCTCTTTGGCTCGTATTTTCTCGTCTGGGATTCCCCGGAGAAATACTGTCGGATCACGGCACTCAGTTAATTTCGGACGTTATGTCTCAGGTAATGGCTACGCTAGACATTAAAAGGTCTCTCAGTAGTATTTATCATCCAATGTCCAATGGATTGGTAGAACGTCTTAACAGGACACTAAAGAACTTACTTGGCAAGATAACGGAGGATCATCCTGAAGATTGGGACAGGGTTTTACCTGCAGTCCTCTTTGCCTATAGAGAGGTTCCCAACGAGCATACAGGGTTTTCTCCTTTCGAACTTGTCTTTGGCGCGCAACCGCGCGGGCCAATGTCCTTGTTACACGATTTGATAACTTCCGATAATATTGACGATGATACACAATCGTCATATGAATATGTTATAGCTCTTAGAGAAAAGATTATCGAATCGTGCAGGTTAGCAACTTCATCTTCCGAATTTGCGAAAGAAAAAGCTAGGCGATTTGCTAATAAGAAAAGACGCCTACGTCAACTTTGTCCTGGAGACAAAGCATATGTCTTACTGCCCTCAAGAGAGAATAGACTTCTCATTTCTTGGAAGGGTCCATACACTATAGTCTCGAAAATTTCTGATGTCGACTATATTGTCGATGTGGATGGAAGGCATAAAACCTTCCATATAAATATGCTAACAGAGTTTATTGAACGTCCAGACTATTTACAGCCTATTTTCCAGGCGACGGACGACTCTCCAGTTCAACATGGTCACATCTCATCCCTGTCTGTTATACAGGATGAGGAAACTTTTTTTTCTGACGTGAACTTACCTCTTCCTGCGATTCCACTTACTTCAACGGAATCGTGGAGAGACGTTACAGTCTCTTCCAACTTGTCTTTTGAGGAACAGCGTCAAGTATCCTCTACGTTACAATCATATCAGGATGTCCTTACCGACATTCCTGGACACACAGATGTCATAGAACATGACATCATACTTACTGATCGTAATCCGATCAGAGTAAGACCATACCCAATACCTATTCATTTTCAAGCACAAGTCGAGAAAGAATTGGATGAAATGATTCAACTACAAATAATTGAACCATCCACTTCAGCTTATTCTTCGTCAATAGTTATTGTTCGAAAGAAAGACAATAACATACGTCTTTGCGTTGATTATCGCAAATTAAATCAAGTTACGAAGTTCGATGCTGAACCTATGCCGTTATTAGATGATCTACTTATTAGACTTTCTAAAGCTAAATTCTTTACTAAACTAGACTTGTCGAAAGGTTATTGGCAAGTCCCACTGACGGAACACGCCAAACCTCTCACTGCTTTTTCGACACCTAGGGGTCTGTTTCAATGGAATTTTATGCCTTTCGGGCTTATGAACGCCCCAGCGACTTTCGTACGCATGATGCGACGAATTCTATCAGATCGTGCAGATGTCATTGCATATTTAGACGACATCTGTCTTTTCAGCGATACTTGGGAAGAACACTATGTGGGTCTGAAGGAATTGCTATCTACTCTACGTGAGCATAGTTTGACTGCTAAACCCTCTAAAGCTTTTGTTGGGTTTAGTGAAATTTCCTTCCTAGGTCATCGAGTTGGTCATGGTCTGTTGAAGACAGAGGACCAAAACATTTCAAAGATATTAAATATCTCGGTTCCGAAGACAAAAAAGCAAGTGCGTAGTCTCTTGGGATTGATACAATTCTATGGAAGATTCATTGAGAATCTGTCCTCCATTATGGCACCACTTTCAACGTTATTGAAAAAAGGTTCTCCTAATATGGTGCGTTGGTCCCAAGAATGCCAATCTTCATTGGATCAGGTTAAGAATTTGTTCTCATCTCATCCTATCTTAAGACTACCGACGATTGATAAGACTTTTGTCCTTCGTAGTGATGCCTCTTCCACTGGCATTGGAGCGGCACTAATGCAGGAATATTCAGGAACTCTGCATCCTGTAATGTATATTTCTAGGAAGCTGAATGCGGCAGAAAGGAATTACTCGGTTTTGGACCGTGAATTGTTGGCTATGGTTTGGTCCATTCTTAAGCTACAAAGGTTCCTTCTGGGCGCGCATTTCTTTATGGAAACCGACCAAAAAGCTCTTACGGCTATGCAAAGTAAGGATTTGAAGAGCTCGAGATCTACTCGTTATGCTATTGCTCTTCAGCCTTTCCATTTCACGGTGCGAGCTATCCGTGGTTCGGATAATGTGATGGCGGACATATTGTCTAGATGCCCACATGATTCCAGTTAAATCTTGTGTCCTAGTTTTTCCTGATATATTTTCAGACTTAGGTCTGTCCTTAATATCATAATATGTTGTAATACAAATGTATTTGGATGATGTTTAGATAATTTAACAAATTTCATTTTGTCCATCCATCAGTGATATGTTGCTAAAATAGCATTGACATTTGTATATTGCTATGATTATATTATTTAGTAATGTTTGATATATGATTGGTATTGCCAGCAACTTAGGTTTCTTGAATGGTATCCCTTAGTTTGTTTGGTTTAAAGGAAATATTTTCTCTTATGTTGGGAGATGATTTGTACCCTCTTCTATTGTACCTGATATTAGGTTCATTGTTTGCATGAGCACAGAAGTGATACTGGTGCTATCTTGCTCATGAACATATTAAAAAAAAAAAAATTGCATTTTTTTTTTTTTACAGGGGGGTGGTAGTAATGTTGCTGTCATTTTCGACGGAGTCATCTGTCAAGTTATTTGCTTATGTTTGTATCATAAGTATAATTGTGTCTTTACCTGCGATGTCAGGTTGATTAGGGGTTGTCTTCCCTTGTTTATTCATTCATTGTGTTTGACCTGTAGGGTCAGAGGTTGACAGTTCGGCGTAGGCCTATGGGAAGGTTTTTTAAGCGGGAGTGAGATATACTTCCGGGAAGCCGGGAGGTCCTGTTTTTTCTGAAGGGACCAAGAGTCCATTGTTTTTCGGGGAGAATCTTCGAAGTAACTGCTATGGCAGTTTTCCCCAGTGAATCTCTGTGCGTCGGGATGACGACAGAATTCCTTGTGTAGTTCTGAGGATTCATTTACCAGGTAATACCGACCTTTATGCATTATTACGCTTTTCGGTGGCAGAACATGTAAAGGATTACCTAGGGTGAACAGCAGTTCACGGATCCGCCATTTCAGAACTTATATATTTGTGCTCGAGGTAGCCATCCAAGACTGTTAGTCTTATATTGTCCAGAAATCCAGTGACGAAGATATATTGTGGGAGCCGCAGATTGGCGGAACTTCTACCTACAATAAGTATTACTGCAGGGTTGATGATAACCTATTTAACAGAAGTACACGGCCGACGTTAGGACGAGGCCTGTGCTTCCGGCTATTATACTACAGCCTGATATGTGCAATTGGCAGGGAGTGCCAAGTTGCACCTGTGTGTCAAGGTAACTAAGGCATCTGACGCGTTTAGTCAGAGACGCCAAGGGCGACGCTACGAACTGTCATTACTGAAGAACTTTGCTATTGACCATGCACGTCTATTCTGATGTTTACCTTTTTGAATGCCAAATGTATACCTATCGATGTCAGGTCAACATGACCTTGTTACACTGACTGTTCCTGTTGATACTATGTGTGTTCCCGTCAATAAATGTCTTGAAACATGCCTGCAGTGTCAAAGCATCCTTGATTACTGCATGTGAGAGTATGGGTTGCAGGATCTACATCTATACGAGCCTAAACACATTCGCGTCTTCATTCGCACCCACACTCAATTCATCATACGCTCGCACTACACATCTAACAACATGTATACTGTCTTGGGCCAGTGATCACCTCAACAAGAAAAAAAGACAGTTACAGTGTGGCAAATATTTTTAAAACGATCCTACACACACACACACACACACACACACACATATATATATATATATATATATACATACACACATATACATACATACACACACACATATATACAAGGGGATTGACATAAGTCTTGGGCCTGACCATGAAGGAGTCACAGGAGGAAGATGAAACTTGGCACATTTAAAGTTCATCATATTTGCACTGAATGTGTGAAGTACGCGTTTGTTTCTTCAATGGGTTTTCCCGCTACGGTGCACGGCGCAATGTACCCTATTGACCGGATCTGCTGCTCCAAAGATTTGACAAAACAATGGAAAAGAAGAAGGCCAGAGCTGTGATAAAATTTCTGATGTTTCAGGGAAAAACACCTACAGAAATACACAGGGAGATGGAACCAGTGTTTCATGATTCTTGTCCTTCATACACTTCGGTAAAAGACTGGTGTCAACAGTTTAAGTGCGGCCGCTCAAATGTTGCTGATCTGCCAACATCTGGTAGACCAGCTTCAGAGTGCAACGATGAAAATGCAACAAGAGTGAAGAAAATCATTGACCAGGATCGAAAAATGACAATTGTGGAGATAGCTAGTAGAGTAAAACTAAATGAAAGAACAGTTTATAGAATTTTACACAGCAGACTGAACATGAGAAAAGTGTGTGCACGCTGGGTTCCGCGACTGTTGACACGTGAACAGAAGCAAACGAGGGTAAATTGCTGTCAACAGTTGCTCAAAAAGTGTCAGTCAAAAAATTTTTTGGAGACCATGGTGACAGTAGATGAGACTTGGGTACACCATTATGACCCCGAATCCAAAATTGCCAGCATGCAATGGAAAACCCCGGGCTCCCCAACACCTGTCAAGCCAGAGCGCAGAAATCTGCGGGAAAAGTGATGCTGACTGTTTTTTGGGACGGCAAAGGTGTCCTTTTGAAAGATTATCTGCCTCGTGGCAACACAGTTAATGGACAGTACTATGCAGATCTTCTCACCAAACTAAGAAAGGTTGTGACCAGGAAACGAGGGATAACGCGCACTCAAAATCTTCCTTTGCTTCAAGACAACGCGCCCTCTCACAAAGCACGGCTTGTGCAGCTAGCAGCCAACGATTTGAATATTGAAATTCTTCCACACCCACCATATTCTCCAGATTTGGCTCCATCATACTTTTTTCTATTCCCAAATCTTAAAAAACAGCTAAAAGGAAATCATTTTGACAGCGATGAAGAGGTTATACTGGCATGTGATGACTGGTTTAGTTTGAAAAATAGGGTGTTCTACTCCCAAGGTCTTTTCAAGGTCAAGCAGAGATGGCAGAAGTGTGTCAATTCAGACGGTGGCTATATTGAAAAGGAATAAACACTATGCAAAATTTCAGCTCTCTGTGACATGTTCTTCATGGTCAGGCCCAAGACTTATGTCAATACCCTTGTATATACATATAATTGCTTTGTTCTAGTAATATTACAAACATCATGTGCATTATTAAAATACAAGGTCAAATTGAAATACAGATAAAAGTCATATACACTCGTAGACACACACTTTTACCAAAAGTCTACTCTCATTAACATAACAATAAAACAACGAACGTGTGATATATGCATTCATAATAAAAAAAGTCAAGTTAAGCATGCTGTGTGATTTTCCCCCTGAGTTTAAGAGCATTTGCAGTACAAGAACCGCGTCAAAGACCTCCCACGATTACACTCAGGGACCAGTGGACAATGCAGACGTTGACACTTCAACGGCGTCCAGAAATGTGGTCAACATGACCTCCCGTGAATACATGAGTAGTTTAAAAGGTCAAGCTTATGTTCCTTTTTGTACTTTTTTTCCATTGTGGACAACCAGGTCATTCTGACCGAAGTCCACACTGTCTGCTCTTTTTTTTAAATAAATTTTTGCCTCGTTTTGTTTTTTTGTTTTGTTTTTTTTTTATAATTATTTTTTCAATCTTTATTCGTATTCTGTTTGAATTTACAAAACATGTTCATTTTACATATTTCAATAAAGAAGTTTCAATGAAAATACAATGAGCAGCTGCATAGAAAACCTTTCACTCCGTAGCACACACTTTTTTACACACTCTTTCTTGCACTCTGAAGTTGCACATTTTTTGTGATGATACTATTGATTGAAAAGAGAACGAAAAAAAACGGATAAATAATTCATAGACCCTCGTTCTTGAAATTTTAAAGCGCACTCTTTGTTATAGTGATAATAGTCAAAACAAAGGGATGCGGAAAAAACAAACACCTGAACGGACTAATTTTTTTTTTGTTTTTAACTTGCACCCAAATGTTATTAGGCTTGTTTATTCGATTTCTCAAGATGAAATAGAGCAAAATTAAATTTGGCCTCAATAATGTTAAAGAATAGGATTGTTCCGGTTTGTAAAATATTCCCAATGGAAAATAAAATACAATCGATCTCAAACACACACTCACATACACACTTGCCGCTATTTCGACAACTGCTACTGACTACTTCCAATGCTGACATTCGTGACTGTCCGGGTCCCCATACTTAACGGTGTCGGATACCGTTGGTCGTAAATCTTCAACGTGTCATAGCATTCCATAGATTTAGAAACTGGCGCGAAACGCACAGGGTCAGCATTAAAGATTCTTTACATTTCCCAACTCAGTTTTTTTTCCGACCGAAGACCATACTGTTTGCTGCTGACTTGAGCAAAATTGTCCTATAAAAACTCTTACTTCTGCATCGTCCGTCTTAACCAAAATAATAATAACAAATAAATACAAAATAAATAATAAAATAAATAGACTACACATGAATATATGCATTAAAATGTAAACATAATAATGACAATAATAATAATGATAATAGATACATAGAAAATAAAATAATAATAATTTAAAGGCAGGCTTCTCTCTGCGGACATGACAAAAAGGAGGATGAAAATTTTTTAACTTACACTGGACAGGTTTTAAAATAAAGCGTCACTCGCTGGAGGAACAAATTTAGGAGAAAGGCTGGGCGGATAACTTTGCAATCAAATACTGATTGAATGCGACATTTCCAAATTAAAAAACGGAATTCCGAGAGTAAACAAATTAATTTAAAATGGATGTCTGGTAGTGTCTTGGGAATTGAATTAAGCATAATCGCTTTGAAAATGTCTGTTTTTTTGTGTCGTATGTGTGTCCAGTATGTCTTGTAAGATTCTCTGTGCTGGTATAATTGTACTACATTTATAGAAAATGTGTTCCTCACTTTCTTGCACATTTGCCTGGCACATCTTGCATCGTGATTTCCGTTTTAATCTGTGTGCTGCTCTTTCTGTGGTTGGTATCATGTTATATAAAAGTTGATATGTGACTTCTCTGACTTTTGGTGCGATGCTTTTGTTGTGAAGATCGGTGAAAATCTCAGTGTAATCTGTTATAAAGTAATTGTAACCTCTTTTAATTCTTAGGTGTAAAGGTGGTGCTTGTAACCTGACTAAGTGTTTGTAAATTTTGTTTGTTTTCTGGTTAATTAAAATTTCGTGTCCTCTGATGGCTTGTATGCATGTCCTGTAAAAGTGTGGTAGTGTGCAGTAATGGTGTGGGACATTGTTCTTTAGTGGTCTCAGTCTTGCAAGTCTACCAAGTCTAAGCCCTACGTAGTAATGGGCTAATGTGTGTTGTTCTGGGTCTCTTATTATAATTCCTACATGTCTGATTCGAAGTGCCTTTATTTTTGTCCCTATATCCTGGAGGGCAACTCCCCCGAATCTTTTCTCTTGCTTGAGTGTTTGATGATTAATGCTAAATAAAGTGTGCCCAAAAACCAAACGCCTAATCTCCTTGTTTATATCTGTCACCGTATGTTGAGGAGGGTCAAAGACTAGCAATGTAAATTATTTTTGGAATAATAAAGCAGTTCACTATTGCGCTTCTGAAAACATTGTTGTATTTTTGTATTTGTAGCGGTGAAGCGTGTCTGTGGTATATGCGACTAAGTTCTGCCATGTGACTTTGTGTGTGCGGTTCGGGTGAGCTGGGAATTATATACCATACAGTTTCATGTTTGTTGTTGACGTTAAATCAAAGGGAAAATCTGATTTGTTTTTCAATTTGCCTACACCCATAATTGTAGACTTTTGGACGTTTAATTTTGACCCACTACCTTTACCAAAAGGCCTGAAAGTGTCTAGAATATTTTGTATAGACCTATCATTGGGGGAAAAGAAGGTAGTATCGTCTGCGTAGGCAAGCAACTTTTGTTCCTCTTTACCTTGAATAAAAGTGCCTCTGATGTTACTGTCTTGTCTAATTTTCTCTAGCAGTGGTTCTAGGGCGAGTACATAGAGTAGAGGAGAAAGGGGACATCCCTGCCTAACAGATCTTGTCAGCCCAAAGGCCTCAGTAAATGAATGATTTACCAAAACCTTGCCTTCGGGTTTTGTGTATATAATTTCAATCCACTTTCTAAAGTATTGACCAATGTTGCAGTATAGTAAAGTTTTATGGAGGTATGAGTGGGATATTCTGTCAAAGGCTTTTTCCTGGTCTAGCGATAGGATTGACGACTGGCAATCCTTCTGATGTGTGTAGGTGATGATGTCTCTTATGAAGTGTACGTGCTGATGAATGTTTCTGTGCTGGACACTACACTTTTGGTCTTCGTGTATGAGTTTAGCCATGAACGGTTTGAGTTTGTTAGGGTTTTGGCTTAAAATTTATAGTCGGTGTTAAGGAGTGATATTGATCTGTAGTTTTAAGCTTTGTTTTGTCATCCTTAGGGATTAGATCATTAGAGTGATGTATGACATGTTGAAACTAGACAGAAATTCCTTTTTCGCGAAAGATTCTGAATATACCAACGGGCTGATCCCTTAGTACGGGATGGATTGATTTACCGGCCCTAAACATCGTGATCAATGGCGAAAACCTATCTGCTGTTGCCCTAAGAGAAACGTAATATAACTTCAGAGAAGAAAAAATCCAACATCATTAAAGCTGAGAAAAATGCATTAAAAGCTGAAAGACTAGCTCTAATACTAAAACTTAAGACTGGCTGAAAAATATTTAACTAGCTAGCATTGTTTTTTTATTTTTTATATATTAAAAAAAATAATGCATTTTCTACTATGTGTATTCCACAAAATTGAATTTTTGCTTAAAAGTGTTTAATCTGTACAAAAGCAGTAAAAACATTTTACAATCTATGCAATGTAAAATAAATAACATTTTTATGTATTTTTATTTCCCTTGTTAATTAACAAATTTGTTTATTACTTCCCTTTAGACTACTAACGTGATCAAAGTCTTTGTTATCTCCCGTAATGTCGCGTTTTAACACTGTCAGGGGCACCACATGTCTATTATCATCATCATCACCAGCTGCCATCTGCATACGAAGGTCAGCAGCAATGGATCTTCGGCGTCTTCCGTCTCTTGCCTTGATAGCTCTTTCCTGTCCATCTCTTGATGTTATCTTCCCATTTATAGCGCTGAATTCGTCTTGCACGTTTGCCTTCAGCTCTGCATTGCATTATGGTCGTTAAGCAAGGTGTTATATCTGTTCATATGGCCAAAATATGTTAGCTGTCTGATTTTGACCTTTTTTCATAAATTCTCTTTGCATTCCTACGTTTTCCAGAACCTCTTTATTTGATTACTTCTCATTCTCAATCGTCTAGACATCCACATCTCAAGAGCATCTATTCTTTCTTCTAATTGTGTGTTAACTGTCTATTTTTTTTTAACACCATACGTTCATGAAGAGTATATATAACATTTGATGATTCTTAGTTTTAATTTGTAAGCTAATTGTTTAGATTGTTAGTATTTGTATCATGCTGTTGAATGTAGCTTTGGCCATTCCTACTTTCTTCCTGATTTCTGTGTCATATCAGCTGTTTTCTGCTATTATATGACCAAGATATGCGAACCTCTTAAATTGGTCCAGAAATTATCTATTTATTTTTATCTTTTATGTTGATTTATCGTCTGTTTTGCTAATTATCATAGTTTTCGTTTTTTCAATGTCAGTACATATTCACGACTTATGCTGTTTACTTTCTTCACCAGTTCTTATAATTCCTGATCACTGTCAGTTAACGAAACTGTTACCTTCTGTTCATCTATTTCAAATAAACAACCCTTTCCAAATGATAATAGACGCATAAGTGGATGATACGAGTCAAAACACCATACAGTGGTAATTGCTTTACAAAATAAAGTAAGCCTGAAATTAATTTTTTTATGGGCAAACTTTTCGACTGTAAAGACTCGCATGTTAATTAAAGGATCTGGATTTATTCCTTTTTCGATCACGCAGACCAGACGCCAGAGAGTAGATAGAAAGATTTTGCTAGGAAGTGATTAACTCTGGGGCAGTGTTCCCATATTTGGAATTTTCTGACGTTTTGAGTTTCCATACAGTTTTAAAGTTTAAGGGTCATTTCTTTTCAAGTTTTTTTTTTTTTTTTTTAAAGTATGGTAAAGTTATACACAGCTGTAGGGGAAACTGAATGTTAAATAATAACATACAAAAGTGGGACGAATCCACACAAAAACTTAGTTTAAGCGTACGTGCCCCGAAAAAGGGCCCGCCACCCCCCCCCCCCCCCGCCCCCACCCCCCCCCCCCCCCCCCCCTCCAGTCTCAAACACCAATGAAATTCGGTCCCGAATACTGGCATGTCGTCCTTTGAAAGTTAATATAAGGAGTAACTTTGTGAAATTACTGCTGTTCAGTCCTAGCATTTTCTCTACTTGTCCATAAAGTATTTATAAAGTGTATCCATCAGATCCTGCTCTGTCTTAAGACGATGGTAGCCATCAGTAAAAGAATTGGCTCATGAGACATGCAAGAGAACGTGAAAGACGTGTTCATCGTCATCATCGTCGTTTTCCTTTGCGTTGCTCGTGTATCATGGGTCCATCACTGCAGCATTTCCCCTTGCAGGAAGCCTGCACCAAGCAGTCACGTGTTCTTGTGGCGGTGTTTATGTGGCAATTTGTATTACTGTACATGATGAGGATGACAGACCCATGCACAACCTGCTAATAAAGCCTTGTACGACATGCCTGAAGATGTAGTAGGCCTATTCGTTCTTTGACTATTCAGAGAACTCGGAAACAACACAAGGAATACAACTAATTAGAACAAATAAAAGAAATGCGCACAAAGTATGATTGCTGACAACAAAGAAATCTTGCTAAAAATAAATTTCTACAAATTGAAAACATTTTTTAAAGTGCCAAAGCGAGGTCCCAGCTTTAGTTCGTTTGTTCGTTCATTCGTACTCTTCATAAAGCTGGGCCTAGTATAGTGAAGGCTTTAACCATTCACTCCCTACGGCAGCATCTGCAAGGGGGCTCAAAGCTGCTCACTCCTGACACAATGTTCCACATGCCCTGTAAAGTATACTCATTTCATAGCAGACTGTTCGAATATTTCATGAGTTCTGATTATGTGCCACCTTAACTTCAATATGTTTCAAATCAATGTCTAATGTACTGTATGATGGGTTAGGATTTTGTTGCTGTTGTTGTGTTTTTTTTTCTTTTTTCATTACTTTTTTTCATTACTTTAAAAAAACATATTGAATTTTGATTATGCTTGGATACCTGTACTATAAATGTATGTTGATATATTACCTTTATAATGTTGCAAGCCTTTGAATTAATGCTTAAAGTAACATGTTGGAATGAAAGGATACAGTTTGCAAGATGAGAGAGAGAGAGAGAGAGAGAGAGAGAGAGAGCAAGGAAGGGCAGAATGTTACACGAGTCTGCACGCTCAATTCTTAACCCTTTAAAAATAATGTTCTTCCGTTCGTTCATTCCTTCCGATTGGTTGACCTTTGCAATCACCCCAAATGCTGGTGACTCGACTGCGTATTTTTTGTGTGTAGGGTATCCTCTACTATCCCCTGACTAATCAATTAACATGAGTGATCACAATTGAAATTTAACAGAGTGTGCAGTTAATAATTTTTTTTTTGCTTGTTTAAATATGTGTTTATACATGTTCTGATTTCGTAAGAATGCACTTTTATCAGCTGTCATTTAGTTTCCGTACGGAACGACAGCTGATTCATATTATAATATGATTTTTCATATAATTTTTCATATTATAATATGGAGAAACCCGGATGAATATTAAAGGAGCAGGATAGAATGGAAGTTGAAACACAAACACACTTGGCTCGATTCAGCACGTTTTGCAAAAAATTGTGATGAACGGATAACCTATGACGTCATTGCTCTCTAGTTCGGAGGATACAGAGGTACAAAACGGAGAGAAACGGTCTGAAATAGGACTCACCGCCAAAATTGTTCAAACACAGAAGAAAAGACAGAGCTCGCCACCAATCATTTTGCCACCTTTATGTGTGTGCAGCCTGTCAGGCCATTGATGCCCCATGTATTGCTGAATTGAGGGTAAGCTGACTCGTTTAGTAAACATGTATTAATAATTAAGCAGTTTGTTGCCGGTACGATAATGTCAGTAGTGACTTGTATTTTCTACAGTTATTGACACACTAGACCCTGTCTAGTTCTCAGAGTCTCTGTGTAGTTCTCAGAGTCTCTGTGTAGTTCTCAGAGTCTCTGAAGAGACAAACAACGAATAGGACTGCGGCACACTCATGCATTCGTCGTATGAGGCTACTAATAGGAGGTTGTAAATGGGACAGGAAACATCCTCAAACTGCTTCGACAGCCATTGCTACAAGAGTATGTCAATGATCGGTGTTGTAAATTAATCTCAGATAGGTAAGTTGTTTATAGCCCTGTCTGAACAGAGGTGATAGTGATGACAATGTGAAAGTAAGGGGTAAGAAATAGTTTTTATCATGAGGCGATCGTGTAAGAGAAAGGACAGTCTCTGGATAGAATAATTTATCTAATCCAGCCTATCTGGACGACTAACTTTAAATCAGACGTACTTTCTCTCCCTGTAAGAAATACAAGTTACACTGCACTCACATGCGCACAATTCTGTGACAAATACGCACGAACGTGAAAACAAACTATGAATAACATATAATGGATAGGGGTTGACCGACACAATAACTAAAGGTTAAATAGATTTATTATCAATAGAAAATCGCTACATAAATCATATACATCAGTAGATCATGGTTACAGACAAATGACAATTAATCAAATAGGTTCTCCCCTCTGGTAGAGGAAAAGAAAAGAAGATCCCCACAGAGGTTAATTAGCCCAAAAGATCAAAAGTTAACAATACGTTATGAGATAGTCAGTATGGGAAAAGAACAGGTTCTAAATGTAAATTATCCCGTGACTACTCAGATTAGTAAGACAAAAAGAAGAAACCTTATAAGTATACTGATGGTAATCAAAGACATAAGTTTCTTTCTCCATTCATTCAATTCACATCCATTCAGTGGCCAATTTCAGATTTATGCTTACCCCATAAGTAGTTGTTGCAGGCATTCCAAGGAAATACACTAATAAGTAATAAGACTATGTATTGTCAAAATTGAGTTGTGCCGAATCCAGCCCCAGATTCGCCGTAATTGCTGACTGCAAATTTCACGGGAATCGCTAGAGTCGGTGATTTAATTTTCCTGGATACAATAAGTTATTTCTGCCTTCAGTTGGGGGGAGTAAGGTTCATATGTTGTGATAGCCGATGTAGGATAAATAGAACATAGATAGTTCCTAGGTGTCTAGCTTCAAGTGACTGTGACACTAGGTTAAGTTACACAAATGTTGCTAACAATATATTTCGCCACAGGTGCCTGCTGAGGTTGATATAGAAATGGAATTCTGGTAAAAGTTCTGGTCCAGTTAATATTATAATTAATGTTTCTATTTCTGGTTTCTATCATGAAAAAATGAGGAAAGACCCCACCTCCATCCTTATGACCGAGAAAGGTAATTTCAGAAAAACCTATTCTCGTTTTTGATGTTCGAGCTGTGATATTATGATCACGTAAGGTATCTAATAAAGTGGGAATACCGTGGACATGATCATTCCAAGACTGATGGAACAGACATATATCATCAATGTACGTAATCAAGTCCTCACGATCAGAAAATAATCTCCTCATCATGCGCACAGAAGTCGCAGGAGCATTAACAAGTCCAAAAGACAAATAGTTAAAATGAAACAAACCTAAAGGAGTAGCAAAAGCTGTGTATGGTTTAGATTTGTTAGACAAAGGGACCTGCCAGTAGCCCTTTGAGAGATCGAATTTAGTGAAGAAAGTGGCAGTAGATAGTCTTTCAAGAAGTGATTCAAGCACGGGAAGAGGTTCCGCGTCTTGAATGGACACTGCGTTTAATATTCTATAATCTATAAAAATTCTAAAAGATTTGCCATTTTTCCTAATTAACACCACAGGAAAGCTTTATGGTGAATTGGAAGGTTCTATAATGTTCAATCTAATCATTTGTTTTATCTCATCTTGCACTTGAGATTGCAAATGGATAGGAATAGGATACGGTTTCAGTTTAATTGGCCTGAAATCCGTTAACGTGATATCATGTTCAATGACATCAGTATGCCCAGGTATATCCGTTAGCACATCAGAAAAAGACTGAAGTAAGTCAGAAATCTGATTTTTCTGATTGGAATTCAAAGAAGGATCAATGGAAACATCTTTCCATGATTCAATCGCTAACGAATGAATATCTGGTAACGACAGAATAGGTTCA
The DNA here is from genome assembly GCA_024509875.1 of Oreohelix idahoensis. NCBI lineage: Eukaryota > Metazoa > Mollusca > Gastropoda > Stylommatophora > Oreohelicidae > Oreohelix > Oreohelix idahoensis. The sequence continues at coordinate 393,937 of JAMPIV010000790.1, forward strand.
CCATCATCATCAAAGTCAGAAATTTCTTCTTGGATTACTGCCAAGGAAGAACGACGATCAATAGATTCGTCAATAGAATCAAAGATAGGACGAAGATGTTGTGGTCTAGTGTAAAACTAATGTAACATATTTATGTGAAAAATACATGCATCACCAACACATAAATTCATGAGCCTACTAGGCCATGTAGCTTTATCAATGCCAAACTCATGACAATAGGTCTCAAATCTACTCAGGAAGCATTGGATATCATCTATGGAAGCGTTAAATTTAGGTAAATTTACCTTAACAAATTTGTTATGATCTCTTTTATCATCATCCATATTTCTGATATTCACCTGAGGTTGTTGCAATCTTAATTTCTCAAGTTCAATTTCAGCTAATTTGATTTCTTGAGCATGTTTTAACTCAGCCTGAGCATAGGCTAGTTTTTCTTTTTCAAGAGGTAACTCTTGTGCTCTTCTTTCTTTTTCTAATTCTTCTTGTCTTCTTTCTTTTTCTTCTTGTCTTTTGATTTCCTTATCTATATACGATTGTAAGGCTTGTCCCTCCAAACCACAATCTTTTCCAACCTTTACCAAGTCTTTCAAGGTTGACATGTTTTACTTTTAATGTGCTTTTTCAATAGCAACAAATAAGGTAACTTAATAATATTATTACTTTATGAATAATATTTCAATAATTTTAACACCACTTCAAATTCACTCAACTTGATGCATTAATAGCAAAAGATGCAGATGGTAGCAATGGAGCATAAAAGAAAGGTACAAACAGCAGACAGAATACAGTGATCAGAGCCCAAAAGAAGAAAATACAAATGGAAAACCAAGGCAGAATTATATGAAATAGAACAATGAAAAATAATAGCTCTATCCACACATATGACAATACATCACGATTTGTTTACAACATTAATGCCATCTATTAACTCAAAGATAGTAAGGTAAGAATGACAGTATCACAAACAATAATGTAGCAAACTGAAGAAAAAATTATATAGAACTGGACTACAACCATAAAATGACACTTAACAAAACTTCACTGCTAACAGTGACAGGTCATGATTACTTCAATAGCAGCAGATTCACACAGCGTTGTAAAGCCGGCCCCGCTATTTGAAACAATCACATTCCAAACCCTAAGGAAACGCTTATGAATCTATCGACCAGTCGAAACGGTATTGATAGAAACATAAGTCCCAGCCTACCTCCCACAGATTAAACACAACACACCATTATCACATGAAACATAAATGCTGAAAAAATACGCCGGCAAACAAAGACAATCTAGTCACACGATGTATGAAACTATAAACGTGACTTATCTGAATGCCAGGCCTCAAAATTCTCCTAGTTCCAAAGGCTGTTCCTCCCAGCACTGATGCGAACAGGATACCAAGACCTCTCAATAGGTCTACACGTAGAACACAGCTGATCCGATTCAGAATACACTTGATTCATCGACGTCAGGAAAATTCGCCATCTTCGGCAGAAAAATAGATACTTTCATACATCCAGGGTGTAGATATGATATACTTGTATAGTTGCTCTTTGGGAACTTGCAGACATGAAGAACTGTAATGTAGAAAACTGTTCCGGCCTTTCTCATACTCTAACAGACGACAGACGCGCCATTTTGAAAATCTGGGTTGAAGCAAAATTTCTTAGGCGATCATCGGCTTGTAGCTCAGAAAAAGGTAGTGGTACATCGGCTTGACGCCCCCAGTAAATGTTAAGGAAATAATTCTTTAATCTGATGGATGGTGCAGATTCTTGTTCCCTCTCCGAGTTCATTAAGAGTATCTGTAGTAGCTAGACCCTGGTGTCCAGACGGTCTAGGGTTGATTTTATAATACAGTCCGACTTGCAAAGTTCACACAAACGTAAGGCTAGTCTTTAGCAATAGGAAAACTTCATAAGCCTGATTGACGTTTAACAATATATATACTTTAATGCACGAAACGTAGCTCCTCAATAATGCATCCATTAAATTGACAATGGCAATCTCTAGCCAGTCCATAAAGTAAGTCTATCGTCATGTAGACTACAGGAACAATGTCAGAGTCATCATGCTGAAGTATTTAATATATAATATTCACTCATTCCTCTCCTTTCAGCGCTGACAAGTCCGTACAAATATAATCGAGCTTAGGCTTCAAACGTAGGACGACCTAGCTGATCTGAAACACATAAAACTCTATATCCAGAGTACACTTTTGGAGCTCGTGCAAACACGACTTTCTCACATAGAGAGACACAGCCAAAGAGGCCGAACTACCGCTCACATGTTCGATCTGAAACCGGCAAGGATCGTCTGCTTAAAATTAGCAGACTATGTGACGTACTTCCGGGGTAGTCCTAGTAACGCTTGTCAACAAGGAAGTCAGTACACAAACCAAGTGGAGAGCGACCGAAACTGTTATGAATTTAGTCATAACAATGTGGCCATCACTGTTACTGGTCCCCTTGCAAGAGGCCTGCACCAAACAGCCTCACGCGCTTGCTGTGGTGGTTTCTGAAGCAATTGGTTTTACATAATGAGGTTGCCTACCCCATTCACAACCTCATATTAGTAGCTTTATACGACATGCCTCAGAGTGCAGTAGTCCTAGCCTGTCATTGTCTCTTCAGAGACCCCGGAGGAACTACACGGGGCAATAAACATCAGACCCATATAATAATGTAAACGTGTGTATGATTATTAACACTTATTTATTTATTTCATTATAATTAAAGAGACAAGTTTTCGTCTCAGTAATAGTAAAAGCGATAAGATGAATACAAAAGATTTATAATAAATACAAATTGCTGCCACAATAGTTTAGCGCATGAACACGTTTATTTTTAAAAGAGCAACACGCGAAGAGCCGCTGAATGAAAATTTGCACGTACAATATTCCCAAAAACAATAAATAAACACACACACGTATAACGTAAATTTTTTTCAACAGTTTCTCTAGGTGTTACTTCATTCATCTTTCATAATGTTTAGATATTTATAAGATATTACTTTTTAATCTGTCTCGCTTTAGTTTCTTGGGATACTCGGACAATGCTTTTAAAGTAGCATGTTTTTGCATATTTAAAAGAAAAAGGACGGGAAAAATTCAATACCTGTTCGTGTAATGTCAGCTAACATGTGTGTGCGTACAATATATAGATAGCATCTCTTTATAAATACGTTTTCTTAGCAATAATTCGGCAGTAATGGAATTGCGTAGCAGGGGTTAAGCTGGTTGTGGAAAGTTATTTTAGGTGCTCAACCTTAGTCAAAAGGTTGAGAAACACTGCTCCATAAATTTTATCTACATATGGATTCCTTTTGTAAACTGGTGCTTGCGTAGAATAGAAAGACTGAAATGGTAAGACAAAGTCTTAAATGTGGAACTGATGACAAGAACCAGACAAATGCCAGTGGAATAAGAGCTGAGAAGAAGAAGCTGGCGATGGATAGGACATACATTGAGGAAACCTGTTGATAGCATTACAAGGCAGTCCTTGTTCTGGAATCCACGGGGAAAGAGAGGCAGAGGTAGACCAAAAAAAAAACACATGGAGAAGATTACTGGATACAGAGGTGAAAATGATGAGAAAAACATGGAAAAATTATTTGAGCGGATGACACTGGACAGGAAGACTTGGCATGTGTTTGTTGAAGGCCTATGCTCCTCAGGGAGCTAAAGGTTATTAATTGATTGACTAAATATGTATTCGTGCAGAACCCATTGATGAACGACGCATTTTATGTAACGCATTTTTTTATATATTGAGCTTGGACTGAATTATACAATTATTGCCTGTTTTATGTCTTGATCATCGTGTTCTTAATCAAGTTATTGTTAGAGCGTCCAATTAGCACAGCGGTTAGAATGCTGGCCTTTCGCTGTAAAGGTTATTCTGTTCAAAACTCGGTGGCGTTATGCTCCAACCTACCCAATTGTAAATGGGTACCTATGTTCTTCAGTTAAGGAACACAAAGGCAATGCAGACAGGAACTGGTCACATCACCTCTCTAAGCTGGACCTAGTATAGTCAAGTCTCTAACACTTCACCTTTTTACGGCAGTATCTGCTATGAGACTACCTTTACTATTTTTACCTGTAATTGTACACCTTTAAACAAAATTTGCCGTGCTACTGAACTTGTACAGTTTTTCTGCTGAGGTTTTTCACGTTTAAACTAGAAGTTGTCAGTAGTTTGACGTACCTGAAAGTAACCATTTATGTTTAGTATGGTTGGATCAAAAACATCCACAGAAGCCTAGATTCTTTAGGAGCTGGTGTGAATCCACTGTGCTGGTCACACAGGAGTACCAGGCAATGAGAGAGCTGACAGACTAGCTTCGTGAGCACCCATAGTGGGGATATTGCATGTGCATAACGGAGAAAACTAAAGACAATTAATGACCGTCTGTTCGACAACAAACAATGAAATATATGAATCAACAAGGCTAAAACTGTTGGAATTTTGCATTAAACGTTAAACACGCAGGGATGGCCATATGAAAAGATGCATCCGTCGTGTATACAACCAGCGTGCTACAAGAAGAGTAAGCATTCATACACTTTGGCATTTGCTGTGGGAGACTGCTCACCTATGGGTTTCCCAGAGTGCAATGATGTCAGTTCTGACCAAAAATAATAATAGTTGATATAACTAAGTAAACATTTACATTGTGTTTTTAAGCATATTGCCAGATGTCTTTTTTCAGGTTTGATTACTTAATGTTGGTTAACAAAAATTACACACTTGATTGGTTTTTTTTTTTTTACAAGTGCATCCTTTTACATTTAGTTCGTGCGCACGTTCATTTTTACTGTATGAGTGTTAGTCAAAGAATGGAACCAGGCCAGGAGGAAGACAGCCGATAGGATAGTATGGCGCTCTCTCTCTTCCAAATCTCTACACCTCACGGTAGAAGAGGAACGACTAAGTAAGTAAGTAAGTGTTAGTCAAAACATGGTTTTCAAGAAAAGTCATAGGCCATTTTTGTGAGTGCTATAAATGATGTAGAACTCAATAGACGCGTTTGCCACACCAATCACATAGAACGTCATGACACTTCAAGATTGTAGCAACATCACAGGCCACCTTACGAAGCTAAACAGAAGCGCTTGCTCCGCTAAATTCAAGGAGCTAATGAGGCACTGCAAGAGTGCTCATTTGGATCAAATTATGTACGCCTTAATTTATTCATTTCCACGAGCAGAATGGAGTATCGAGAACATTCACGAAAATAGTCCCACTCGACGAAGAATCCGTGTAGCAAAACACTCGGCGATCGTTATGCATGTGTACTGGAAGCAATGTTAGCAGCTGCATGAAAATCCCATAATGATCACTTGCATTCTGTGTATCGCTTGACCAGTCATCTATCCAAAGAACAGTTGGTTTATTTGCATAAAGGAAAATAATTTTAAACGCGTGCATCTGATTAGTCACACATCTCATAGCATGGTTCCTTTTTAATGCATGGAACCTGTATTATGTAAGCTCTTTCCAATACATGGAATCAAAATGCAAGACACTTTTAAATATATACTGAACAACATTTTTAGTCAAGAACTACGAGTACATTAAGATAAAAGCGTTAACGATAAGGAGACAAAGCTGCTGTGTCGCACATTTACTCTGTGATTACCATGAAGGATGAGAGGTTCTAGTTGAGAACTTTTCTGCGGCATGTTAATGGAGGCCCCGTGCAGTTCCCGGGTGTTGGGGGGTGGAGGGGGGTGGTCTCTTATAAGAGAAACAAAGAGTATGACTAATGCTGTGGTTGAAAAATGGGGCTGGCAACATCATCATGTCAAACAAATTGCTCCTGGAGCAACAGCTGAACGAGCTGGTGAGTGTTTTGTGCACGCTTCCTCGAAGAAGGCCAACTGCAGTGGTGAGTCCAAACTCCATGAGGAAAGAAAAGGAAAATAATGATCAAGACTGATGATGATGTTGATGGAGGTGTGAGTTTTAATAACCGACTGATGATGATGTTGATGGAGGTGTGAGTTTTAATAACCCGAAGCCATTTTATGGCATTCCATACGAGTTTTTAAGATCAGCAGTACTTAAACGTAATATGCTGGATTCCAAAATGGGTTCGTTGCGGACTTTGGCGCTGATCTACATCTTGAAATAGACATTAAAAAATCCATCCAGGTACTCTTTTTGAAACGTCATGTTATATAAAAGGACCAAACAAGAAACTGTAGAGCAGAGTTTCTGGCGACAGAAATTCCAACAGATTTTATGGGGGAAAAAGGGGGACGGGAAGAAGAATTGCTCACAGTGGGTTTCATAATTATAATGCGACAAGTAGAACGTCTGCTTTTAGCACGAGCATTTCATCACGTGAGTGCAGCAAGCTCTGAGGTGCGTCAATGATTACAATCGATGAAGCTTCGGAGTTCTCCTTCCATTCACTGCGAATTATAGATCTCGTTATGAGGGAAATAATGAATGACATCGCTAAAAATATCTGGCTTACAATGTCTTCAAAATAAGGTCTCCCGACTGTGTACGTCCCACGGAGGCTGATGAAGGGAAGGTGAACACGGACAGGCCTTGCACAACTGAAGCGTTCAAAGAGGCTGGCAGACATTTCAATAATTATGTTTTACTATTATTATTTTTAGAATTAAAGTAGACGATGAAGTTAGATAAATGTAATGCCAGCTATAATATCGATTTCCTGAACTTAATAATATCGTTAAGTTTTTTCCTAGTAGTAAATTGCTTTACACGCTTCTGGAGTTCCTTACGTGTGTCAATATCTACCAGTCTTTCTAATGATCACTACATTGTATATATTTTTTTTTAATCTACAAAATAGTTTTAATATTTCTTGCAACATAGCAAAGGTATTTCGAATTTTTTTTTCTTGACTACATTTACTGGTGGTGTTTTCTGTCCTAAAGTATCCTCTTTCTGTTTTAAAATGAAGCAGCTTTTTGTTGACTGATATTTTTAATTATTCAAGAGTTTGATATTTTTGGTTCATCTCTTTTGAATAATTTATATGCATGCCTTCCTTCGCTTCAAAATTAAGCCATATCGGTCGCTGTGTGTCCCCGCATGACCAGGACAGCAGATCCACACCCGTTTCTGAATGTTTATGGCCTCTATCTATTTTCTCCTTCAAGTTTTAGCTATCCCTTTTGGACCTTCCGAAGCTTGGACTGAGAGTCCGACACAGTGAGAGAGCTGACAGACTAGCGTCGAGAGACTCTCAGCGGAGACATTAAATGTGGATAAGGGCGAGATACTAAGGGTAATTAACAATCGCCTGTTCAAGAACGACACTGCCGATCAATCTATCGACACGTGACGGACTGTTGGAATTCGGCATCAAACTGAAGATTAACTGGGATGGACGCAAGAAAGGCTGAATCATGCGTGTATGCAGCCAGCGTGCTATAAGAATAATCAAACTGAAAATTAGCAGGGGTTCCCGCATGAAAGGATGAATCAGGCGTGTATGCAACCAGGGTGCTGTAAGATCAATCAACATCTGCTCAGGGAAACGGAGCACCTAATGGTTTGCCATAAGTGCAGTGATGTCGACTCAGAACACCAGTAACTTTAAGTACTGCCGAATACTTATTTTGTCAGATCATATTTTTTTTTTTTAAATGTTACATTGCGTGACTACAAGGGGATTGACATAAGTCTTGGGCCTGACCATGAAGGACATGTCACAGAGAGCTGAAATTTTGTATAGTGTTTATTCCTTTTCAATATAGCCACCGTCTGAATTGACACACTTCTGCCCTCTCTGCTTGACCTTGAAAAGACCTTGGGAGTAGAACACCCTATTTTTCAAACTAAACTAGTCATCACTTGCCAGTATAACCTCTTCATCGCTGTCAAAATGATTTCATTTTAGCTGTTTTTTTAAGATTTGAGAATAGAAAAAAGTCTGATGGAGCCAAATCTGGAGAATATGGTGGGTGTGGAAGAATTTCAATATTCAAATCGTTGGCTGCTAGCTGCACAAGCCGTGCTTTGTGAGAGGGCGCGTTGTCTTGAAGCAAAGGAAGATTTTGAGTGCGCGTTATCCCTCGTTTCCTGGTCACAACCTTTCTTAGTTTTGTGAGAAGATCTGCATAGTACTGTCCATTAACTGTGATGCCACGAGGCAGATAATCTTTCAAAAGGACACCTTTGCCGTCCCAAAAAAACAGTCAGCATCACTTTTCCTGCAGATTTCTGCGCTCTCGGCTTGATATGTGTTGGGGAGCCCGGGGTTTTCCATTGCATGCTGGCAATTTTGGATTCGGGGTCATAATGGTGTACCCAAGTCTCATCTACTGTCACCATGGTCTCAAAAACATTTTTTGACTGACACTTTTTGAGCATCTGTTGACAGCAATTTACCCTCGTTTGCTTCTGTTCACGTGTCAACAGTCGTGGAACCCAGCGTGCACACACTTTTCTCATGTTCAGTCTGTTGTGTAAAATTCTATAAACTGTTCTTTCATTTAGTTTTACTCTACTAGCTATCTCCACAATTGTCATTTTTCTATCCTGGTCAATGATTTTCTTCACTCTTGTTGCATTTTCATCGTTGCACTCCGAGGCTGGTCTACCAGATGTTGGCAGATCAGCAACATTTGAGCGACCGCACTTAAACTGTTGACACTGTGTTTTTCTGTAGGTATTTTTCCCTGAAACATCCGAAATTTTATCACAGCTCTGGCCTCCTTCTTTTCCATTGTTTTGTCAAATCTTTGGAGCAGCAGATCCGGTCAATAGAGTACACTGCGCCGTGCACCGTAGCGAGAAAACCCATTGAAGAAACAAACGCGTACTTTACACATTCAGTGCAAATATGATGAACTTTAAATGTGCCAAGTTTCATCTTCCTCCTGTGACTCCTTCATGGTCAGGCCCAAGACTTATGTCAATCCCCTTGTATTTATTTTCTCGAGAGTCATTATTAATGTTTTCTTGCTGTTTCAACATCTGGTAGTGCTGTTGGCGATAACAGTGTCTTGTCGAATCTACTGTAAAGTTCCCTTTCGTTTTAAGGAAAATGTTGTATTTGATGTTAATACAGTTTTGTCTTCCAACTTCTGTTCATCTCTCATAATCAATCATGATAGGTTCGTTGTGCGAATTAAAAAAGTCAGGGGATAACACTCATCTTTATTTGCTCCACGTTTTTCAAAATATTCTCCTAAGTCATTATCTATTCTGGTTGTGACATAATGCCAAAATAAATGATGCAATGTTTGTGATGATACGGAATGAAGTAAGATGGAGCAAAACATCGAGTGAATATTATCTCGCGAAAAGAAAATTCAGTCCTGAGACAGAGAATACATGGTTAGAGAATATACTTGTCAGAACACAGATAAATCTATCTATTTTCCTTACAATTTGGGGCATACGCAATTCAGGGAATATAGATTAATTTGAGTGGCTAAAATATAAAAGCTAATAAGATCATCTGAGTATTTAAAAACGCTTCTCGGAATCACTGCACACAAACGAATGAAGGGAAACAAGAACGTGTTTTTAGATATGTCCCGAATGTTACTATTTGTTTGTAAATTAACGTGTCATTGGTGATATGTAATAGTGTTACTGAACAGATTAACTTGTAATTGGGGATCTTGTGACGATTAACAGATTAACTTGTAATTGGGGATCTTGTGACGAAATTCGTTCATCTTCAATTCTCTCCATCAGGTTACTCGACTATTTCTTCTCATGCACCTTTTTCATTATTTTGTGTACGCTTTCATTGATCGAGGTTATGTCTGCACGCTCACCCGGTTTGTCGCGAGTGGTTTTTAGAGTCTGTCTAAGACAAGACAAATAGTCTCAGTAAAGTCTGAGACAAGACAAAAATCTGAGTGAGGATTGAGAATATAGATGAATTACGGTGTTGAATGAGGATGGAGTGAATTATAGCTATCAAGAATAAAAGATCAGATAATGACTCTCCCCTCCTGCCACTCAAAGAATATGTTTCTAAGCTACTTTCACTATGCCTCTCTCTCTCTCTCTCTCTCTCTCTGCTCAGAGTAAGGAACAGTGCACTTTAGTAATCCACAAACAATCAAGCACACGTACAGATAGTAAAATAGTCTGATCCACAATTAGAGGTCTAATTTATTAACAAAAACTATGGCAAAACAAGAAAATGTTCAATCACAAACCATCAAATCATTAAAATGCGTTAACAAAAATCTAGTAACAACACTGCTAGTAATAATAAGAATCATAATAACAATCAAACTAGACTGGTACCAAGGAGTTTGGCTCTCCCGTCTCCTTAATTCAAACTCCCACTATTATTGGACGATATATTCTACTACTCCTTCTGCAGGGAACCCTGAAATAAAGAAGTTCCTACACACACCCAATTATCCCGCTGGCTTCTTCTGGTCAGCAACACAGCTGTTTAATGCAACTTAATGACCCCATCACGCAGTTACTTCAAGCTCTCCCCCTCACAACCAATTATCTGAGACCACTCCCCCAAAGTCCTTCTTCGTCGTCGGCACACTTATGTTTATATTCCGCTTAGATTCCAGTTGTTGGCGGATGACATCTGGCGACAAACTCAGACTTGTGTCGGGGAATATCAATAACGAATGTTTGATTGTGGGTCATGGCTTACAGATAACTGCCACAAAACCATGTTGCCTCAGGTTTTCCAACCTGGACACCAGATGGTATTTAAGATAAGGGGTTATTTCTGCAGACATGACCATATGGAAAGGAGTGGAATAGAAAAGTGACATAACACTTCCGGCAGATGACTTTGTACTAACAAACAACTACGAGAAAGTAACATCTGGGTAGAGATTATCTGTAATAATTGGGATAGATTGGTGATGTACGATTTTTGTAAACATGACAAGTAACATGTAAGTGGCAGATCCTTATGTGGTCATCGAGTACGTTTAGATGAGTCTGAAAATAATAGTAAGGGCAATATCTTTTGTTGTCATGTAGTATATGTTGAATTCAACACCCATTAAAGAGTTGGAAAAAAATGACATTCTTCTTCTTCTTTGATCCTTAGCCGCCGACCGTCAAAGCAGTCAGTGGCCATCACGCCTGGTGGAGTCTTATAGGGCAACAACAAACTGATTCCATTTTTGCTCGGTCGGTGGCCATCTTTCGTACAGTGCCCCATCTCTGGTTCATTCTTTGCATCTCAGCCTCCACAGTCCTCCGCCAAGTTGTTTTTGGTCGACCTCTCTTTCGTTTTCCTTCAGGGATATATAGCATAGCTGTTCTTGCGATGGCATCGAGGTCTCTTCTGAGGACATGACCAACCCAGCTCCAGCGTCTGCCAGCTATGATGGTGTGCATGTCCTCTTGCTTGCTCCGAGTAAGCAGATCTTGGTTGGTGATGGTATTCGGCCAAAAGATTCGGAGAATTTTTCTAAGGCGTGTTGTGTGAAAAGAGGACAACTTCGACATTTCCTTCACTGTAACTCTTCAGCATTCCGCACCATAGAGAAGCGCAGAAAGCACACAGCTCTGATATAATCTTAATTTTCTGCTTGTGATGTACTGAGAAGACTTCCAGATGTTGTTTAGACTAAAAAAGGCTGTTCTTGCTTTGTTCATTCTGTTGTTGATGTCTTTGCTTGCTCCGCCGTCTGTTGTTACTATGCATCCTAGGTATGTGAAGGTGTCTGTCTGTTCCAGTTGCTGACTCCTTACTGATATGGGCTGGGTTGCTCACATTGAGCGTCATGACCTCTGTCTTCTTTAGATTGATGTTCAAGCCCACCTGCTGGCTATACTTATTAAGTCCATCCGTTTTTTCCTGGATGTGTTGATGTGAATGTGCTAGTAGTGCAATGTCATCTGCATATTCCAGATCTTCCAATGTAGAAAATGTAGTCCATCTTATTCCTCTTGGACTGCCCTCTGTTGTCTGGCGCATCACCCAGTCTATGACTGTTAAAAATAGAGTGGTTGATAAGGGGCATCCCTGTCGTACTCCTGTCTTCACCTCAAAGGTTAGGTTGCTCTGCCCTACGCTACACGTAAAGTTGGCAAAGAGGCTTTTTATGATTGACACTATGCAGCTTGGAATTCCATAAGCCCTCAGTATTTTCCATAAACTGTCGCTATGTATACTGTCAAAAGCCTTTTCAAAATGAACGAAATTATTGTACAGCTGTCTTTGCCATTCTGAGCACTGCTCTATAATGTTCCTGAGGGTAAATATATGATCTACACATCTTCTGTTCTTTCTAAATCCTGCTTGTTCTTTCCTCAGTTTATGGTCAACTGCTTTTGAGATTCTCTGTATAATTATCCTGCCTCGTATTTTGCTGGGAACTGTGAGAAGAGTGATTCCTTTCCAATTATTGCAGTCTGCAAGATCTCCCTTCTTGGGCAATTTGACAATTATTCATTTGTTCCACTCCGCTGGTGTTGTCCCTGTTTTCCAGACTTGTGCAAATAGTGGTTCTAATAGTTCTGCTGCTAGCTCAAGGTCTGTCTTAAATAGCTCTGTATTTAAGTTGTCATGGCCAGGAGCTTTTCCATTCTTTAACCCTTTTATTACTGTGATGATTTCTTCTTTTCTTTGAATGTCTGTATTAACATCTGGATCATTTTCAGCCTCAGGAACATTCAATTGTGTCTCTGGTGGTTCCTTGTTCAGAGTTTCTCTGAAATTCTCTGCCCATCTTTTTTCCTGTCCCTCTGCTGTCGTGATGAGATTTCCTTGCTTATCTCTTACTAATGTAATATTGTTTGCACCTCGTTTTCCGCTGATGATTTTAGTTATTTTGTATACTGTCCTTTGTTCATTTCTCAATGCTGCCTCTTCTGCCTGTCTTGCAAGATCGTCTAGGAAATTCCTTTTGTTGGTTCGGGTTTGGCGTTTGACTTCCTTGTCCAGCTGACTGTACTGTTCGCTATATTATTGCTTTAACCTGGGGGACTTTGCTTCTGTTTTCTTTCTTTTCATTTCCTTTCTCATTGTTATGGTGTTTAATGTTTCTGGTGTTATCCAGTCCTGCTTCTTCCTTTCCTGGAATCCCAAGAATGATTTGCTGCTTTCCTTATATACTGTTGAAATGGTGTTAAATTTCTGGTCTATATCGTCAGCCAATGTCTTTTCCTGACTTTTGGCAAATTTATATCGCTTCTTTATATCAGCCGCACAAGCTTTTCTGGTAAGGGGGTCTTTCAATTTGCTGATGTTAAACCTTTTCTGTGTAGTTACAGTTGGTCCAGCCGTTCTTAGTTTCACTTTCAGTTTTGCTACTACTAAAAGGTGATCACTTTCCACCTCTTCTTACCTTCCCTTAACATATTGTAATGCATGTCTCCATCTACCGTTGATCATAAATTTTTTACAGGATGTGGTAACCAGCCCAACCCTTCTTAGTCGCTTTCTACGACATGCATGGTAGGGAACGGTGTTACTAATCTTTGCTCCCATTTCGGGCCCCGGGGAAAGGTATTAGAGAGGAAATAAGTTCACCGATGTGACTTTGTACAAATACAATAGGAAGTATTACTGCCATATTTGAAAGAGGTCACGAGTTTAAATTTTAACATTGATATTTTAAAACACGCGAGGGATAGTAATGATTTAACACCCCGACCCACATAGTTCTAAAGAGCTTACCATTGGTTAAATTTGAGAGCCGAAATAGACTTTGGCTTTCAATGGAAAGTTTGTCGGAGGTACCATCTGGGACTTGAACTGAGAAATGGAAATATAATCTAGCGAAATCAAAGACACAAATCAGACTGCATCGCAACGTCAAATTAGCAACTCCCAGGCGCCAGAGAGACATCGGACTAGTATTTCAGAATCATAAGTGACAGATCAAAGAATTTGGGCGTCTTAATAACTTAAAAAAGTACCAGCAATTTTAAATACCAAGACTGGAAATTTAAGGAATCAGAGCACCCGTCATAAGAGGAATACTAAAATTTCCCCGACCAAGTGTTCGAAGCATTTAATCAAAGTTGCTGTGTCCATTCTATTGTGCCAGGATATTGTATATCCCATTTTGGTTCGTGGTTCTAGGCTACAAGACGGTTTTTACACCAGACCAGTCTGAAGTAAGAATCTTCGCCACTATCTTGTGATTCCAGAAACTGGGTTCGCCACCAACTACCTACAGTGGACACGTTGTGAAGACAACCACCTTGACATTGGGGTGAAGTTCATCTAGACGCCTCTAGAAAGAGTCCTTATCACAAAAGATCTGACAACGACCCATTGCAGTACTCAGCAAGATAAGTTATTTGTAACAGGCACAAGCAACGGACAATAACAACAATTAGTCCCCAATTAAGTCTCAGTGAAGACAATTTTTTTAAACCCTCTAAAGTCACTTTTATCCATATTTATTTAAATTTGTTAAAGACTAAGTGTTCATTAAATTTGTTATATGTTATTTTACAAATGTATAGTTGATTCAGTTCTTATAGATAAGAGAGCGCACGTGTGATCGAAAATCTGTAATAGATATACATATATTTACAGCCATAGAGACACAAATACTTATAAAAGGAATTTCGCAGGATTAAACCAGCTAGGGGCTCGAACAAGCCAAATCGTTGCTTAAAACTTCACAAAAGGTGCTGGATCATATATAAGTTAATAGTGCTCTGCCTTATGCAGCGTTGTTTTTTTACATCTGAATTATCTTGTGAACACTGCCTTGAGATAGAAGCGTCATTATCCTTCTATCTACAAACTCCGCCAAGAGTAATCGTATGCAAAGGTAGACACCTTTGAAGACCCATTTTAGATACTCTTGAGTTGTGGCCACTGGTGGACCACTAATGCACGGCAAAGGGGAGGTGAGTCCCGTGACAATGATCGAATATAAATGAAATATTTCCCTGTGCCTGTTTTATGAACTGAAGTGCTATGGCAAGATAAATGTTGAAAAGGTGCCAGTGAAACGAGACACGAAAGGGGATTGGGGGGGGGGGGGGGGGCTGGCGATAAATACACTGAGGAAATCTTTTGATAGCATTTCAAGGCAGTCTTTGGTCTGACATTTCCAGAGTAAAAGAATTAGAGGGAGAAGTCACGGAGAAAACAATCTGAGAAGAGAACTTGAGAAAGAAATGGAAAGTATAAAGAAGTAATGGATACCCATTAAGACGATGGCACAAGTCAGGAAGGATAGAAGAGATAACAAAGCCCAACAACAAGCCGAGAAAGTCAGGAGGCTGAAAGACCAACCAATTCACCAGACAATAAATGGACTTGGAAGTGATCCATGCATACACAGATGGATCAGCAACAAATGCAACAGAAGATGGGTGTGGAGGAGTCTTTCTCAGCTTAAGCAATGGTACACAAAAAAGCTGTCAGTCGCAACAGGAAGATTCTCGAGTAACTTCAGATCAGAGACGGAGGCCTTAAAAATTGCTGGAGAAGTCATAATGACAGAAGAAAACTCAGAGAGACAAACAGCTATCTTCTCATATTAGTAATTGCAACGCTGAAGAATCAAAATAATACTGTCCTGGATAATCTAAGAGTAACGCTTCACAAACTGTATCAGTGTCGTAAAGTGACATCTGTATGGACAACAGTTCAAATAGCCCGCCTTTTATAAATTCAAAACGATAGAGATAAAAGAATATAGGGATAAAATAAGGAAGTTGCGTGAAACGTTGTCTCCTACGCCTGCAAATAGTACTAGATTGTATACCTCGTCATTGAGACACTAACGTAACAGTTTTGAGAAAAACAAGCCTTAGCATTCAGAGCAAGAGTGTAAGAAAAAAACGGGGAAGGAATACGCGAAGGCATAAAAGTGAGAGAGTAAATGCTGCGATTTGACACGCGTTTGGTTTTTTCTGGCCTCGCGAACCGAAAACGATAGTGCATGTCAATGTCGTAGCATGTTGGAAAAACGATGTCGCAAGTTTTGCAGACTCCCTTCGCGCGACACTCAGTTCAATGTATATATCCACGCTGTTGGACGCGAAACAGCCCAAAACACACACACACTCCTATTTCGGGCTAAAAAGTAGCGATATTGTAACATACGGCAAACGCGTGGTCGCAATTTTGTGACTTACTACAAAAGCGTTGTTTCGTTTTGAATGAGAATGACAGCTAAAGAAAAAAATTACGATTAACGTGGAAAAATTTTGAAAATACAGTACGGAACGGGGAAGAAAAGGAGCATAGTTGGTAGTGTCTCAATTTCGTGTTTACATAATTTGAATTTTGCAACCAAACAGGGCTTAGCAGGTTAGAGAGAAGAAAAACTTAGATAATGTTCTTATATGCTAAAATAAAGGACAGTTGACGAATACAATGACATTTATATGTTATTTGAAGAAATGAAGAATAAAAACGATAATAGTAAATATAATAAATAAACGAATAAAAATATAACCACTGTGTGACAGACAGCAACGGGATCACTAACTGCTTGTCAGAAATATAAACTTTTAGGAAATAACTGAGATATTGACGAAGACAGATGGACGAACAGACTTGAATCTTTCTCAGTTTGCCCTGTAGTGGGGATAGAGGGGAAGTTAGTCCAAGGTTTGAAAATTTAGTTCAGTTTTGAAAAAGGACGCAATAAGCCACACAGTCCCTGATTGGCTGGCGTCTAATATACTACGAGAGTGATAAAAACCATTTGGAAACGGCGTTCGTCGCCACTTGAGAAAAATTTTACTACACTAAAGTTGTTCTAAAAGCAAGATAATAGTACTATCTTGTCTGTGCTGATCTGCACCAGCAAGCGATCTGGATTTGACCATATTTATCACAAATCAAACTTATTAGTGTTAATATTTCTCTGATGCGGTAAGAAAGAAAACATTTATATCATTATTATTATTATTATTATGTATGTATTATTGAATATATATATGAAACTTATGTGGGTAGAAGTTTATCTAGAGGGAAGCCAACGTCAAACTTTGTGTTGTCTCAAAGAGTTGTTAGGAAATATATTAACATGTTGTAGAAAAGCCAGACAGGCTTTCTGACACTTTGGGAGAAAGTAAAATTAAATATTAATGGGGAAATTGTTGTACAGTATTATGACATAAGACCAGGAAAACCACTGGCCGTCGTCTTCAGCAAGTCACCGTGATTGTACATGACTTGATATTATTAACTTAAAATGTTTCCTTTGTCAAGGAAAGTGTCAAACTATAGTTTGAAGTTTATTTGACCATGAATGGGGTAACAAACCAATTAAGAACGCTAACTAATTGTTTAGTTACCATGCTGAGTCTGAATATGATTGAAAAATGTTTATTAGTTAGGGAAAGAGAGAGTATATCAGAGGTTGAGTAGGACGCATTTATATCGTTCCAGGGTTTCATCTATGACTCAAAGTGAGTCCAGGTCAACCTATACCTGTATATACCTCTGCATCTAAAGAATTGAGGCAGTATCGACTGTGTGCCTCCTTGTTATATTTCAAGAGCAGAATCCTGACTTGCCAGTGGGAGCTGGTGATGTGAACATAATTCATCCTGTATACCAGAGGATACTAAGTTAAGAAATCGTCTCCGGGCACTTGATATATCAAACTCAACTACTCTCATTTCCCAAATGTGTATTAGATCATTCAGATTATGATGAAGACAGACGTTCTTTCAATCATTACCCATTCATAGGAGTAAGAGTAAATTGACACTGTTCCAGATTGACATATTTAATTAAAGTTGTGAATAATAATATACTCAGTTATAAATTAAATCAATTTTATGTAAATACTTTGAATTATCATTTTGAGTTCCAATATTCTAGTATACACAAAATTGTGATACTGGAACAATAAATTGTAAAAATTTCACATTTTAAACTTAACTCTGGGTGTTGTTAATTACTTTTCATAGAGTTCTTAGGTGTATATGTTGTCATTTTATTACAGCACATTTTACATTACCCTAGACACTAGCCAGATAACAGACATACACCATTATTATACTTAGGATAAAATACGTCGCAGGTTGAGGTTGTAGGGTGGTAGCAGAAAGGTTCCCTGAAAACACAAACCCTATTATCTATTAGACTCAGGGGCCTTCACAACTTGACCTCACATCTGCATAAAATTCACATTTTACCAATTAACGTCTAAGTCCACCACAATCAGCACTTCAAAGGAGTTGTGATACAGTGGATCCCTTCTCACTTCAACATCCCCGGAAATGAAGAGGCAGACAGATTGACAAAGGAAAGGGGAAAGCTGCCTCAACTTGACACAAGCATAACTTATGGAGAGACCAAGAGTTTTATCAAGCGCAAATACAGGAGCAAGTGGGAAGCAGAACTTCCAGGCCATAGTAAAAATGATGCGTATTACCAGCTCAGCAGAAGTGAACAAGTGATAATCTTCAGACTTCGCACGGGTCACAACAGATTGGGATACCATCTATTCATCAAGTTAAAGATTGGAACTACCGATGAGTGTAACTGTGGCACCGATATAATGACTGCTGAACATCTACCTCGAGGGTGGCCAATATATGAGCAACAGAGGAAGAGCATTTGACCATCACTAGTACCATTCCTGGAAAAACTCTACGGAAATGACAACAGCCTCAAACTGACCACTGCTTCTTTAAACATTGAATATGTTGACGTCTAAGGGCGAATGAAGCAGAATAGGAAGAAGAAAACATTAGCCAAAGAATATTCGGACATTGACTGTGCAAAGAAGTCTGTAATTGGCCCGAATATCGGGGTAAGTTGTAATATGTATATTTTATCATTTTATACTTGGCATTTGAAATGTATAAATTACTTGTGGGTTGTTGCACATGGGGCTGGCAATCTCATCACTTAAACTGAGTTGTCTCATGAACCACTACTGTAAGAGCTGGTGGTTGCGTTGTGCAGGTTTCTTCACAAGGAACCAATGGCAGAGTTTGTCCCGCTCCAAAGGGAGCAGGGAGTGGATCATGATATCATGGTGTATATATTTATTATACTAACATTTTAGTAAATTTTATATGCATATATGTATAGAATATTTCAATTGTCGTCTTCCGCTGTTCAAAAGCACTTTCGTTCGACTCAGTGGGTCCAAAATATAATACTCAGGTAGGGGCAAAATTCTGAGGAAGATCGAAAAGTGAATGGAAGCGGAGACCCGATACTTAAAAAGAGGTATTTGTTTCCTCTTAGTTTGTGGTACAAGTTGCAAGCAGTCCACGCTAGATGCCTACATCAGAAGGGTCTTGAAGACGCTTGCTTTACAATCTAAGTAATCTAAGTAGTTACCCCGACCTTATTGCAAGGGACGTGCTGCTGCACAGTATCTGACTCATGAAGAGAAGAAAGTCCAAAACACCTCTGGACATCGTTGAATCATTGTCAACAACTGGCCAGTTAAATATGTAAGTACTGGCACAGTATATAGACTGTACAATTTCCTCCCAGATCCTCCCATGATGATCACAGTTAATTGGTTATTTTCCGTGATAAAACAACTGTATTTATTTTTATCACGTTAACGAATAAGTGATTATTAAACTTGTTATTTGTAAGTGTAAAATGAAAGTTGATTTAATCATTATTGAGAGAGCTTGCACCCGTGTTACTCAGGGTTTTAAAAAAAAAATACATAATACATAATATTTTATCATTTCTTATCTGTAATAGTATAACTGAACATATTAACTAGTCAAGTGTGATTGTTACGTACATTTATTACCTAAGGGGGTAGTCGTCGGTTTTACCAAATGTACGCACCAGTTTTATGTAGTTATATTGTTTGAGCGTTCGATTGATTCACGCACTGACGTGCACAAAGCAGTGAGTGTTGCTTTGGACGCACGTGTAACCTAGTTGAGTAGTTTGTGACGTCATGTTTTGAAGTGGAAACATGGAACTGGCTTGTGTCCATGATAGTAATTTTATATTTCGTATTCAATGGCATTTTAAGGAAGCCATTTATTCTAGTGATCTGTATTGGTCTTCAGGTCGAAACCAATATCAGGAATGTCACGTGAGTTATCGTCCCACTTCTTATTTTAATGCTGTATGAAAAGGGGCCGCTCTAATACTAGTCTAGCGGGAATTAAGATGTTCCTAGAATGGATCTACAGAGTCGCTTGCCTTTAAGATTTGAATCGTAGACGGAGAATTCCTACGAGCAGAAGAAGTTATATTGTTTACCTTATGTACATGTTTTATATGCCGTACATGCTTCAATGCCAAAGTCGTGGCTTGGATGTAAAGAGAGGTTAGCCAACTGAAAGCCTTTACTGTTAGGATTATCGTATATGACTTTGTGTGAAAATTATATGATGTACAACGCTATGTATGAAGAACGTCTGGGAATTTTAACAAATGTAATATGGAAGATTTCACCCCAGAGTATGTATACGTTACCATGATAGACGTCCTTGAAAGAAGGTCAACGGTCGTGACTGAGAAGGATATTATACGGTAACAGTTTTGTAATCCTTAGTCTATGGACAGAGGTCTTTACTAGAAGAGAATCTTCAGGAACTTTAGCAGTAATAATCAATATGTTGTCGTGTGATCTTTGCGCCTGTGACGATGTCCGTCTTGTCCACTTCGTGTCCTGGTGAATAAAATCTATGTAAAGTTACCAACGACTCGTGTGCTGCTAATACTTGACCAGTTCACACAATTCAAGATACATTGTTGGTTTTTCGTTTGAAAGACATTGTTGACATTTATTCCATTGTAACCATTCGCGTTTCAATTCATCATTATGAAAACGACACCAACAATAACTGGTAGGCCAGTGCGGTCTGGAAGTAATTTCAGGAACGTACCCATCCAATTGATCGTTTGAAAAGAAGAATGTTTACTTTCAAGGCGACATCATCTCATTTTGGATCCTGGCGGAATATGAATCAAAATCAACTCAAATGCTCAAAGTCTTCAATCAACCTTCATCTCTTCATCATTATTACGTGCGAGCTAGTTTGATATACGCAGAGCGAAGTATTGCATCCTCTTACGTACATACACGGGGACAAGGCACTTTGATTTTTACCTGCACGCGAGCTAAGTATAACTTGTATCCGTTATACCCTTTATTACTATTAGCTGTGCCTTAATTGATTATGTCCACTTATATATTTTCTATGTTATGTGTTATGTTTTGTGTATTCTTCGCGGGAGGTTGGGAGGTAGATCTGACGAACGAGATCCATCTCGAAGTCAATTCGGGCTCTTCGTCAGACGTTCTGTAGGACATTATTTTGCAGACTTCCCGCAGTGGAATGTTCCTACGCGTGAGCGTAGAAGGATTCTAGGTCCACTGTGTCTGGTGGTCTGTGACACCTGTCTGTTTCAGCTGTAGTGTCACGTTTACTTGTTGTTTTTGGTAGATATTTTTACTTGTGCCTTAGTTTTATGATGAATTTTGTATGTGATTATTGTCCGTCTCACCTTTCCTGTCGTTTAGTTTTTTACAAAACCTTTGTTTTTACACTGTGGTGTCTATTGTCTTGTTGAATTTAATCGCAGTTATCATCGTAATTCTTTACGACATTCCATTTTAGTTTCTCATTTTATTTTAATTGGATTTCTGCGAACGTCTTCGTTTGTTTTGAATATCTTGTCGTGTCATTATTGTGCTATTGTTTGTCACGTTATTGCTTTCACACCATTACATGTTATAAAGTACATTATTAATTATTAATATTATTGCCTATTATATAAATTGATTTTACCGTTCTAGAACAGGAACGAAGAACACTAGTTGTAGTAACACTTTTAAATAGTATTATTACATAATAATATTGAAATGGCTACCTTAGACTATTTCATTAAGCAAGCAAAAGCTCTTCAGATGGCTCCTGATGAAGCAAAAACATTTGCACTTGCAGAATATAGGAAAGCTCAAGAAATAGAAGCCGAACAGAGAAAGTTAGAAACTTTAAGACTAGAAAAACTTCAATTTGAGGCAGATCAAAAACGGATTGAGGCTGAGGAACAAGAGAAGAAGATGAAATTTGAGGCAGATCAAAAACGGATTGAGGCTGAGGAGAATGAGAAAAAAATGAGATTAACTGCTGAGGAGGATGAAAAGAAGAGGAAATTTATGGCTGAGGAAGAGGAGAAAAAAATGAGATTAGCCGCTGAATTAGAAGAGAAACGATTTCAGCGAGAAGCAGAACAGAAGCAAAAGGAGTCTGAAGAAAGACTTAAAAAAGAAATGGAAGTTAAACAAAAAGAAATGGAAGAAAAAAGATTAATAGCTGAAAAAGAAATGGAACAGAAACAAAAGAAATAGAAGAAAGGAGATTAATAGCTGAACAAAACACAAAACGACTTCAGCTTGAGATGGAAGAGAATGATAGAAAACGACAGCATGAACTGAAATTAGCAGAGTCAGAATATGAGAGACTTAGGTTAACTCAGGAAGCTAATTCTCAGAGAACTTTTGAAAGCCACACTTCATCCAGACAGGATCATTTTAAGGAAATTCACCTTAAATTGCCAAAATTTAATCCCCCGTCTGATGACGTAATATTCTTCCTGGATAGGTTTGAGGCCACTTGTGGGTCTTATAACGTGGATAAAGCGCTATACTGTACATATTTATCCAGATTACTTACAGGAGATGCATTAGCAGTTTATCATACCACCAGCATTGGTGAGAAAAAATGACTACAATGCTCTTAGAGCAGCACTTCTGCAAAAATTCCAAATGACAGAAAACGAATATCGTTTGAAATTTCACACATTACTACCTCAATCTGGCAGAAATTTTAGTGATTTTCTGTCACAGATACGACTAACATTAGAAAGATGGATCGAATTATCCAAAATTGAAAAGTCGTATGAAGGTCTCTTTGATTTACTGATGCGCGATAAGGTACTTTCGTCGGTAAATCCTACATTTCTCGCATTTTTACACGAACGGAAACCTTTATCAATGAAAAATTTAGAAGAACATGCAAAAAATTTTTGCACTGCTCACCCAAACATGGATCTAAGTAACGCGCAGATTAAGAGTGAATTGCCTGTTGCTTTTGCAGCACAACAAAACAATTTTTCACGCAATCGTTCTTTTAGTGCTGATAGGTATGTCAATAAGGGAAATAATCATAATTTCACCAATGATAACTTTTACAAAGGGAAGCAATTTCAACAATCTGCTCCATTTAATGTTTCTTGGAACCAAACTCACAGATCGCGAGATTTTGGTAACAATTATTTTAAAAATAATCAAGGACATTATAATAAACAAAACTGGAGATCAAGATCTCAGGGTCCGCAAAACAGACAATTTTTTGGAAATAAACCATTTAACCAACATCATAACGATCATTCTACAAATTATCGGACTAATCCAAATTTTAACTCTAGCAGAAATGACAATTATGGCAATTTTAATGACAAAAATCACAATCGATCGCGCCGACGAGATAGATCGTCGAGTAATATGGGTAGACATTCTAATGTTGCTTTTAGTGATACACAGGCTAACATTGAACAGGGTAAAGTAGCTGAAACTCACAATGCTATGTCTTGTTCTCTAGATTGTTCCCAGGTGAAAGACTGCCCAGAATGCTCGACTCTTTTCCAGCCTAAGGCGATCACGACGCTGCGTTGCGGACATACCTTGCCTAGCCTGCCTGCAGTCTGTACAGCCACTGCTGCTTCAGTACACCAAGGACAGGGCTCTCTTAAGTTTAACAAGGGATTTGTCAATAATATTTCATGCTCTCTCCTATTTGACTCAGGTTGTACAACAATCGGCGTACGGACTTCGCTGATCGACCCAAGTTGTGCCACGGGCCGGGTTGTCAAATGTGTAACATTTGGTGGCACTATTGAAACTTTTCCCACTGCTATTATTGATCTTAACACACCTTTCTTTACAGGAAAGATCCAAGCATGTCTTCTGCCTAACCCAATCTGTGATGTAATACTTGGTCGCATACATGGTATTAAAGAGTGTACACCACAGCAAATTGCTGAATGGGAAGAGCGACATATTCAAACTGCAAATGCAGTAGTGACTAGAGCGCAAGCTACTAATATGTCGCATGATACACCTATTGAACCTACAGTTCATACCACTTGTGATGATGATGCTCCTATTTCACGGGAGTTGTTTGCAACATTGCAAAAGAATGATAATTCATTAAAAAAATTCTTTCAGTATGTTAACAAAAAGAATACAAGCAACAAACTTGCAAAATCTAGACATGACTTTATACTTAAAAATGGGATTTTGGTTAGAGTCATACGGGAAAAGGATTTATCCTTATGTTCTCAGATTCTTGTCCCATCCTGTATGAGATCTCGTATATTACGACATGCGCATGACTCGCAATGTGCGGGCCATATGGGTTTTTCGCGTACCAAATCCAGAGTGCTTTCGGCATTCTACTGGCCAGGCGTCCATAGAGATGTTACTCTCTATTGTCGGTCCTGTTTGATATGTCAAGAAGTTAAGGTACGGGGTCCATTTCATGCGGCTCCTATTCAAGCTGCGGACATCCCGATTAGACCATTTGATAAAATGGCCATTGACATTATTGGTCCAATGCTTCCATCTGCTAGAGGGCATACGCATATTCTTACGTGCATTGATATGTGCACTCGTTGGCCTGAGGCCATCCCTCTCAAGAACACTTCATCTGCCAGTGTAGCAGAGGCATTGATGTTAATCTTCTCACGCATTGGTTTTCCACGGAAAATTTTGTCGGATCATGGGGTTCAGTTCATTTCTGAATCCATGTCTCAAGTGATGAAGACATTAGGTATAGATAGATCTCTTAGTTCTATTTATCATCCGATGTCAAATGGGTTAATTGAGCGTCTCAATAGGACACTCAAGCAGTTGTTGGGTAAGATGACTCAAGACCATCCCCAAGACTGGGATCGGGTCCTACCCGCTTGTCTCTTTGCGTATCGCGAGGTACAAAATCAAGCAACGGGGTTTTCTCCGTTCCAGCTTGTTTTTGGCATGCAACCACGCGGTCCGATGTCGTTAATCCACGACTTATTGGTGGATGAGAATATTGAAGAGGAAACTCAATCCTCTTATGAGTATGTGATCTCTCTTAGAAAGAAAATCATAGATGCTTGTAGACTAGCTACTGCATCATCCGAACATGCCAAAGAAAAAGCTCGTCTATCTGCAAACAAATATAGACGTCTTCGCCAGCTCATACCTGGTGATGAAGCTTTTGTATTACTCCCTGCGCATAACAATCGTCTTTTAATTACCTGGAGAGGTCCTTTCAGGATCATCTCAAGAATATCCGATGTCGACTACATCGTTGATGTTAATGGCAAACATAAAACCTTCCACATTAACATGTTGAAGGAGTATTACTCACGTCCTGATTATCTACAATCGGTGTTCCAAGCAACTGAAGATCCCACACCACCTATTCAACACTATTCTAGTTTGTCAGTCATCCAAGAAGAGGAATCTTCTTTCGATGATGTACAACTACCAATACCAGTTGTACCACTCCATTCCACTGAGAAATGGAATGATGTTACTATCTCATCTACTCTTACTGATGATCAACGTCAGCAAGTCTCTAATATTCTACACACGTATGAGGATGTCCTCACCGACATCCCAGGTCATACGTCAGTCATCCAACATGACATTATTTTGACTGACGATACACCGATTCGAGTTCGCCCATATCCTATTCCTTTACACTTTCGTGATAAGGTTGATAAGGAATTGGATGATATGCTCCAATTAAATATAATTGAACCATCTTCATCACCATATTCTTCTTCTATGGTAATCATTAGGAAGAAAGACAACAATATACGTCTTTGCGTAGATTACAGGAAGTTAAACAAAGTTACAAAATTCGATGCGGAACCATTACCTCTTTTAGACGACTTATTAGAGAAATTATCTCATGCTACATTCTTTTCGAAATTTGACCTTTCAAAGGGTTATTGGCAAGTGCCACTCACTACGAAAGCAAAGCCATTCACCGCTTTCTCGACGCCACGGGGTCTTTTTCAATATAATTTTATGCCTTTCGGGTTAATGAATGCGCCAGCTACCTTTGTACGCATGATGCGCCGCATATTGTCTCATCGTCCCGATGTCATTACTTATATAGATGACATCTGTCTTTTCAGTGACTCTTGGGATGAACATATTCAGGGTTTAAAATCTTTACTTTCTACCTTACGGGATTATAACTTAACAGCGAAACCTTCAAAGGCTTTTGTCGGTTTTCATGACATCTCATTTCTTGGTCACCGTATAGGTCGCGGTTTAATGTATACAGAAGACAGTAACGTCTCTAAAATTTTAAACATCTCAGCACCTAAGACAAAAAAACAAGTGAGGTCACTCTTAGGACTAATACAGTTCTATTCTAAATTCATCCCTCATTTGTCTACTATAACTGCACCTCTTTCTTCGTTACTGAAGAAAGGCACACCTAATGTAATAAAGTGGTCGCAGGATCACCAAACGGCGTTAGACTATATAAAACAAATTTTTTCAAATAAGCCTTTTTTAAGGTTGCCTAACAAAGATCTCACCTTTGTTCTTCGCAGTGATGCTTCTTCCTACGCTATCGCGGCAGTTTTGATGCAAGAATACGGAGGCACCTTGTTTCCAATTATGTACGTATCCAGAAAGCTTACAACGAGCGAGATGAAATACTCCGTTCTAGACAAAGAGCTCCTTGCTCTTGTCTGGTCAATCACAAAACTGGATCGTTATCTCCTCGGATCACACTTTGTGGTGGAATCCGACCAGAAAGCTCTTACAGCACTGAATACAGGAAACGTTAAGTCATCAAAGTCAGCGCGTTACGCTATAGCTCTTCAACCGTTCCATTTTGAGATACGAGCTATTCCTGGAGTGCAGAATGTATTTGCAGACTGTCTTTCAAGATGCCCTAGTGAACTTGGTGAAACTAAACTACTTTTAGATGGAGAAACATCCTCACCGAAACATGAATAACTTTGTACAGTGTCATTAATTGTACATCTGTGAAGACTATGTATAGTTTTGCAGTATTCGTATATATATAACTTTCAGAATATACTTACGTATGGATTATAACATTATTTCTTGTGAAGTAACGTTTTGTTAGAACGGGAACAGTGATATTAAAGTAACATTTTTTTAGTATGGAAACATTGGTAAAAACGACAAACAGACATTCATTAGTGTTATGGAACATATTACACTACATATCGTGTTCGTAAACTTATTTCGTGCATGGAACATTAGGAACATATTCTTGTTGACTCTAAATAGTTCTGAACGAATATTCACAATGACTGAAATTAGAATTACTTAGAATAAATTACTAGTTATTTATTTATGTGTAATTAAGTACTAGAATTAGATTAATTCAATTTAATCAATTTGATTGTTTATAAATCACACATCTACTAACGTTATTAGTGTCTCGCAATACGTGTAGTCACGTATCCCACTACATGATATTTCACTTTTAGATAACTAGTCAAACTTACTAGTGCTAGATATCAGTAAGTGCGTTGCTTCTTAAAGTGTTTAATTTTGCATTGCTTCATTTTTGCACATTGTATTTCAAAATTTTCTGTTTCACTGATTCTTTTATCATTGATTATCATCAGTGTTGCTGTTCATTTTCATTTTTTGAAATCATATGTTTCGATTTTCTTTTGAAAAACTTAGTTGAATTTTATTATCATCTTTTTTGTTGATTTTTCATTTTCATTTTCATTTTTTCAACTTCTTTTACTTCGAATATTACCACATCGTTCCAAAGTAGGTCGATGGTGGATGTGTGCTTTAATGCATACTGTCATTTAGTTATATTAATTTCAAGTCAATTTTCTTTTCTTAATATGATAATTTTATGCATGTCATAAATCTTGTTGTAGTTTTGACTCACCTCTCTCGAGTAATTAGTTCGAAAAAAATTAATGGGATTAATTTTTTTAAGGGGAGGTAATAAGGGAGCTGTTACGTACATTTATTACCTAAGGGGGTAGTCGTCGGTCCTACCAAATGTACGCACCAGTTTTATGTAGTTATATTGTTTGAGCGTTCGATTGATTCACGCACTGACGTGCACAAAGCAGTGAGTGTTGCTTTGGACGCACGTGTAACCTAGTTGAGTAGTTTGTGACGTCATGTTTTGAAGTGGAAACATGGAACTGGCTTGTGTCCATGATAGTAATTTTATATTTCGTATTCAATGGCATTTTAAGGAAGCCATTTATTCTAGTGATCTGTATTGGTCTTCAGGTCGAAACCAATATCAGGAATGTCACGTGAGTTATCGTCCCACTTCTTATTTTAATGCTGTATGAAAAGGGGCCGCTCTAATACTAGTCTAGCGGGAATTAAGATGTTCCTAGAATGGATCTACAGAGTCGCTTGCCTTTAAGATTTGAATCGTAGACGGAGAATTCCTACGAGCAGAAGAAGTTATATTGTTTACCTTATGTACATGTTTTATATGCCGTACATGCTTCAATGCCAAAGTCGTGGCTTGGATGTAAAGAGAGGTTAGCCAACTGAAAGCCTTTACTGTTAGGATTATCGTATATGACTTTGTGTGAAAATTATATGATGTACAACGCTATGTATGAAGAACGTCTGGGAATTTTAACAAATGTAATATGGAAGATTTCACCCCAGAGTATGTATACGTTACCATGATAGACGTCCTTGAAAGAAGGTCAACGGTCGTGACTGAGAAGGATATTATACGGTAACAGTTTTGTAATCCTTAGTCTATGGACAGAGGTCTTTACTAGAAGAGAATCTTCAGGAACTTTAGCAGTAATAATCAATATGTTGTCGTGTGATCTTTGCGCCTGTGACGATGTCCGTCTTGTCCACTTCGTGTCCTGGTGAATAAAATCTATGTAAAGTTACCAACGACTCGTGTGCTGCTAATACTTGACCAGTTCACACAATTCAAGATACATTGTTGGTTTTTCGTTTGAAAGACATTGTTGACATTTATTCCATTGTAACCATTCAATTCATCATTATGAAAACGACACCAACAGTGATCTATAATAGAATTAATGAACAGATTAACGTGTCACTGGTGATCTATAATAGTGCCCCTGAAAGGATTAACTTGGCACGCGTTATCTGTAATATTATTACTGAACAGTTTAACTTGCCATTGGTGATCTGTAATATTATTACCGAACAGCGTTAAAGTAAAAGGTGACTTTTATTTAAGGACTAGCTAGCTAATGGAAGAAACAGAGTACCCACGAATTGATGTAAAATAATCGTAATTTACCTTAGTCGCTGACGTTCAGTAATAAGTGTTCCAGGGGAAGCAATCCTTTAAATTTTTCCCTTCACAGCTTCTGAAAATGTTAGCGGAGTAGCAGCTGGATAGACCCGAGGCTTTGGTGGGAGGTCATGGTCAAATAAAAAAGTATTATGATATTATTGAAGTTAAGGTGTTCGGCAAAATAGCTAACCTTGGACCCCATTGCGTTTCTTGTCAGGCGGTTTATATGTGACACATAAGGAAGGGAAACCACGAGGCCTATAAACAGTAAATTAATATGAAACAAATATAAAGGTATGTTATAAGGCACTCGTAGGAAATAAAGAAGTAGAACACTAGACAACAGAAAAACAACAGACATGAGTGGCTTACCCAAGATTTGAACCCTGGACCTTCCGTGCGACAACAGGCGGTGTTGTCGCACGGAAGGTCCAGGGTTCAAATCTTGGGTAAGCCACTCATGTCTGTTGTTTTTCTGTTGTCTAGTGTTCTATTTCTTTATTTCCTACGAGTGCCTTATAACATACCTTTATATTTGTTTCTTGAATGTCCGTGTATGTGAATGAGTCAGTGTGTAAGTGAGTGAGTGTTTGAATGAATGAATGAGTCTGTGTGAGTGAGCATATGTGAGTATAACCGCTATGGTAGATTATATCTTCGTGTAAGAGTCTACCTCTGAGATGCAAACCGAGGTCTTCGTCAATATACAAACATTAACGTAGAAATTAGTCTATGAAAAACTCGACTCTTAGATCACTTTGAATATTTCCGGAGTCAAAACGTCTTTATTTATGAAACGAGGGGTTTGATATAAATGAAGAGGCTGAAGATTACGAAAAGTGGAGTTAAATCAGTTCATTCAAATGGAAAAGAATAATAAAGTTTGTAAAAAAACAAAAAAACCTCTTTCTTGCACACTATCCTTTACACAATACCTTTTGTTCTTCAAGCAGTCTTCTTGCTTAGTCGGGCCACTTCATTATGTAATAATGTATATTAGTATACACCCAATCTAGACCAGGTACCATATCCTATGAGGTTTCGTCAAAACATCAAGTTTTACTGTAATATCATTTAAAATTATGCATAACTTTGCATAGGGTTAAACAAACCCTTTACACCGAACCGTTCCGCCGCACACAAGAAATAAACTGTGGTTAATTAAATGCTTCAACAAGTGCACAGTCCAGTGGATACCAGCCTACTCAACATTCAAGGCGACGAGGAGGCAGACAAACTTGTTAAGGAAGGAGTAAGCGCTACAAGAAAATGATACAGAGACAACTTTTGAATTGGCGAAAACAACTATTAAAGGCACTAAATAAACTACATTCAAGTCCAAACGGGAAAGAGAACACCTAGGCCATATAAGAATAATGAATAATGCCTATCTGTCACGAGTGGTGCACAGACACTGTCTGAGACAAGAAACTACTCTGAGTAAAGTCTGAGACAAGACAAAAATATGATTGAGAACTGAGAAGATAGATGGGTTACGGTGTTGAATGTCAAATGGAGCGAATTATAACTATCAGGAGTAAAAGTACAGTTAATGACTCTCACCTCCTGCCACTCAGTGACTGTGTGTCAAAGCACTTTCACTCCACCTCTCTCTTCTTGGAGTAAGGACAAATACACATTAGTGACTCCACATTCAATCAAGTACAAGTACAGATAGGAAAGACGTCTGATCTGCAATTAGGTTGTCTAATTTATTAACAGAAAAAAACACAATATTATGGCAGTGGCAGGATGGGGTCGCCTGTATCATATGATTGTATTATATTTACCACGTTCAATATTGACAGTTACGAGAGCGTACAGCTCCAGTTCATATTTTTTTAATATAAAATTATAGATTAATATTGCCATGTATGTATATTCGCATATATATATATATATATATATATATATATATATATATATATATATATATATATATATATATATATATATATATATATATATATATATATATATATATATATATATATATATATATATATATATAATGACATGGGAATATACATACATGGCAATATTAATCTATTATATATATCTATATATCTATATATATATATATATATATATATATATATATATATATATATATATATATATATATATATATATATATATATATATATATATATATATATATATATATATATATATATATATATATATATATATATATATATATATATATATATACCTTTTTTGCGTCCCACGGTCTGATGTTTGACCATTAGTTCTATGCTGTTAGGCTGATGTTCGTTGCAGCTACTACATTTAACAATCTTAAATACTTAATGAATATTAGTCACTTCTGTTGAAAATTGCCAAAGTATTTTTTGTTTTGTTTTATTTGTGTTGTTTGCGCAACCGATGAAAATCGTATGCAATTATTTTTTTGTTGTTGTTAGCATTAAGTATGTTATCATTATGATGATGACTAATTCACAGCGTTGTTCACATTGATATTGTTTAAGAAATAGTGTACATCAATACTGTTCAATGGCGAAGTGCATTAACAAATTTTATGTATCCCCCGTTTTACGCATTATAAATATATCGAAATCCCTCGTTTTACGAACATTTTTTTTAAAACATTTCTTTTTCTGCGAGCCTCTACCAATAGGTTAGTCGTTTATAACAGTCACTAGCATGAGGTACTTAGTTGATAGTACGCAAACGTCTCCCTCTGGGATACATGTGTGTGGCCAGGGACGTATATGATCGCTTTGGCCTTTCACGCTAGCATTATCCCTCCTACTTCCACGCTAAGCATTTATGCGTGCTATAATATGCTACATGTAAGAATGCCATACCTTAAAAGCAAATAAGACGTTTTTACACAAAACGCAATATCATTCAAAGTTCAGTTGGCAGTTACTGCTCTGACAGGGCAAACGTAGGTCAGTCCCAGATAATAATGAATGGGTTTTATGCGCAGTAAGTGGGAAATGAATGTTTGTGTGATCTGGTTTTATTTTGTCCAATTGTTAAGTTGGAAAAGATCACACATGTGAAAAAAAGTCGAAATAACAGAATGTCGTGTGTAAAAAGGTCGATAAGCTGAGGAAAGGAGTGCAAATGTAGATTTTTTTTACCGTGTGGAAAAAAGAACGGGACGTGTGAAAAAAGGCGGGAAGAAAGAGAGGAACAGTATAAATAGAAGAGATGTGGGCGATAGGCAGTATTTCAGGATTTATGATTCCAAGGATTCCATGATTTTAGACTAGAGGATTTTTACAGATAGCGTTAGGTGAACTTCGTCTTTGAGGATACCAAGACAAGTTTTTGAGTAGACAAATCAGTATATTATTCTATTTGGATATACATATATTATTCAGTTGGATTACATATTTTTCATCTTCGATAACCAATCATCATTTTGTGAAATTTAGGGTGTTTGTCTAATGACATCAATAAACTCTAATATAATTTCCTACTGAAATTGCTGTTTGTGGAAATTTACAGTAATTTCTTTTGGATATACGTTGTTGTGCTGAAACTGTTTTGCTTATCACCAAACTTAAAGGGAAGAACATTCCTGGGTTGGAAAAAATGAGTAAAGGTCAAATATTACCATCTCTGGCGGAAGGCCAGTTAGCAATTGAGCCACAACAACATATAAATGATTAACTTTGATTTAATAACAATCAATATAACTACTTGAACATTTACCTGACGCGGGCACATAACCACTCTGGCTATTGCACGTCTTGTCCTTTTTAAAAAAAAAGTAAATTTTGCTACGACTACTGCAAACCTCATATGATAGGAAATGTAGTGTAAATGTCTACCACAATTATTTTCTTATTTATTAGAATTTTACGCAGTAATGTTCTTGAACTGCTTCAAAACAGGTAGCTAAAAGAATAACACTATGTTTGATGCTCCCATCATTTTGATGTCATAATCAGTGCCTGGATGTCCATGATTTCAAGAGTTGTGCTGGCGGTAGTACTGAAGAAAGATAATAAATATAAAGGAGATTAAGGGGCTGAAACGAAAGGAGATTAAGGAGCCGAAACATTTGATCTACGGTAAAGGGGGGGGGGGGGGGGGGGCTGTTGATTATCAGATTGCCTCCTGTTGTATCGCTCTGTATAGAGTTTTCTACTACCATTATTAGCATAAATTGCTATTATATATGATTTGTTTCAGACTAAATTACAAAAATACAAACTGTCTGAGAGCAGGAAAGCCAACTCGTCCCAAATCAGATCATTTCAACATCTATTCATGATTGATTGTGCTGACTGGGACATGGCAGTTGAGCTACTCTTAAGGACGAGGGACAAAATCGAAACCTTTAAAAAAACCTCAGAGACGACCAATAAATGCTGCACTCCTTATCGCCGCATCAAATTATAATGATTGAGCTGAAAGTGTCATTTGAATCGAGATTAGACGAGTAGAATTCATTCATCGTAAAGCAACCGCAACAGGCCATAGAATTCAGGACAGTAATTTATAATTTATATACACCTTATTGGTTGCTTTCACCCGTGTGTTACCGGGGCCCGAAAGGGGAGCAAAGAATATGCCATGCATGTCGTAGAAAGCTACTAAGGAGCGTTGGGCATGGGGCTGGTTGCCCCATCCTGTAAAAAATTTAAACCACAAAAAACTTCAATAAATATGGACAAGTCAATTAAGGAAAATAAAACACAGCCATCCAAGACAGGGGAAGGTCCTCTTGCAGGGAGGCGTATGATGCAACACAGAGAAAGCCAAAATGAATCTGTGTTGCTGACTAACCTTCTTTCTTCTAGGAGAACTTCCAGATTTGGCACCTGAAATGTTCGGACATTAAACGAACAAGGGAAAGTGGCACAAGTAGCAGCAGAAATGAGGGAATATAAAATCGAGGTCCTGGGAATGTGTGAAACAAAGTGGAAGGGGGTAGATAGGAAGAAACTCATCACAGGTGAATTGGGGCTGTCCTCAGGACGGAAAGACGAAAGTTCACACCACAGTGAAAGGGTAGCTCTTATGTTATCTAAGGAAGCACAGAAAGCGCTCATTGAATGGGAAGCTGTTGGATCCAGAATAATAACAGCTACTTTTAAAACAGCTAAAAAGAAAATACATGTAAATGTCATTGTCGTAAATTTTATAGATAAGCCTAATATATTTATGGTCCCGTACGAGCAGAGGTGATATAGTGAGAGCTATGTGAGAGGAAGGTGTGAGAAATAGTCATGTTTACGAGGAGAACTGGTGTAAGAGAAAATATTGTCTTGGATTGAGTAATTGCTCAAATCCAACCTATCTAGTACGACACACTTTAATGGAGACGCACTTTCTCACTTGATACTGATTCAAATTACACTACCCTCACGTACGCACACATAAACAATTTTGTGACATAAATACGTACATACGTAGAAAACAGATAAACTATGGGTCACATATACATGGCAGGGGAGGTTTTGACCAACACCAATAGCTTAAGGTGTATTAAGTTCATTATATCGTTAGGAAATAGATCACAACGTCAATTCATAGTTATCATTACATCGGTGAATTATAGTTACATAAGAGAAAGAAAATATACTCTCATAAACCCTCCCTCTGGTATATGGAAAACTAGGAATGATCCAAACAAACCGGGGTTATTTACCCAAAAGATCAAACAATTGATTAACAATGGGAGTGGGGGTAGTCAGGACGAGTAAAGAATTTGTCCTTAATTTAAACTATCCCGTGGGCCTTCAGACTTAGTGAGAGATAGATAAAAGAGAAGATGTTATATTAGCAGTAACTTAAGAAATAAATTATTTCGTTCCATTTCACTCTCTACGTATATACAGTGAGCTCACTACAATCATGCTTACCCTTCTGCCGACGCTGCATACATTCCATGGAATTAATCAAACACAATGTATTTAAGACTATTATATGTCCTGTTGTTTGTCCAGTTCAGCCCCAGAAACTCCGTCTAGGCAACTGCTATTTTTCTCGGAGATTCGCTGAATTGGTGCGTTGATTATATTTTTTTTTTCTGGGGGGTATTCTTCTTCGTACTGCAGGTATTGGGTGGGGATAATTTTTTTTTTTTTTTTTTTAGATTTCTGTCGTAGTGAAGGTGAAATTATTATCAAACCGCAGAATGTTACTCCCAGGCTGTTCTCGGAAGGAAATAGCCGGGTATGAGCCGTGAACTTTCTCTGTAGAATTTGGTGGTAGGAACAACTTTACTGTCATATGGGTTAGATTAAGGACAATTAGTGCAGTAAGTTCTGCCTCATCAGGCCAGGGAACTTTATATGGATAAGATGAAAAAAACTTCTGGCATTGTCCCGTTCCAGTTTAACATTTAACACAATTTAACATTTGAAGTGTTCTGGTTATTTAACCGCTCTCATGGATTGAGAAGGTGGACCTATAATGGTCTCCAACATCATATTTTTTACTGTCAATGTTTGTATGTTTAAGAACATACAATTGGGATACCATAAGCCATCTGACCATGTATCTCTATAAGAACCGTTGGATCGAAAAGGTATGATCACCTATATAAAAGAGAATATAGAAAACAGGTAATCCTACTATAATTATATTCTAACACCCGCGTTTTAGGTAAGACCTGTAAAATCACTCCGGTCGGGTCGGGTACGCTAAACATCAGGAAAGAAGGCCTGGAAGAACACCTTAGAATGACATATTCAGATGGTCGCAAAGATGAGCCGCTCAGCAGCATGGCAGGCCTTACATGGCCGGGTAAGCCAGGAGCTAAATTTAACACCAAGCCCCCAACGGTGCAAGAGGTAGAAAGCATTGTCCAGAAAGCTCGGTGCAAGTCAGCTCCAGGTCCTAATGGTGTTCCATATGTGGTGTATAAAAGATGCCCTGAGGTTCTCAAACGACTGCTCCGTTTACTGAAGAATGCGTGGAAAACCCAACTCGTAAGCAAGGAATGGAGAAAGGCAAACGGAGTCTACATCCCGAAGGAACAAAATTCCACAGACATCAGTCAGTTCAGGCTAATCTCACTACTCAATGTGGAAGGGAAGATATTCTTCTCAGTAATGGCGAAAAGACTCACTACATACTTCCTGGCAAATGGGTACATTGACACTACCATTCAGAAAGGAGGTATCCCAGGTACACCAGGATGTCTAGAGCATGCCGCAATGATCTGGGAAGCAATCCAAAAGGCAAAGTCTGACAGAATAAACCTCAATGTAGTCTGGATGAATCTAGCGAATGCTTATGGATCCGTTCCACACCAGATGTTGTGGCAGGCCCTAGAAATGTATCATGTTCCACAAGAGATTGCAGCAATGCTGAAGCTGTATTTCGCAGGGTTTTCTGCAGATTTTCAACCAGAGAGTACACAACGAAGTAGATTGGCCTTGAAGTTGGAATTGCGATGGGATGTACCATCTCTCCGATACTATTCGTGATGGCTATGCAAGTAATCCTCAATGCGGGTGAAGGAATGGCTATAGGCCCAAAGCTTGGTGGAATGTGTCACATGCCACCGCTCAAAGCATTCATGGATGACACAACAATTCTGACATCAGATGAACATCAGGCCCGGAGGATGTTATCACGCCTGGATGAACTAGTCAGCTGGTGCAGAATGAGCTTCAAACCCAAGAAGTCGAGAAGCCTATCAGTCAGGAAAGGGAAGATAGCAGAGGTCATATTCACGGTTTCCAGCCAAAGAATCCCTACTGTCATTGAGGAACCTATTAAAAGTTTTGGCAGGGTGTACGATGCCTATTTAAAAGACTCGAAGGCAGTGCAACAGACAATAGAAATGGCAGACAGAGGACTACAGATCATAGACCAAAGCAGACTCCTGGGAAAGTTCAAACTGTGGTGCCTCCAGTTCATGTTGATACCGAAGTTGCTGTGGCCACTGCTTATATATGAAATAAGCACAAGTACAGTGGAAGCTATAGAGCAGAATGTCAACAAGTTCATGAGAAAATGGCTAGGGGTACCACCAGGTTTGTCAGATGTAGCACTGTACTGCAAAAAGTCAAAACTTCTGCTTCCCTTCAAGTCAGTTGTTGAAGAGTACAAAGTTGGAAAAGCAAGGCTTGCAATGATGCTACGCGAGTCAGCTGATGACGTGGTTACGTCCATTCAGCCCACACTGAAAACGGGAAGGAAGTGGAGAGTGGAAGAAGCTGTTGATGCTGCTGAAGAGTCACTCAAACTGAGAGAGGTAATCGGATACACACAAACGAATAGACGGGGATTTGGGCATGGTGACATCCGCTGGTGGTCCAAGGCATCAAGCAGGGAGCGCAGAGAAATGGTAGTTCAGGAGATACGAGGAGCTGAGAATGATAAGAGATTGCAAAAAGAAGTGCAGCAGGTCCAACAAGGCCAATGGACTACATGGGAAGGAGCCCTGCAAAGGTCATTGACATGGAATGATATATGGCATATGGCACCTCTTAGGCTCAGCTTCGTGGTAAGATCAATGTATGACCTGCTGCCGTCGGCCACCAACCTTGTGAAATGGGGAAAGTCGGATGATGAGCAGTGCCCCCTGTGCCAGGGGAGGCAGACACTTGAACACGTGCTCTCAGCGTGTAAGGTGGCATTAGGGCAAGGGCGATACACTTGGCGCCATAACAAAGGGCTAAATGAGCTTGCTGCGACAATAGATCCGGCAAGAATGAAAGCGAATAGCAAAGACATACTTTCTGAGGGCAGGAAAGTCAGCACACACCAAACCGAGTAAACCTGGTAGCAGTTTACCATCTCTTCTTGACTGTGCAAACGACTGGGAGATGGCGGTAGACCTACCTGGACGGGGGGCATATCCAGAGAGTATCAGAAAATCGCGGAGACGGCCGGATATAGTGCTTCATTCTTCAGCAACGCTTCAGGTCATACTGATTGAACTGACCGTGCCATTTGAATCCAGATTAGACGAGCAACATTCATTCAAAGCGGCCAAGTATAGCGATCTGGCCGCGGATCTGAGACACGATGGATTCAGTGCAAGGGTCATGGCGGTTGAAGTGGACGCAAGAGGGCTTGTGGCTGCATCAGTGTATGATTTATTGAAACTGTTGGGGCTGAAGGGACAGTCTAGAACAAGGGCACTGAAGAGGCTTAGTGAAACTGCCGAAAAGGCATCAGGCTGGCTGTGGAACAACCGCAATGGGCAATGGAAATCTTGACAATAAACGCTGCGGTACAGAAAATACCAAAAAATTTTCTAAGTCCACAACGCTGAGTTTTTTTGGAGTACTAGTGAAAGGGCTGCGACTCTGGGGCAACAGGCGATGTATACTATAGGGAGTGTCAGGTACAAAATTTCAGTGGCTTGCGGCGCGCAGTGGCTAAGGCTCGTCGGCTGCGCGCTAGTTGTGAAGGGCGACGGAACGAACGGAATAATTTGTCTTCTCTTTGTTACTTTCACAATTGCCTCCACGGCTGGCGTTGTGGATTTAAAAGTTGCTACCATAAGTGAAATGGGTTCATTTTCGATACAAGACAACAGGAAGCTGAGACGCTTGGGAGTCATGACCCAAGTGGGCCCGCCCCCCTTAGAGTGTAAAGGAGTAATCGGGCCGAAACACTTGTCGGATGGGGGGACTACTTCTGATGATCAGATTGCTTCCTGTTGTATCGCTCTGTAAAGAGTTTCCTATCTTATTTATATTAAAAAGAACTTCGCGAGTGACTAGCTAATGTATCGCTTTTAACACTAACTATGAACAGTTCATCTCATCTCATCTCATAATCGGAACCTCTTCTACCCCGTGAAACGAGGTGTAGAGGGGACCCAAGTGTACAAGGCCCATGGGCAGGACATGTAATCAAAGTGACTTGGCAAACAGGTGATTAGCCCATTCTGCCCGAACTTGCCCTCATGTGTACTCACATTCTCACATTCGCTACAAAACCTCCGAACCATCGAGACGTCATTCCAGCCAAAATGGACAGAGCCCCATATACCCGAAGGTGTTGAGGGATGTCCTTCCTCATCTGCACAAAGGCATTTATAGAGGAACACTCAGGACCCGTAGGTCTGAGGAAAGAGCAAAATCTGAAACGGGCACAACAGTCCTTGCTACTGGGAGGCCTCCACTCAGAGTGGCGCACCACACACAGTCAGTAAAGACAAAAAACGCCTGCGGCATGAACTTAGACATGCATGGCTTAATCTTGAACTTAGACATGCATGGCTTAATCTTTGAGACAAGCATATGACTACTGGCAGGATCAACCAGATAACTGTCTGACTGAACAGAGCATTTCGTCGCTCGGCTCGCGCGGGGAGGGAGACAGCGCTCTGTGCAGAGCGGATCCCGGCGGCCCCGGCGATTTTATTCTTGCAAGAACCACTGGCCGCCCGCCTGCCGACTAGTCGGACAGGACTGGCCGAAAGCGACACCAGAGTACTGACTGCCGGCCCACGACTCGTTGCGAGAGCGGGGCCGTTTTTCGAGACTGTTGTCGAGCCACGATACGAAGATGCGACTGCTTGCTAACATCACGACCGAAGGCTGCGATTTACGGACACAGGAGCTAAACTACTGCCTCGCTAACCGATGAACTGGGAGGGCCCGGTCGTACCGGGATCACCACGTGCAGTCTCTCGAGACAGCGACCGCCAGCGCTCTTGACGAGGGCAACGAAACGAACGCTTGTCCCCACACTATGAACAGTTAATTACTTAAAATTTACACAAGATGAAATAGAAATATATGGTTTTTAACAATTTCGATCGCCTAGCGTCTTATAATTATATTACGCATCTATTACTCGCGAAATAACGGGGTAGTTACATTTTTCGATTTACATCTGGAGAACTTTGCTCAAAGTTTATTTAATAGGTTTAAATTAACACAAAAATCCAGTGAAATAAATGAACTTAACACGTTAAAACTCTTAAATGCTAACAATATTTTACCGCAAATCAAGGAACTAAGAATATCTCCTCGTTATTTGTATAGAGAATCCAATAAAATAAGACTCCAAATGCACGCTTGACTATTCCAGAACTCTTGATAGCAACTGACAACTTTGAATTTTACGATGTTTCATTATATATTAAATTGATGGAAATTGTAAGCTCCATGTCAGATTTTACACCTCTCGTTTAATTTTGAGAAGTTTGCTGGTCGATTTTTGTATGAAAGTCCGAAATCACACCATCACCGCCCGTGGACCGTTTCACTCCCCAGCGGCTGCCTTTAAATCTTTCTCTCCATGAGCAAATTGCGTCCCCTGAGAGTACGATCAAAGGAAATGCGGTCGCTACAAGCGGTTAACGCCCCTTGATACTGTCATAAACAAACCGTTGTCTCTATAGCACTACAAAACCTCTTATGCCCCGCCCTTCCCGTGTTTCAGTGGACGTGCTGACGTAATCCTGACAGCAGGTAACCCCCTTTTAAAAGGAAAGACAGTTTATGAATCTACATATCTGAGTTCTTAGTGCATGCAACCAAAGACAGAAGCCTTGGCTAAACTAAGAATCGGATCGATGGTTAAAGCGAAACCTGGCTTCCACGTGTTTAACGTGCATGCTTAATTAGCAAACGAGGAAAATCCTCGTTGATGTTTAGATAGAAAAAGAAATGAGGGGCGCCGATGAGAATGAAATGGATCGATCAAAGTGCTTATATGTCCATCCGTCACAGTCATCCAATGTTATGCACCAACTAATGACAAAGAAGAGTCTGTGAAAGAAGCATTTTATACTAGACTTCAGGAAATTTTGGATAAAGTAAAAAGAACAGACATCACAATTTTGATGGGTGACATGAATGCAAAGATAGGTACAGTCAACATCGGCTTTGAAGAAGTCATGGGAAAACATGGGCTAGGAATAATGAATGAAAATGGGGAACTATTCTCAAACTTCTGTGCTTCAAATCAAATGGCTATAGGAGGAAGCATTTTTCCACATAAGAGAATACACAAGGCAACATGGATATCACCAGACCATAGAACAGAAAATCAGATTGATCATATATGCATAAACAAGAAGTTTAAATCATCGTTGCAGGATGTAAAGGTATATAGAGGAGCGGAAGTGGCATCAGATCACCACCTTCTGATAGCCAAAATAAAAATGACACTCAAGAGATATGCAACAATGCAAAATTATAGACAACAATTTAATGTAGGACATCTATGAAATCAAGAAACAAGAGACAAATTTGCGGTCACAGTATCCAACAACCTTAGATATGCAGATGATACCGTGTTGTTAGCTGAAAGCGAACAGGAGTTACTAGAACTAGTGAAGCAAGTGAATAGTATAAGTCATGAATAGGGACTCGACATTAATATTGAGAAAACAAAAACTATGATAATTAGCAAAACAGACAATAAACTCACATTAAAGATAAGCGTAAATGGGAAAATCCTGGAACAAGTCAAGAGCTACGTATATCTTGGTCATATAATAATAGAAGATGGCAGATGTGAAACAGAAATCAAGAAGAGAATAGGAATGGCCAAAGCTACATTCAACAACATGAAACATATACTGACATCTAAACAGTTATCTCACAAATTAAAACTGAGAATCATAAAGTATTATATATATTCTGCATTTCTGTATGGTGCGGAAACATGGACGATGAATAAACATTTGGAAGAAAGAATTGAGGCTCTTGAAATGTGGATATATAGAAGAATGGGGCGTATCTCATGGACAGAGATGAAACCAATAAGGAGGTCCTAGAAAATCTAGGTATGAAAAGAGAACTAATGAGGGAGATCAAAGTTCGACAGATAAAATACTTTGGCCACATAAAAAGGCATAACACCTTGCAGAAGACCATAACAGAAGGGAGAGTTGAAGGCAAACGTGCAAGGGGAAGACAGCGCTATGAGTGGGAAGATAACATCAAGAGATGGACAGGAAAGAGTCTATCAGAGTGCACCAGCAAGACAAGAGACAGAGGACGTTGGAGATCCATTACAGCCAACCTTCGTTGTGGAGATGGCAACTGATGATGATGATGATGATGATGATATCCAACAAATTCCAAGTGCTCCAACAGCTGGAAAATGTAGAGAATGCAGAAGACTATTGGCCGCAGGTCAAAATTGTATGGAATGAGACATGTGAAAAAATACTGGGGAAAAGGGAACGACAACATAAAGCATGGATAACAACAGAAACCATCAATAAGACAAAAGACAGAAAGAAAAAAAACAAGAAAGCAGATTTAAACACAAGCAAAACCAGAAGTTCCAAAGCCAAGGCTCAAGAAGTGTACACAGAAGCAAACAAAGAAGTAAAAAGAAGTATTAAAAGAGGCAAGAGGAAGTATATTGAGGAGTTGGCAAGAGAGGCAGAAGATTCTGCAGCCAAAGGAAATATGAGAGAACTGTATAGCAGCACATAAAGCTTCTAAGAAATGGAAAATCGGCTGTACCTGATGGCATTCCAGCTGAGGCCATCAAAGCAGATATCGACACGGCTACAGAGATGTTATATAAATTACTTGGTAAAGTCTGGGAAAAGGAAGGGATACCAGCAGAATAGAAGGAAGGATATCTGATTAAGTTGCCTAAGAAGGGAAATTTACAAGAGTGCACAAATTATAGAGGAATAATGTTACTATCAGTGCCAGGACAAGTATTAAACAGGATTATCCTTGAGAGATTAAAAGAGTCCATAGATAAGAAACTGAGAGACGAACAAGCAAGTTTCCGACAAAACAGATCATGTACAGATCAGATAGCCACTTTAAGAATAATAGTTTAACAAAGTCTGGAATGGAATTCACCACTATACATTGGATTTGTGGACTACGAAAAGGCATTTGACAGTGGAAATTGATGAGGCATTATGGAGTTCCCCTGAAGATCATTAATTTAATAAAGAAAACATATGAAGACATGACATGCAGAGTTCTTCACGAAGGACAGCTTACAGAACCGTTTGGGATAAGAACAGGAGTGCGACAGGGATGCCTCCTGTCTCCATTTCTTTTCTTACTAGCAATAGATTGGGTTATGAGATCAACGACAACACACAACAGAAATGGAATCCAATGGACTCTGACTAAACAGTTGGATGATCTGGATTTTGCTGATGACTTGGCTCTTCTGTCCCATAACTGTAATCAGATGCAGGACAAATTGAAAACACCCGATGAGAGGACACGGCAATTGGGTCTGAAGAATTTCCAGGGAAAAGACAAAAATAATGAGAATAACTGCAGGTGATGATAACAGGGTTAACTTGAAGAAACACCAATACAAGATGTAGAATCGTACACATATCTTGGCAGCAATATAGACAAAGTTGGAGGGACAAACAGTGATATCAAAATAAGAACACAAAAGGCAAGAGGAGCTTTCATTGCATTGGGAAATATATGGAGATCAAGAGAAATCGAATCCAACACGAAAATAAGAATCTTCAACTCCAATGTGAAGTCACTCCTATTGTATGGCTCTGAGACATGGAAAATAACAAAGACAACAACCAAAAAGCTACAGGCTTTCATAAATGGGTGCTTGCGTAGAATAGAGGGATTAAAATGGTATGACAAGGTTACCAATGTGGAACTGATGACAAGAACTAGACAAGTGCCAGTGGAACAGGAGATGAGAAGAAGATGATGGCGATGGATTGGACACACACTGAGGGGGCCTGTTGGTGGCATTACGGGGCAGTCCTTGTTCTGGAACCCCAAGGGCAGGAGAGGCAGAGGTAGACCAAGAAGCACATGGAGAGGAGAGCTGGAAACAGAGGTGAAGGTGATGAGGAGAACGTGGAAAGAACTTGATGATGGCACGTGACAGGAGGACTTGGCATGTTTTTGTTGAAGGCCTATGCTACTTTGGGAGTGGAGGGTTATGAATGAATATTGGTTGCTTTGGGAGCCGCAGTAGCATAGTGGTTATTGCACTGGCTTCCTAGCTCAGTGGTCTATGGTTCGATGCCCAGATGAGGTGGGATTTGTTTAGGCCGCAAACGGCTCCTGGGTCGACCCAGCCCGAACTGGGTACCAGAGCAACTTCTGGGAAGGTTAAGGCGGCCGGCGTGATGCTGACCACATCACCCCTAGTGTGCCGATGATCAAGAAAATATGGGCCTAACACCATATTCCAAATATGCCTCAATGAGAGTGTAACGGGATCCTTTACCCTCTCCTTATATTGGTTGCTTTCACAACTGCCTCAAACTGGCAGGATGGATAAAATCAGGAGTGAAGCTTAAAGTTGCTACTAAAGTGGGCTCAGTCTCCGGTGCAGACGGGAACAAGACATCAGGAGGTTGACTCTTGATAATCATGATCTAAACGGGCTTGCTCCTTTAAAGTAAAAAGGCGGTAACAGAGTCGAAACACGGGGAGACCACTTTTGGACCTCAAAATGCCTTCTGTTGTAAACCTCTGTATAGAGTTCCCATCATTTATTCAGTTTTAAATGCGGCGCCCGAAAGTTGCTACAAAATTAAACATCTGCTATCTATATTTTTCTATGACATCATCAAGTATGTTGCTCCTCCACTGAATAAAGAAATATAGATGATTCCAGATGAATTAATAGGTTTTACATAGTATTTAGAAAATAAGTGTAAATTAAAACAGTTAAATGTTAAGTCATAACAATTATCCAATATTTCATCTGAGATTATACGAGTAATGTTAATGTAAGTTGTACACGATGCATTTGTTAACTATTGCGGATAAAAGT
Organism: Oreohelix idahoensis; assembly: GCA_024509875.1. Taxonomy (NCBI): domain Eukaryota; kingdom Metazoa; phylum Mollusca; class Gastropoda; order Stylommatophora; family Oreohelicidae; genus Oreohelix; species Oreohelix idahoensis. The sequence goes on from JAMPIV010000790.1 coordinate 438,792, forward strand.
GGATTATGAGCATGGAGGTTACAAAATCTATTTTGTTTTGACATCTTTAAGGTAGAAGTATACCCAGAAAAGCTTAAAAAAAAAAAAATCCAACAATTTTCATTTTCATGCTTTAAATCATCGTCAACATGTTCTTGAACTAAAAATAATTCATAGAAGCTTAGAGATACTCTGGTTTGATAGGAATCAGTGTTTTTCTACACACGCCCCCTTGAGTGATTTGCATAGCAACCAATGTTTATAGTTGGTTACCATGTGAATAATGACCCAACAAGAAGGTGCATAATTGTAAAACTGCGAAATTATAATTATACATAGGCAACAGGAAAAAAATATTTATAACTTTTCCACGGGGAATCACTCAATGATTTCTTGTAAATTTTTCAAAAGTGTGTGTCTAGAAAGCTTTGATCGTAAATTTCAACATTTGTTACATGCATAGTGCATTTTCACCAACATCAACTCTATTTATTGCTAGTTTTATACTGATTCTGTATAATAGTAGTTAGCAGAGCTTCTTTTGTTCACAATGGGAAATAAGACAAAGACTGGGAGGCGTGTACACCAACAAACCGTTGCTGAAAATGAGACACCTATTGTCGATAGTGACGCTATAAAACCTCTGTGCTCCTCAGCAAAGAAAATAAAGGTCATAAAGGTCCAAGAAAGTGAAGGACAAGCTAAAAATGACAACAAAGGAAATGGGTTTATCCTTATGGATGTAAAACTACTGTTTGGGTTTTTATGCGCTAACTTTAGATGTGACAAATGTTATCAGTACTCACTGACCTGTGAGATCGTCGAAGAGACTCGGAATGGCTTTTGTCATGAAATCAGTATCAAGCGCACAAACAGTGGCGAATGGACTGCCAATTTCAATACTTCTGATGTTTCATCTTCAGCTACTCACAAACAAAGAAGTAAATGTGCGAATGGTGGCATTTGTGCGTTCTATTGGGAAAGGCCACAGTGCATTGGAGAATTTTTCGATATACATGAACACAAGTCAACGCATGGCAAAGAAAGCATACAGGAGAACGCTGCACAGGATCTATTCAGCAAGTAAGGACATTGCAATGGAAAGACCCTGAGAGCACTGAAAATGGGATTCATAGACACTGCAGCTGCAGTAGAAGGAGACCTTTATTCAACAGGAGCTCATTAAACTTCATTTTGTGAGTTCTTTTTCTGTTTTTCTTTGTTTTTCTCGGAATTGTCTTTTTAGCATAATTGGTGATCTTTGAAACAAAGATATCTCTGGATCTGTACATTCAATTGACATGAAAATTAACACAGTTGGTTATCATATAATCTTACAGATTATGACCTAAAATGGATACAATTGAATTCAAAATTTTAGTTTTATGACCATCATGCATATATAATGAGGCACAAATATCAAACATTCAAGAAATATAAAAGTTGAATATTCATTACAAATCAACCTTTCGGTCAATATCTGTTATTTTAGGTCAAAATCTCAAGCTATATATACTAATTCAATTTGCCAAGTTTCAGTCAGATCCTAGTAAAAATAACATAGTTATGATGTTTTAGAAAAGGTGTATAATTTATTCACTACGGCGGCCATATTGGATAGCTAATTTGCATAATTAATGAGGTCATTATGTGGACACAAATTTTAAGTCCATACTAACACTATACCCATGGTTGTTTGATTCTGAAAGGAAAATTTGAGTTTTTTACCCTACAAGGTAGTCTACTACCTTAATGCAAGAACCCATTCCTACTTCTACTTTTGTGTGTGACGACACAATTCTTAACCTCCCTCCTCACATCGTCACGTTCGTCTCAAAATGTTAACTCTCTCTCTCTCTCTCTCTCTCTCTCTCTTCCCTCACTGCGTGACGTCATGTGCGGACGACTTTAATGGCTTCAAAGGAGGTTTAGGCATAACACTAGCTATACTATTGTAGAACATAGCAAGCAAGCTACATATACTTCAAGCAGATTATGAGAATATCAATATTCATATAATTTAAATCTACAGCTATGTAAGGAGGAAGGCCCTCGATCAATGTGATTAAAGATGCAAAAAGGAGAAAATCTAAGAATATTCGAGATCAGTATATCTTAATTCACCTTCGAGAATTTTCAGAAATCGATCTTGTTAATGTTGTATAAAATGAATAACTGTGCAAGTGCAGCAAATTCGAAACAAAACAATTAAGTTCTTCCAAGGATTGCAACTTCCTTTTTTCACATTCCTGTGACGTTTCGTTGATTTGGCAAAAACCATATCTATTATAATATATTTTTAATAACATATTTTTAAAATGTAAAGACGTATAGAATACGGTATAAAGTATTTGTTTACGACGAACAACTCTGCGGATATCAGCCGGGAAACTAACGGGGCATTTGTTTTCAATATAGGGGTTACTGTCACAATTTCCCCCAGCAAACGGAAAATTGTGGATTTTATGCTGCAAACAAGGTGGAGTGGGTTCAATTTTCTACTAAAGACAATATGATGCTGACGCTTGGGAGTCATGACCCAGGTGGGCCCGCCCCCGCCTTAGAGTGTAAAGAAGAGTAATGGGTCGAAACACAAGATCGAAAGGGGGGGGGGGGGGAACCCATTCTGATAATCAGATTGCCTCCTGTTGTATCGCTGTGTATAGACTTTCCGGTACTTGTGTCTTTATTCACCCATTCTGAAATGTACATGGCACATTTTAATACAAATGTATTAAGCATAAAGAAAATTATGTATAGTATGTCCTGTAAAAAGGATCCTGTTACACTCTCACTGAGGCACATTGGGAATATGGTGTTATGGAGAGGTCAACTGGAGAGAGAAGTGAAAGAGGTGTGAAAGAAACGTAAAGAGCGGTACAGGTGGACTTTGCATGCGTTTTTGAAGGTCTATGCTCCTTTGCGATCTGTAGGGCAGTGATGATAAAGATATACGACCACTTTTCATGTCTCTTTTTGAATACTTTCAACGATTTTACAAGAGGACGTGTAGTGTGAAGTTCTCGAAATTGTCTTGTTAAGATGATTGTCAATTAATTTGTTTTATTTATTTATTTTTTTTTTGGGGGGGGGGGGGGGGGGGGGGGGGGGGGGGGGGGGGGGGGTGGTGGGGGGGGGGGGGGGGGGGGGGGGGGGGGGGGAAGAAGAGAAACAACAAGTATATTATTCATCATCATCAGACATATCAATATCTTAGATCGGCTGCAATGGATCTCCGGCGTCTTCTGCCTTTTCTCTTGATATTGTGATGGACTCTTTCATGTCCATCTCTTGATGTTACATTTCCACTAATAGCGCTGTCTTTCCCTTGCACGTTTGCCTTTAACTCCGCCTTCTATTATGGTCTTCAGTAAGGTGCTGTGTCTTTTTACAAGGCCAACATAACAATATGTATTGTAGCTCTCTGGTTCTCTCCGGCAATATGTATTGTTGCTCTTTGGTTCTCTCCGGCAATATGTATTGTAGCTCTCTGGTTCTCTCTGGCAATATGTATTGTTGCTCTCTGGTTCTCTCCGGCAATATGTATTGTAGCTCTCTGGTTCTCTTCGGCAATATGTATTGTTGCTCTCTGGTTCTCTCCGGCAATATGTATTGTTGCTCTCTGGTTCTCTCCAGCAATACGTATCGTTGCTCTCTAGTTCTCTCCGGCAATATCCATTGTTACTCACATATATATGTCCGGTACTTCGATCGGTGGTGATTGGCGGGCGCTGGTTTCTCCAGTTAGGTGTCTGTCATCGTCTGTACGGTACAAAGTTAATGTTCTTGGGTTGATTGCAAGGTCTATAGTTGTGCCAATATGAGAAGCAAGATCAGTTTTCAACAGTTCTGTAAACTGCACAAGTTGTTCACAAAGACTTTCTTCCAGATCTTCCGGATATGATTTAATAAAATTTGATGATCTCGTTACCACCTCTTCAGGTGTAAACGACTGTAACTGACGAAGGAATCTAAATACATCATTCCACTTTTGATAAGCTTTCTGGCGTTTTGACAAGGCAGAGAGCAAGCTATCAATAAGGATAAGAAATGTTCGGCTTTAAAACTGCTGAGAAGGTGTTTGAGATTCATCAAGTGTGCTGGAACCACTGAATTCATCATACTCTAGATTTCGTTTGTGTTTTCTTCGAGTTTGTTCTTGATAATGTTCACACTCAGTCAGATCCTTGGCCTTTTGCTCTATGTCTGCAAAAGTAGACCGCATAGCTTGAATATACCCCGCAGGGATTCATAGAGTGCACAAGCTGTATTCAAATCTTGGCCAGAAGATTGCAAAGAAGCACTGGTCATTTTAAAACGCTGTAATACTTGATCCCACAGTATGATCATTATTCCAGTTTCTAACTTCATCATGGTTGAAAGTAGACCACGAGCCTGTTGACGACACTCTGCCTTCTGATCATTGTTGTCTGAAATATCATCCAAGCCTTGTTTTATTGCAGAAAAGATGTGTAAAAGTGCTTTTGTTGCATCTGCCCGAGCGGACCACCTGGTATCTGACAGTCTTTTCACAAAGGGCAAATGGGACTTATTATGAGTACCACCAGCACATAATGCAGTAGAAAGGAGACCCCACCGGTAGGTAGAAGCAGAAAAGAAGGTGTACAGGTTTTCAACAAATCCAAAGAAAGTGACTGCTTCTGTCCGCAAACAGTTAAGATAACAATAATAAAGAGTCACACTAAGTCACCCTCTTATGCTCTTTCTCTCACAATTTTGTGACACCAAATGAAAAGGCGCTAAAAATGGCATAAATCACTAGATCATTGGTTTAGCGCTCGTATTAGAAGATGACCAAAAAATTATATACATATTTAATGGCACGGGGCCCCAAAAAGGCACGGGGCTCGTAGCACATGCTACTTTTGCTACTACGTTAATCCGGCTCTGATTGTGTCAATATTTCACAAGGGATTTCTTGCCAGGGTGCAGATTCGTGTGTTTTGTGGGCCCTAAAAAGGACCGTGGTGGGTGCAGTTTCGTGAGTTTTGTGGCCCCTAAAAATGGCCGTGGTGGGTGCAGTTTCGTGAGTTTTGTGGGCCCTAAAAAGGACCGTGAGGGGAACAGATCACCAAGGATCGCTGAAGCTATGCACATGTCAGGACATACACATGTTCGTTCGTAGCAGCACAATTTACAGAGGAGGCCAAAATTCTGCAATGTCATGCAGAATATTGTCGAACGGGTCTGACTGATGAACTTTATTCCGATATCGCCACAAAAAGTCACACATGTAGTCAAGTCTCTAATACTTCACTCCCCTGTATCATAAAGCTGGTCTTACTGTAGTGAAATCTCTAACACTTCACTCCAATGCATCATAAAGCTGGTCTTACTGTAGTGAAGTCTGTAACACTTCACTCCCCTGCATCATAAAGCTGGTCTTATTGTAGTGAAGTCTCTAACACTTCACTCCCCTGTATCATAAAGCTGGTCTTACTGTAGTGAAGTCTCTAACACTTCACTTCCCTTCCACGGTCTTCACACAGCGATTGAATGACACGATTAGATGTCGGTCTTCACTGTGATGGAATACATTGATACAGCGCTAAAATCCTCCATTTATAAAGATAAAGGTTAAAATAAATTGTGGGGATAAAATATAGTTAAGTTAAGCTGCGGCTTTTTCGCCTACGCCACAAGCGCGTTGATTTGGTAGATCGTACTATTGTTTCTAGTGTCATTGGAAAAAAAGAAAAAAACTAATTATAACATGGGGACGCGAAAGGCCTATTCGTTTAGACGGGGTAGGAAAGGAGAAAAGAAAAAAAAATGATGCTGTCTGCAAGCGTTTGAATCTAAGCCTAACATACGCGCGAACTCGTAGTTAGTGTTTGAAATACGAGGTAAAGTAAGAACATGTAGCCACTTGAATCACGAAAACAGTCTTAGCTCTTATTTAGAATGACGTAAAACTCTCGAAAATAGCTGGACAGCACATGGAAAAGAAGTGAACGCGTGGAAGTAAAGATTTCAAGACTAACATGGAAAAAATATAGAATTTCTTATTAATAGGTTTAGAATCACAAAAATTAGCTAGTTTGATAGCCTATCTTTTCCTGACAAATAATATGCTTTCAAATAAAAAGACGGACAGATAATTCGGAAGTTATTGACAAAAGACTGATTTGTTCGATGCAGACTCGCAAACACATGTTAGTTTTGCATTCACTAAAGTTACATTTGACGCGTCCTTGAGACGAAGACAGAAAAACAAGTACATGTAAACAAGGGGGAGACAAGGAGGAGAGAATCTAAAAATATCTTCGCAGTAGAAATCTAAGCAGGGGGTGAGGGAAAAATTTGAATAGTTTTTTTGTAGTTGGGCCCAAAACCAAGTGCAATTTTGGGAAAACCCAAGTTCGGACAGACCGACCCACAGAAATACACTACACATTTGACCAAAAATTGGACAGTTAGTTAGAAATTTTAAATTCTAGAAGGGGCAGTACTCTCATTGGACGAGACAGTTAAGATTATTGAAAAATTTGCCGGCAAGTTGCCATTTTTTTTGAAGACTGTCCATGCGAGCAGATCGTTGAGGCTAAGAAGTTGTCGTCCATTGAATATATATATACTAATAATAGTGGGATGCCCTAGTCTAGCCAGCAGCTCAGCTGAGTTTGTGCTATTTCAGCTTATCTGTGTGTTTTATTCTGAATTGTGATAAGGACGAAATTATTAACCTTTTATTAAACAATTCTGAGTGATTGATACTGCCATATAATGAAAAATGATTACGACAAGTGAGTCTTGACATATGGATGCGAGTCATGGGCAATGACTACAACCCACAAAAGCCAGATCCAAACCTCAGAAATGAGTTATCTGAGGAAGGTGGTTGAAGTAACAAGAAGAGACATGGTCCGCAACCAGACGATACGTCAAGGCCTAAAATCCCACCCGCTGCAGACCCAAATAGAACAGTCCCAACTAAGATGGTTTAGCCATGTCTGCAGAATGGGAGAAGATCGGCTACCACGACAAGCATGGGAAACAAAGAGCCAGGGATCCAGACCTCCAGGACGACCCAGAGTCCGCTGGGAGGACAACATTAGACAATCTTTGAGGGACCGAGGACTAGAATGGAACCAGGCCAGGAAGAAGACAGCTGATAGAATAGTCTGGCGCTCTCTCTTCCAAACCTCTACACCTCACGGTAGAAGAGGAACGACTAAGTAAGAGTACTTATTCTAGGTCCCCAGCCGACTGTTCAGGGCCTAGAGGTTGAATTATAATATAGTAGGATAAACTATCAGAAATGTAGAATACAGATGTTTTTTTTCAGGTGGTCAGGTGGAAACATATCACCCACCTTATTATATGGAAAAAAAGAGATTAATGAAAATATTTCAGATGCAGTGCAGTCTCTAGAGGAGAGGAATGGGAAACTAGTGCTACTTGATAACAGCCTGGATGTAGATGTGCTGGGTCGGTCAGAGAGATCTGACCCTGTCTTTTAATTACATGTATTATTGCTTGTAAACATGGTGGATTAGGTAGTATGTTAAGACATAACCTAATTTTGTGGTTTCAGAGTTTCTTTGTCTGGCACTGTGCTAGTGCCAGATGTTCTGGAGAAGTCCAACTTTGTATGAAATGAGATGCCTACCATACTACCTCAGAGCATGTGAGGAGTGGGCCTAAGGAACAACTTTCTTTCATCGTCATAGGCCAGTTAAGTATTAAAGACCTGGCCTGCTGAGATTCATCAACTACAAAATTATAATTTAAACTACATTGTGAAGAATAAGAAACTTTTTGTCCACCATTAATCCTGTATAAGGAGCAAATGACATTGTTAACCAAAGACTGGGTATGATGCAAATACCCCGACCCGACATCCAGGATTAGTTTTCCTAAAGACTTTTAGTTAGTACCAATATTAGCAAATTTAACTTATATATATATATATATATATATATATATATATATATATATATATATATATATATATATATATATATATATATATATATATATATATGTACAAGCCTTTCATGTGATTATTCAATTATATGTACTTCTATTGACATCAATTCATATTGATTTAAAAGTCCTGACCAGAAGAAAAACTTGGTTCAGGACAAAATAAATTTGAAAAAAATTGTAATTTCTAAATTTTAAACACAGTGTTAATTGAATTGATCATAGAGCTTAATATTAGCGTTTGTGTGTGTGTGTGTTTGTGTGCTTAATTACCAGCACACCACATTTCATTACCCTAGACATTAAACGTAGCTATCAGTCATATAAATCACAAATAAGTCTGCTTGAGGTCAAAGGTGGTAGTAGTAAGGTACTCTGTAAACTCACATAAACTGTTATCCTCAGGGACCTTCACAGCTGACCTCATTCAGTACACTAAGTAACCTAGCAACCACACTTAATAACATCAAAACCCACCACATATATTGGGGTCTCCTGGTCCGGGAATTAAACTATTGGGGTATAAGTTTGTATAACTTCAACAGTGTCCCTAAAATTAAAAGTTATTCATAAGAAATAATTAAGGTGGAGAGTTAAAGTTGATGAATCTTCACAGCCAGTAGTAAATAATTAGTGTGTCACTTTCTTAATTAGAGTTTTGTAATCTATCTTAGAACATTATTAGAATTGTTATACAGGATGGCAGATCTAGCCAAATTCAGATCGGCTGCTGTGCTGACTGCTAAAGAAATGAATATGGAGGGTCAGGCTTTGATCCAATATGTAACTTCAGAATGTGAAAGTATATTGAAAGGGGAGATAGGAAGTTAGCAGAAGAAAGAAAATTACAGTTACAAATTGAGGCTGACAAAGAACTTAAGAGGCTGCAGATTGAGGCTGACAAAGAGGCTAAGGCATTGGAGGCAGATAGGGTGGCTGAAATAAAGCGACTCCAATTGGAAGAGAAGAAATTAGAAGCTGAAAGAGAGGAAAAGAGATAGGCTGCTGAAAGAGAGGAAAAGAGACAGGCTGCTGAAAGAGAGGAAAAGAGACAGGCTGCTGAAAGGGAAGCAGAAGATAGGAGATTACAAAGGAAGCACGAGTTACGACTAAGGGAGTTGGAAGTACAAGGCCATGCTCCTGAAAATGGTGCCAGCCCCTTTCCCTCCGATGCCACTGCTAGTCATGGAGCCTCAACCTCAGCTATGGGTTTTCATTTAGACCATTTTGTTGAGAAAGACGATGATATAGAAAGTTTTCTAATTAGGTTTGAACTTTTGGCTACTACATATGGGTTAGAGAGAGAAAGGTGGAGTCTAAAGTTATCCCAGGGGCTTAGGGGTACATCTAATGAAGTGTTTGCAAAAATGAATAGAGACGACCAAGACAATTATGACATGCTAAAGCAGGCTCTGTTATTAAGATATGAAAAGAATGGTGAATTTTATCGTAAGAAGTTTAGAAATGCCAAGCTTTTGTCTGGGAAGACATACCACCAATTCTCTGCCAGACTGGAAACCTATTTGGAGAAATGGACTGCTCTGGGGAAGACCCAAGATCTTAAAGAAATGATCATGATAGAGCAATTAAGAGAGTCCATGGCTCCAGACCTGAGAAAGTTTCTCATGGAACAAGGTGCAGATAGGTTGGGTGAGGTATTGAATGTCGCTGAGAGGTATCAAGCAGCCCAGGCAGAGGTAGCTGGCACTAAAAAGAAACATATAGAGAATTTTAAGGCCACACAGCACTTTAATAAATTTGATACCAAAGAACAAGGTAATAAAGGTAGGACTCACTTTGATAGGCCACGAAATGATTATCGTGATAGAAACTCACAGTTCAATGACCAAAGGTATAATGAAAGAAAACCTTTTAACCAAGGAAAGAGGTGGTGTAAATGGTGTAGGAAGGACAACCATAACACCGAAGTTTGTAAAAGGAAACCTTCTAACATTGCTGCAATGAAATCGGGGAACCAGAGATTAAAGGTTAAATCTACTGGACAGCAGGAACCTTATCACCCCCCAGTTTGTGAGGATGTTGTTTGTAACGGGGTCACCACAAGGTGCCTTTATGATACAGGTTTGGATTTTGATTCAGTTGTGAGGTCGAGCCTAGTGAACCCAAGTCAGTATACCACCGAAACAGTGGAAATACAAGGGGCGACTAAGGACATACCACTCATGACACTTCCCATCGCAAGGATAACGGTGAAAACTCGCTATGTGGAAGGCGAAATCAGAGCAACAGTGATAGATGAACCAATCTACCCTCTGATATTGGGGTGTAGATACGTCTTCTTGGGGAATCCCAAGAGACCTGTGATCATGGCGACAGTGCAGACCAGATCACAGTCAAAAGAGGAAGAAGGTGAACCTATAAATGCTCATCCAGAAGAGATGAGGAAGGCGCAGGCTGAGGATAGGACACTCAAGCCATGTTTTAAAAAAATTGCCCAAATGTCACACACCTCCAAGCAAGGGAGATTATTATATGAAGAACAAATTATTATACAGGAAGGCTGGAACTGGAACAAATGGTCACAACCAGCTGGTTCTTCCTACTTCATATAGGGAGAAAGTGATGGAACTAGGGCATGCGATTCCCTTCAGTGGTCACATGGGGATCAGCGCCACAGGAAAGCGTATAGCTTGTCATTACTTCTGGCCAGGGATAACGGAAGATATAAAAAGATATGTAAAATCCTGTCCAGAATGTCAAAGGGTAGCTCCAAAGCATTGGACTGCTCCTGCAACTCTAGGGGAAATGCCCATAGTGGGAACCCCTTTTGAGAGGGTTGCAGTGGATATTGTGGGACCTCTCACTCGGACCAAGAGGAGGAACAGTTACATCCTTACTCTGGTGGACACTTGTTCTATGTGGGGAGAGGCGGTAGCCCTGTCGTCAATCGATTCGAAACATGTGGCAGAGGCATTGCTTACAATATTCACAAGATTAGGATTCCCGCATCAAATCTTGACTGATAATGGCTCACAGTTCAAGGGGAAACTAACGGAAGAAGTTTTTAAGCTATTTCAAGCCAGACACTTTCATTGTAGCCCGTACCATCCACAAGGGAACGGCCAGGTAGAGAGGTTCAATGGGACTCTCATTTCTATCCTGAGAAAGCTGGCACATGAGAAACCTGATATGTGGGATCCATTTTTGTCCGCAGCGTTGTTTGCGTACCGGGAAGTACCACATAGTTCAACCGGGATGGCACCCGCAACCCTGTTATTTGGGAGGCCAATAAAAGGTCCATTGGAAGCCTTATTAAGGATGTGGACAGATGAGAAGGCAGAGGAAACTGTTACCTCATCATATAACTATGTGAACGAGCTGACCACTCGTCTGAAAGCTGGATGGAAACTGGCAAATGATAATTTGAGACAAGCCAGGAAGAAACATGCAGCTTATTTCAATAAGAAAGCAAAGGACAGAGAATTAGCTGTGGGAGAGAAAGTACTTCTTCTACTACCCGGCAGCAATAATAAGTTGCAAATTGGATGGCAAGGTCCATATACAGTTCTAGAGAAGGTGTCTAGAACAAATTATAAGATTGACAAAAAGGGGAAGGAGAAAATATACCATGTAAACCTTTTAAAGAAGTATCTGGACAGACAAATCCAGGAAGGCACCCCTCTACTGACCTTGGCTATCGCAACCGAAATGAAAAAGGAACCACTCACCTCACATGAATACCCATTGCACCCATGTGAGACAGCCGCACAGGTAAAAGTCAGTAAGCACCTGACTAAAATCAGAGGGAGAGAGTTCAACAGGTTTTGGAGGAACATACAGATGTGTTAACAGACAAACAGGGGCATACTAATTTGCTAGAGTATGATATGAAGCTGGTGAACTCAACACCAATCTGTATGAGAGCCTATTCTGTTCCGTTCGCTAAGGAGAAAGCATTGAAAGAGGAGATAGATTATTTGTTGAAAGAAGGGATTATTTCTCACAGTGAATCTCCGTACAGCTCAAATGTAGTTCTGTTGAGGAAACCGTCTGGGGAACATAGACTGTGCATAGATTACAGGAAACTGAATGCTGTCACAGAAGGTCAAGTGGATCCATTACCGGACACAAAACAGTTATTTGCCAGATTGAACAAGGCAAAATACTTTTCGAAGGTGGATCTTAGCAAAGGCTATTACCAGATTCCAGTGAAGCCTGAGGTTCGACCTTATTTAGCTTTTAGCACCTCGGAAGGGCATTATGAATTCAACATGTTGCCATTCGGATTGAAAAATGCTCCGAGTGTGTTTTCTAGAATGATGCGCAAATTGTTGGATCCCTTGAATAATCCATGTATCACGAATTTCATGGATGATATCCTCATCGCTACAGAAACATTTGAAGAACACGTTAACTCTCTGAATATGCTATTTGATAGGCTCAGAGAAGCGAACTTGACTGCTAGACCAACAAAATGTTGTATTGGATGCAAAGAGTTGGAATTCTTGGGACATACTGTATATCAGGGTAACATGACCCCTGATCCCAAGAACTTGGAAAAACTGCAGAGAGCACCTAGACCTCAAACAAAGAAAGACGTGCGATCATTCGTGTCGTTGTGTGGGTTTTACCAAAAATATATCAAAAATTTTAACTCTATATGTGCTCCTCTGACTGATTTGACTCGCAAAGGAAATCCAGATAAAATTGTTTGGTCAGCGCAGTGTGAATTGGCATTCCAAGAGTTAAAGGAAAAACTCACTAGCAAGCCTATTCTCAAATTGCCTGATTTGACTCAGGATTTTGTGGTGAGAACGGACGCAAGCAATGTGGGCCTGGGGGCTACTTTGTTGCAAAGGTCCTCTTCACCCAATGGGGAACTGAACCCAGTCGCTTATGCTAGCCGCAAGTTGAACAAAGCGGAACAAGGTTATTCCACAAGCGAAAAAGAGTGTTTAGCGTTAATCTGGGCGATAAAAAAGTTCCAAATCTATCTATATGGGAGAACATTCGTGGTCCAGACGGATCATCAGCCTCTCGTATTCTTATCACAGGCCAAGCATGAAAATGCCAGATTATTACGATGGTCTTTATTATTACAGCCATATCAATTTACCATTGAATATATTCCGGGGTCACAGAACGTCGGTGCAGATTTCCTCAGTAGGCACCCCTGTGATCAAATTTAGAGTATTCAGCAGGCGTAAGGAGTTGATTTTATCTATGTGTATCACTGGTTTTGGAACTTGCATTAGTGCATGTTCTCAAGTGGGGAGATGTGTGATGGAATACATTGATACAGCGCTAAAATCCTCCATTTATAAAGATAAAAGTTAAAATAAATTGTAGGGATAAAATATAGTTAAGTTAAGCTGCGGCTTTTTCGCCTACGCCACAAGCGCGTTGATTTGGTAGATCGTACTATCGTTTCTAGTGTCATTGGAAAAAGAAAAAAAACTAATTATAACATGGGGACGCGAAAGGCCTATTCGTTTAGACGGGGTAGGAAAGGAGAAAAGAAAAAAAAATGATGCTGTCTGCAAGCGTTTGAATCTAAGCCTAACATACGCGCGAACTCGTAGTTAGTGTTTGAAATACGAGGTAAAGTAAGAACATGTAGTCAATTGGTTACGAAAACAGACTTAGCTCTTATTTAGAATGACGTAAAACTCTCGAAAATAGCTGGACAGCACATGGAAAAGAAGTGAACGCGTGGTAGTAAAGATTTCAAGACTAACATGGAAAAAAATATGGAATTTCTTATTAATAGGTTTAGAATCACAAAAATTAGCTAGTTTGATAGCCTATCTTTTCCTGACAAATAATATGCTTTCAAATAAAAAGACGGACAGATAATTCGGAAGTTATTGACAAAAGACTGATTTGTTCGATGCAGACTCGCAAACACATGTTAGTTTTGCATTCACTAAAGTTACATTTGACGCGTCCTTGAGACGAAGGCAGAAAAACAAGTACATGTAAACAAGGGGGAGACAAGGAGGAGAGAATCTAAAAATATCTTCGCAGTAGAAATCTAAGCAGGGGGTGAGGGAAAAATTTGAATAGTTTTTTTTGTAGTTGGGCCCAAAACCAAGTCCAAACTTGGGAAAATGACAAGTTCGGACAGACCGACCGACAGAAATACACTACACATTTGACCAAAAATTGGACAGTTAGTTTGAAATTTTAAATTCTAGAAGGGGCAGTACTCTCATTGGACGAGACAGTTAAGATTATTGAAAAATTTGCCGGCAAGTTGCCATTTTTTTGAAGACTGTCCATACGAGCAGATCGTTGAGGCTAAGAAGTTGTCGTCCATTGAATATATACTAATAATAGTGGGACGCCCTAGTCTAGCCAGCAGCTCAGCTGAGTTTGTGCTATTTCAGCGTATCTGTGTGTTTTATTCTGAATTGTGGTAAGGACGAAATTATTAACCTTTTATTAAACAATTCTGAGTGATTTATACTGCCATATAATGAAAAATGATTACGACAAGTGAGTACTTATTCTAGGTCCCCAGCCGACTGTCCAGGGCCTAGAGGTTAAATTATAATATAGCAGGATAAACTATCAGAAATGTAGAATACAGATGTTTCTTTTCAGGTGGTCAGGTGGAAACATATCACCCACCTTATTATATGGAAAAAAAGAGATTAATGAAAATATTTCAGATGCAGTGCAGTCTCTAGAGGAGAGGAATGGGAAACTAGTGCTACTTGATAACAGCCTTGATGTAGATGTGCTGGGTCGGTCAGAGAGATCTGACCCTGTCTTTTAATTACATGTATTATTGCTTGTAAACATGGTGGATTAGGTAGTATGTTAAGACATAGCCTAATTTTGTGGTTTCAGAGTTTCTTTGTCTGGCACTGTGCTAGTGCCAGATGTTCTGGAGAAGTTCAACTTTGTATGAAATGAGATGCCTACCATACTACCTCAGAGCATGTGAGGAGTGGGCCTAAGGAACAACTTTCTTTCATCGTCACAGGCCAGTTAAGTATTAAAGACCTGGCCTGCTGAGATTCATCAACTACAAAATTATAATTTAAACTACATTGTGAAAAATAAGAAACTTTTTGTCCACCATTAATCCTGTATAAGGAGCAAATGACATTGTTAACCAAAGACTGGGTATGATGCAAATACCCCGACCCGACATCCAGGATTAGTTTTCCTAAAGACTTTTAGTTAGTACCAATATTAGCAAATTTAACTTTATATATATATATATATATATATATATATATATATATATATATATATATATATATATATATATATATATATATATATATATATATATATATATATATATATATATATATATATATATATATATATATATATATATATATATATATATATATATATATATATATATATATTTATATTTATATTTATATATATATTTATATTTATATTTATATATTTATATATTTATATATTTATATATTTATATATGTACAAGCCTTTCATGTGATTATTCAATTATATGTACTTCTATTGACATTAATTCATATTGATTTAAAAGTCCTGACCAGAAGAAAAACTTGGTTCAGGACAAAATAAATTTGAAAAAAATTGTAATTTCTAAATTTTAAACACAGTGTTAATTGAATTGATCATAGAGCTTAATATTAGTGTTTGTGTTTGTGTAC
This sequence comes from Oreohelix idahoensis, assembly GCA_024509875.1. Classification (NCBI taxonomy): domain Eukaryota; kingdom Metazoa; phylum Mollusca; class Gastropoda; order Stylommatophora; family Oreohelicidae; genus Oreohelix; species Oreohelix idahoensis. The sequence goes on from JAMPIV010000790.1 coordinate 454,343, forward strand.
TTAATTACCAGCACACCACATTTCATTACCCTAGATATTAAACGTAGCTATCAGTCATATAAATCACAAATAAGTCTGCTTGAGGTCATAGGTGGTAGTAGTAAGGTACTCTGTAAACTCACATAAACTGTTATCCTCAGGGACCTTCACAGCTGACCTCATTCAGCACACTAAGTAACCTAGCAACCACACTTAATAACATCAAAACCTACCACATTCACACAGCGATTGAATGGCACGATTAGATTTTTCGCGCGAAGTTAAAACAAAAATTTAAGAAAAAGTACGGTGATCCGTTTGGCTTCTTAATTTCAACAATTTTAATCTGTGGGTGAATAAAGACACAAGTACCGAGTTTCCTATGATCATTACTAAAAAAACGTGATTATATTACACTCAGACCAGAAGAGGAGTATCCGGTCATGGTAGCATCCATTTGCGGTTTAATGCAACAAAGAATGCAAAGATATGGTAGTAGTAAGCAAGACCATATTTTAACCTATAGGCTAGTGCTTGTAAAGTCTAATGCCACGGAATTTAGATAAATAAAGAGGGGAAACCCGTGGAATGTAAACAGTAAATAAATAATACACGTGAAGGCATGTTTCCCAGAGACTCATGCACGGGGAGAATCTATTGGACAAAATAACAAGAAAGAGGTAACTTCTGTGACGAAAAAGGCGTGGTGGCTGAATATAAACAATGAACACGCAATTAAAAGAAAGAAGCCATTGAGACATGGATATATAGAACACATGGACTCACCCGGGAAGAGCAGAAAACAAGTAAACAGGTCAAGGAAAAACTAGGAATTAAAGTAATATGAGGCTTTAATCTAAAAGCTGGGCCTTGTACAATCGAATGATACGGAATTTAGACAATACAGCCGTGCCCTAAAAGAAGAAAAGCTGAAAGCGGTAGCTCCTCTGATGAATGAGGCAAAGTGGATAAACATGGACAATGAATACGCAGTTAGAAGAAAGAAGTCATCGAGACACGGACGTGTAGAAGAATGGGACACATTTCATAGGCAGAGCAGAAAGCAAGAAAACATGTCATAAATTAGCCGGGAATGAAAAGCAAAACAATGACGGGTATCAAAGTTAGATAAAATATGTTGGTCCTATAAAAAGACTAAAGACCTTATTGAAAATCAAAATGAAAGGAAGTGTTAAAGGTAAACGTGCAAAATAAAAAAAATAAATAAGTGGTAAGACAAGACCAGTAGAATCAACAAAAAATCTTTCAACGTGATCCAAGAAAAGAGTCAAGAGGTGTTGGAGATCCAATGCAGTTGGCCGACTTTCGATGTGAAGATGGCTACTGAATTTATCTGAGTCAGGCCCGAGGCTAATCCTTGTCTACTTCACGTTTAAATATTACAATATCTATTCAACATTCCGTCCCCCAAACGTGGTGTTCTTTACAAACATTCTTGCCGCCTGCGGCTTGTGCTTGAGTGGTTTTTATTTATGTGTGTTATCTCAACAACCGTTAGTTAATCGAAATATTTGGGACCAAAGACGCAGCAAAAGAGATGAATGCAGTCAGCGACCCATAGCTTGACTGCTTGCCTCAGGGTCAGCGAACCAGAGCTGACCAAGACCCTACTCCACCTCCAAGTGTTGCTCCTGAAAACAGGCTGCATCACTGCAGTCTGGATGATAGAGAAGGGATCGAAGAGAAAAGGCAAACTCTGTCCCAACAAATGCCATGCAGAAGTCGGCCGAAAGGCGCAGATATCGCAGCTTCGTTGTAAACGGACACAACGCAACCAACGTCCTTTTCAGGACGAACGAGGAAGAAGGAAGAAGAATCGAAATATTTTAGTGGCTTTCAAAACCATCGGATCAGCAAGCAAAGTAATCCTGCCAGGAAGATGCAGATAACATTAAGAATTCACCAGATGGTTCATGGTGTTGGCAATAACTACTCTTCACAAATTATTATCTGAAATACTGTTTATGAACTCCTATGGTATCATTATTCTATGACATATTGCTAAACAATCCAGTAACCTATCGCTCTTGGCATTCCCTATTTTATTCTCCGATCCAGTTTTATTTCTCGATACCGATATGCTCTAAACCAGTGTTTCTGAACGGGGGCGGTACCGCCTCCTGGGGGGCGTTTTCAAGATGTCTGGGGGCGTTCTGATGGGTCGCAACGATTGGGGGTCGCTACTTCCATTCAGGGGGGCGTTTGTACATTTTTACAAGAATCAATATGAAACAATTACAAAAGATATTCCCCTTTGCATAGCTTGTAACACGATAGTTTTTATTTGCCCTGCGTCCCATGGAGTGTTTCAAGGATTCCAAACGCAAAATTTTAGTACCTGGGATGTTACCATTGTCAGGAGACAGTAGAGTTTTTGGATTCTATCAAAGAAGAATTTAGCATCGAAAGAGAAGTATTGCGAAACGACGTGGCCTATCTTTCAGATATATTTGAAAAGTTAAATGAGGTTCTTCTTAAGCTACAGGGAAATGAGATCAGTCTGATTAAAGTGAATAGAATTATCATGGGGTTCATCAACAAATTGACATTATATAAAAATAATCTTAGTCGCTGAGACCTTTTTCTCATTTTCCATGTTTACTGCAGTTAGGTGGGGACAGGCTTAAAGATTCAGATTTAGAGGTTTATTGCAGTCATTTTACGCTATTAAAAATGATATGAGCATAAGATTTAAAGACTTGCAAGAACTAATAATACCGGATTGGGTGATTAATCCGTTTGAATCAGACAAGTTAGTCAACATTTACAAGAAAAATTAATTGAGCTACAAAATGACTTCTAAGCAAAAGCACGATTCAGTCACACACATTACGAAGAGTTTTGGATCCAGCAGAGGCTTGCGTATCCCGTTCTTTGGTGTGAAACTAAATTGCTAATTACAGCATTCCAAACGTCGTATTTGGTGGAGAAGGGGTTCAGTGCAGTAGTGTTTCTACTACAAAAGCAACGAAACCGACTGCAGATTTGTAACAGGATTTTAACAAACTCAGAACCAAATATTACAAAACTGGAAGGATCTCATTAAGCTTCATTACTAAGTGAATTTTTATATAATTATATCATTATTATCAACTAATAATTTTTTAATTTTTTCATGTTTAAAGTGGCTACATAAGGAGAGGCTTAAATATTCAGATTTGAAGATATATATGCAGTCATTTAGGCGCTATTAAAATGATATGATTATGATAGTTATAGAGTTGTAAGAACTAATTTTATATCATTTGCTCCGCCAATTTGTAATTCAAGGATAATGAACTTGCGGTGTATATAATTCCGTACTTAAACACATATTTAATATAACTATGCTTTTATAAATGTGCTTTCTCTCTTTCTTTATATTATAAGAAAATATAACTCATTAACTGCATTGCTTTTTTAAAAGTATAGTGGAATATATGTATGTGTGTGTGTGTGTGTATGTGTGTGTGTGTGTATGTGTGTGTGTGTGTATGTGTGTGTGTGTGTGTATACACGATTAAGAGCAAGGGGGTGCTAAAAGGGTGGGGGGCTTTTTAAAATATTAGTTGTCAAAAGGGGGCGTTGCTACTATCAGGGTTGAGAAACACTGCTCTAAACCACCCTGGTGTGCGACAAACTCCTGTTGGGTGGTGCGAGGCGTTATGATGAAAAACAAATAGCCTATATATCACTTATTGTACAATTGCGGCTACCTACAAGTAAACGATTATTTGTCATGTTGTAACATTATAATTACAAATAACACTGTAAGTTAATATTTCAGCAAAATATTCTACAAGAATAAATATCATTATATTATGCTTTATATGCATGTGGGTATATTTGATCTAAACCTTATTTAACCAAACGACGGAAGTATTTTAGCTGTAAATGTATGAGAGCTCTTATACATGAAATTAGACGATTTGTAGTATAATCAGCTAGAACCATTTCCACAATTAGCAAAGAGCACAGTACATTCTTGTGCCATTTTCTGCAACGTTCTTTTATAGCATGTGATTTTCTTCACCTGTAAAACAAACGCCAGATATACGAGTAGTTTACTTGCGAGTGATGAAATGCGTGTGGCTTCTTACAACAACGACTCCCGTTTCAAACATATAATTGCAGGTATGCAACAGCAAAAAAAGTCATTAAGAATGTATAATTATATAATTTAATAAAGAACAAATTTATATAAATAGACGTGAATCTGATGTCATAGATTTTTTAAATTCAAACCATCGTTAATTAAAGTACATTCCTAAGAGATTGGTGAAAGCGCAATTTTCGTTCTTAGCAATGAATAAAAATAGGACATTTTTCATGGGAGTGCGAGAACACATATTTGGGCATTTTAGGAGTGCTGGCAGCCGAAAAGGTTAAGAACCACTACTCTAGACCATACTTTTGTTTTTCACTTAGCGCTTTATTATTCTTGCATAGGTACGGCACAGCCGCGGTAGCGCAGTGGTTAGTGCACTAGCTTCCTAGCTCGGTAGTCCATGGTTCGATCCCGGTTGAGGCTCCGCCGTCGACCTAGCTTTATGAATTGGGTACCAGAGCATCTCCTGTGTGCCGACGGTCAAGAAAATATGGGCTTAACACCAAATTCCCATTATGCCTCAATAGGCGTGTAACAAGATCCTTAACGACACAGCAATGGACTTGATATTGTGGTTAACAGCATTGGATGCAAATAAACACGTCTTCACTAACTCAGTGCATATACACAAATGAAAGATCTGTTTTAAACTTATAATAGTTTTATAAAAAAATAAGACGTTGTTGAAGTTAGTTGTATGAATGAACAATACACGAAAAACACTTGACATTTCGATATTACCATTCATCAGCTACGAACGGAAACAGGAACGGAAAATATAGAAAGTCTATAATAAAATGACACCGCAGACGTGTGGTGGAAAATTATTACAAATAAAAAGAATAATTTTTCTTTTCGCTCCATGTGGAGCATACATTCACCATAACAGCAGCAAAAGGCCTGCATCAAGCATTACATGCTCTAGTAGCGGTAGTATTTGTGTCATTTTTACATTATGTGCTCAATACCCACTAAAGAGCGAGACTCTACGTAAAACCATAGGCTGCCTTTGCCTGAACCGCCAATAGCGACCAGTCCCTTTTCTCTCTGTCTTTGCTTTCTCTAACTCAACAGCAGAGTCAAGTACCCATTTTTTACATTCTTTTCTTTAACTTGCAACGTATGTCACTCTCTCGTCACCTTCAAATCTTGCAATCGACTTTTCAATCACAACCAGATGAGCAATGGCTCTGAAACTTGGCATAGTTGTGTATTCCCCCATGACCATACAACAATCAGTCGTAAAAATAATAAAATGAATAAAGTTAAAATTAATATTAATTTTTTTTTTTGGGTATTGTATCGTCAGTAAAATGGGCTATAACTGCAAATAATCTAGCTGAATTCTTTCCAATAAGATTGTCTTTCTTGAGAGAATTGAAACTTCTCCTCCCCCCACACTATCGTACGCGCGTGCATAGGCATACACACAAAATGACAACTACATATTAAAAAAATGTAATTTACAACTCTTATCAAAATTTACAACAACAACAAAATAAAACAAAAAATAAAACATTAATTTTCCGTGACAATACGCCTGGGGCGTTTTTACTACACGAAATTAACTTCTGCTTTATACTTAATTACACACTTATGGATAAAATATATGATAAGCGCTTAACCGCCCCATGCTCTTTGTCAATTTGATGTTACATTTTTTGACTGCAAGCTAAAAACTAATTGAAAAATTATTTGTAGCTTTTTAGTGCATTACAAGCCTGTGTTTGAAATATTTTTTTTTTAAATATTTTTTAACAGCTAGGAATACTGGAGCATGACGACACCTAGCTTGAACTCCGTCGCTTTACTTTATGAAGCACACGCTCTAACGGCTCTTACACTTCAGCTACAGTAACGGTAAAGGTGGTCCCATTGCCGATACTGCGGTAGAGGAGTTAATGTTAAAGAGTTCACTTACATGTGTCCAGCCCAGAGAGGCGGGATGACTAGTTCACTGTCTCGCTGCCTTTTTCTCTTCTCTAACACAACAATACTTACTGGTATTTTAAAGTATGTCATTCAACATATTATTATTTTTCTACTTCAAGCACCATGCCCGGTGGCACCGGCGATCATGTCTCTCCACAACTTCTTGTCTGCAGTACTATTTATAAATTCTGTTGTTGACTTATTTCCATGCCGTGATGTTGAACAGTCTAGTATTTGTTGAACAGTCTAGTATTTTCTTTCTTTGTCGTTATCGATCTTCTTTTTTCTGTCAGACTTCCCTGTTGTCACAATATATTCCAGCTGTCTTCTTCCTATAACATGACCATAGAAGGTTGATTGCTTCTTTCTAATATAAGTAATTAGCTTCCATTGCGCATTGACCTCTTTCAGGACATGCTCATTACTTTTTGTAAGCTGTCCGTAGTATTTTAACAGCCTTATGTAACACCTCATCACTGTGATCTCTAGTGCTTTTCCTACTTGTTTACTAACTGTCCATGGCTCACTTCTGTATGTCAGGATTGGTTCTATATAACACTAAAGAGACCTATGTCTTACTTCCTTTGACAAAGAGTTGTTGTATAAAATACTTTTCATTCTATGGAATGCTCTTTTGTCTTGGGTTATGTGTCAGAACAACTCTATAATAGGATATGACCTTAGTTGTTGTATACCTATCTACTACGGTAGCCCCACTGTAATGTGGACTTACAATAATAATAATAATAATAATAATAATAATAATGGCTCGCTCTGCTAAGAGTACGGCCACATCACAATAACTGACAATAAGAAATAGCACATTTAACAGGAATTTCCCTTTAATGCATAAACGCACACAATGCCGTCACATACGGCTAGCAAACGAATGAATACATGTATAAATGCCAGAGAAAACTTGCCTCAATAAATTTAACCACTAGCCACATTCAAATCGGTATGACTACACTGTACAACCCTGTACTGATTATCGCTCATCCGAGCAATCCCCAAACTATGATAAAGCAATACTTAATCATGAATAACTTATCATCTGCGGGATAAAGGAAATTCCACTAGGTAATACACCAAAATCAAGAACTATGCAATATAATCCACTGAATCCGCCAGCAGGCGAGGAACTACAAATCATCCTCTCATGGCACACTTCTCAGCAAAATATGCTGGCAAGGGAAAAATAGGCACGTCCTTTCTCCGACGCGACTAGCAGCCTAATCCAAATCTTGGCGCCCAACACATCCCCGCTTCCGTCAATCACGTGACGTGCAGGAAGTTACCCCAAGGTTACCAAAACTCAATGAGAACAATGTCGCCAATCTGATTTTTCGTAACTGCGAAAATAGCGCCGTAACACTATTCATATCTGAGATGCATCTTCCATCCGATGTTATTAACGCGCTAAGCTATTTGAGCCTATTGACTTGTTTTGAAACTGTTCCATTTACTTTGATAGTGCGCTCTTGGGAAGTCATTTTCTTTGGGAGGACCATCACCACTGTCATTTACTGCAGCCCCTTTTCACTTTTTGCTGTTTAGACTGTATCATCAGCGAATCTCAAATTGTTGGTATTATATCCACCAAATGATATTCCTGTCGTGTCTCTATGGATCTCATTATATTTTCACTGTACAGATTAAACAGATCCGGTAACAGCACACCCTTTTTAACCTGCGGAAACGTTCCAATTTTTCAGCTAATCCTTATAGCTGCTGTTTGTTGCCAGCAAATACTCTTTATTATTCTCAGGTCTTTAGCACCGATGTTGATGCTTTCTAAAGTTTTGATAGGCCTCTAGAATGCAATTTAAACCAGGCGTCTCCTACCATCATATCATGCGATGTTGCCCACTATATCAGTGTGTAACCTCTCTCATTTCTTTCTCCCAAGACATAACCAACATTCACATCATCCACTTTTTCATTTCCAACTTTTGCATTGAAGTCTCAAAGGATATTAGCTGTCTCATGAGATTAGCACCACGTCATTGTCATATCAAGTTCACTGTAGAATATATATATTTCTTCTTCTGTACTATCCGATATTTGTGCATAATAATAATAATAATAATAAATTCTTTAAGCACCAAACACGGTGCATAAGGCAGAAACCAGTGCTCTCCAGGTTGTTCGTTGTGACGCCACTCCTCTTAGCTCTTGCACATTATTTAGGCCCAACGTTCTTCCTTCTCTTATTATTGTTCTTCTGAGTGTTTCTTTTGGTCTTCCTTTTTTCCTCTTACCCTCAGGAACCCAAGTGAGCGCCTATAGTGGTATTCTGTTGTTTTGCATTCGTAGGACATGACCGATATATGACCATCGTCTTTTCCTTATATAGTCGGAGACATATTTCTGCCTAGAGTCTTCTCTTATTTGTCGATTAGTCTTGAATTCTTTCCAACTGATGTTCATGAGTTTTCTAAGACATTTGTTCTCGAATGTATTCAGCTTGTTCTCCAATGATTTTGTTATTTTCCAACTCTCACAGCCGTATGTTAACACTGAGATAACATTTGAATTAAACAGACGAAGCTTGGTATGTATATTCAATGATCGTAATTTCCAAATGTTAGATAATCTATTGAAGGCGCTAGCTGCCAAAGCAATTCTAGTATGAATTTCTCTTGTTGTGTCACCATCCTGAGTGATTTTACTGCCTAAATAATTGAAACTTTCAACTTTCTGTAGTTTTTTCCCGTTCAAGATTTGTGCATAGATATGTTTAAAACTGAGGTCTAGTGGTCTGCCATTCAATTTAACAAGTAATATAGTATAAATTTTTAAAAACTCAGCCGCAGTTAGTAGTAATTGTCGTGTGAAATTCTAATCCACATATATAAATTAAAACGTAAATGTAAAGCCTAACAAATAAATTTAATAAAAGGAAAGAAGAATGGTAAAGAACAGTGCTGTCACAATGACTGTACTCGAAATCCCCCTTGTTTTCTCCTTCGTCTGCAAATTGTAACGTTTCACGTGGATAGTAAAAGCCTACTGCTTCAATACCCGCTTTCTACGATAAAACGTGTACTGCCTTTCTAAGAAAAACCTTGAGATACGCAAGCTGACCTATATTTAATATTCCATTCATGTCATTTTATACACTAAGTTACCATAAACGAAAGACAGATGGACTAAGGATAGAAAGAAAGGGAGGGGCTGAAAGCCGGAACGCAGGCAATACTACCACAGTCTCGCGATACACAATTACTACCATCACGCGTGTAAGGCCACAAGCACTAGCTTTTTTTCAAATCGACAGTGATAAAAAACACTACCCATACGAGTTAGGTTTTAAAAACCTGAAAAACGCTTATTAGGAAACATGACATTATACTGGTTTACGTTTGAAAACATTACAGTACCCAGACACCACATCGTATTCGAAGTGAACAGGAGGTAGAAGAAAATGCATATTTTGAACGAAGCCCCTTAGCCCCATTAAATTTATATATTTGGGGTCCTTAGGACTTGCTGACAAAGAATATGTTAAACGTTACGCAAATAGTCTAGGAATTAACAATTTATAGCCAAAATAAAATAGTGGTGCTGTCAGACAACACCAAAATCAGAATCGCTCAGTGGCAGATTTTGACACCACCATTGTACGGGAAATAGGCTGACATGTTACCTCCTATTTGATTGGCGGAAAGTAAATGTAAGGCTAAACACGATTAGTCGGACTATAAATATTGATTCTTTGTTGTTAGAGAAACGTGAGTAGGCGTACTTTTTTCAAACGCTTGTGTAAACATGGCACGATTGGTTAGACCCGCCAATATAGTCAATCAGAGGCGTCAGGTCAGCACCACATTTTCAAATAAACTTACTAAAGAACCAGTGCGTTGAGCGCCAGTGCATATTTTTCTAAATAAAAGCCTGGGACATCGGCAGATCGAAATTGTGCTATATTCATTGCCAGTCAACGTAACTGTGTATTATTCCATGAATTGTGGTAAGCTTGAAATATTTGATATCTTTTTAATGAAAATTGAATGTAAATTGATAATTTATGTCTGTATATATGTGTGGTTCAGTAGCGAACATGAGGTAAAGCCTATATAGTGCTCCAACCTGAACAGAAGGTGTCGGAGGAAAGTAAAACTACATGGAATTGCCAAACAGTACACTGACACCTATCTTATTGACTAGAAAGAAATAATGCTGGAATTGCAGAGGCGTAGTAACCATTAGGGAGGAGTATACTGGTGAAAATTGTTTCAGATGAAGATAGCAGTTGGCCTACCGCTCTGAACTCAGTGTTTGTTATGTATTGTGTTCAGTCTGGAAATTTATTATAAATTAGTTCTGAAATAGGAGGTACAACCTTCTTGTTTCAGGGACCGTGGTCCTAAAGTTATTGAGCAGCACCTGGTCTGAGCTTTGCTGAACCTAGAGGCTGACAGCATACTCCTGGGTCCAGATAGTGACCAGTGAGGTGTCTCCAGAACACAGGGAGGCTATCGAGCAGAGGAGTCTTTTCCTGCCGCCATCACGAAAGATAAGCGTCTGTGGCCAGAGGAGCTCAACATTATGCCTTCCCCCCCCCCCCCCCCCCCCCCCTCAAAATCTGACTTTATAATAAAACAGAGGGAAAATACAGTGTTTAAATTGATAGGAACTGTGAACTTTTCCCCATACTATTTCCAAGATAAACAAACACTTGAAGTCATGATGACAAATAACAACATAGCTTGAAAAAACAAAACCAGTATTACCTCATATTACTACTACACAACTGACACACATAGGATAATATTAATAAAATATGTCACTACAAGGTTCATATTGATAAATTCTGTACATATAAATTGTAATTACAATTGATTGTGATTCCTGGTTCACTTTGTATTTGAATCAGGACACATATATTAGTGAAAGTAATTAATACATATTTATATTTGAAAATTTACCAGTGCCTCATTTAAGATAGTCTTATAGAGTGTTAAATGTGTGTGAGTGTCACAGTGTTGTCAAGTGTGGTGGAATAAATTAAATTGTTTATCTGTCTGTTGTTGTTGTGACTTACACTTCATCATATACATACCCTAGACATTTAACGTAGTCATCACAATATTCCAGAATAATTCTGACTGAGGTATAATGTGGTAGCAAGTAAGGTTATCTGCAAAACACTACACCTATTAGATACAGATACCTTCACAGCTGATCTCAGTCAGTACACTAAGTCCCCTATAAATATTTATAACATCCCACTTTACCACATATATTGGGGTCTCGCTCCAGGGATATTGAACTTTCTCCTATTATATATATATTGGGAATAATAAAGAATTAAAAGGTATCCTTGGGTGGAAATAAATAAGGTTGAGCTCTCAGTGCCTGTAGTGTCCTTAGATAATTATTGAAAGATTGAATTGTTTACATTTGCATGTTAGACAATGGCCGACTTGGCAAAATTTCGATCTGCTGCTGTACAGACTGCGAAAGAGTTAGGAATGGACGGGCAAATTATGATTGCTTATGTCACTGCTGAATGTGACAAATATATTGAACGGGAAGAAAGAAGATTAGAAAAAGAGGCCGAAAGAAAATTAGCGGCTGAGACTAAGAGGTTGCAGATTGAGGCTGACAAAGAGGCTAAAGCATTGGAAGCCGAGGAAAGAAGACAGGCTGCAGAAAGGGAAGACAAGAGATTAGCTGCAGAGAGGGAAGCAGAAAAGGAGGAGAAGAGATTACAAAGGGAACATGAGTTACGACTAAGGGAGTTTGAGTTTCAAGGCCATGCTCCTGAAAATGGTGCCAGTCCCTTTACCTCTGATGCCACTGCTAGTCAGGGAGCCTCAACCTCAGCTATGAATTTTCATTTAGATCATTTTGTTGAGAAAGACGATGATATTGAGAGCTATCTAAATAGATATGAACTATTAGCTACCACATATGGGTTAGAGAGAGAAAGGTGGAGCTTAAAGTTATCTCAAGGTCTTCGTGGGGCAGCTTATGAAGTTTTTGCCAAAATGAGCAGAGGTGATCAGGAAAATTATGACATGCTAAAGCAGGCTCTTTTGTTAAGATATGAAAAGAACGCAGAATTTTATAGGAAAAAATTTAGGAATGCTAAACTACTGTCAGGTGAAACCTATCACCAGTTCTCTGCACGGTTAGAGACATACTTGGAGAAATGGACTTCTCTGGGGAAAACCCAAGATCTTAAGGAAATGGTCCTTATAGAACAATTAAGAGAGTCCATGGCTCCAGACCTGAGAAAGTTTCTCATGGAACAAGGTGCAGAGAGGCTGGGTGAGTTGCTAAATGTTGCAGAAAGGTATCAAGCGGCTCAGGCAGAGGTATCAGGTAACAAAAAGAAACAGGTGGAAAATTTTAGGGCACCACAGAACTTTAATAAATTTGATCCTAGAGATCAAAACAAAGGTAAGCACCAATTTGATAGGCCACGGTATGACAATAAAAATAAAACCCCACAATTCGATGAAAGGAAATATGATGAAAGAAAATCTTTCAACCAAGGGAAAAGGTGGTGTAAAAATTGTAAGATGAACAATCATGACACTGACCATTGTAGAAGGAAACCTCCTCATTGTGCTGCTATGACATCTGGGAAAAAGGAAAAAAAGGTCAAACCTGCAGAACTACAGGAACCATACCACCCCCCAGTGTGTGAAGATGTCATCTGTAATGGTGTCACTATAAGGTGTTTATATGATACCGGTTTAGATTACGATTCCGTTGTGAGTTCTCACCTGGTGCAGGCAGATCAATACACCACAGAAACAGTGGAGATTCAAACTGCAACCAAGGATGTAGCTACCATGACACTTCCCGTCGCCCGGATAAAGGTGAAAACGCGATATGTGGAAGGAATCATAAAAGCAGCAGTGATAAATGAGCCAATCTACCCTCTGATATTGGGGTGTAGATATGTCTTCTTGGGGAATCCCAAGAGACCTGTGATATTGGCAACAGTGCAGACCAGATCACAGTCTAAAAAGGAGGAGGATAATCCAATAAATACTCATCCAGATGAGATGAGGAAGGCACAGGCTGAGGACAAAACACTCAAGCCGTGTTTCAAGAAGTTGCCCAAATCTCATACACCTCCAGGCAAGGGAGAATTTTATATGAAGAACAAGCTGATATATAGGAAGGCTGGATCTGAATCCAATGGTCACGGACAGCTGGTCCTTCCCACTTCATATAGGACTAAAGTGTTGGAACTAGGGCATGCGATTCCCTTCAGTGGTCATATGGGGATCAGCGCAACAGGACAGCGTATAGCTTGTCACTATTTCTGGCCAGGGATAACTGAAGATATCAAACGATATGTAAAATCCTGTCCAGAGTGCCAACGAGTAGCACCTAAACATTGGACTGCACCAGCAACTCTGGGGGAAATGCCCATAGTGGGAACACCCTTTGAGAGAGTTGCCGTGGATCTTGTGGGACCTCTCACCCGAACCAAGAGAAGGAACAGCTACATTCTGACTCTGGTGGACACTTGTTCTATGTGGGGAGAGGCGGTAGCCCTGTCATCGATTGATTCTAAACATGTGGCAGAGGCATTGCTCACAATTTTCACAAGGTTAGGCTTTCCCAATCAAATCTTGACTGATAATGGCTCTCAGTTCAAGGGGAAACTAACTGAAGAAGTTTTCAGGATCTTCCAGGCCAAACACTTCCATTGTAGTGTGTACCACCCCCAAGGGAACGGCCAAGTGGAAAGATTTAATGGCACGTTGATGTCAATCCTGAGAAAGTTGGCACACGAAAAACCAGATACGTGGGACCAGTACCTTCACGCCGCCCTCTTTGCTTATCGGGAGGTACCCCATAGTTCAACCGGTATGGCCCCGGCAACATTATTGTTTGGAAGGCCAATAAAAGGTCCACTTGAAGCGCTGTTAAGAACGTGGACTGATGAAAAGGCAGAGGAAAATATTACATCCTCATACCAATATGTGAATGAGCTGACCACTCGTTTAAAAACTGGCTGGAAACTTGCCAATGAAAATTTGAAACAAGCCAGGAAGAAACATGCTGCCTATTATAACAGGAAAGCTAAAGACAGAGATTTGGCTGTGGGAGAGAAGGTACTGCTTCTTCTACCCGGTAGCCAGAATAAGTTACAAATTGGATGGCAAGGTCCATATACAGTTCTAGAGAAGGTGTCTAGAACAAATTATAAGATAGATAAGAAGGGGAAAGAAAAAATCTATCATGTGAATCTCCTGAAGAAATATTTGGAAAGAGAACATCAGGAAGAGACACACTTGTTGACCTTGTCCATTGCCATGGAGATGAAAAAGGAACCACTTTCATCATTTGAATATCCATTACACCCCTGTGAGACAGCGGCACAGGTGAAAATCAGTACACATTTAACGAAAACTCAGAAAGAGAGAGTGCAACAGGTTCTAGATAATCATGCAGAGGTGTTAACAGACCGACCAGGGCATACAAACTTATTGGAATATGATATGAAGCTGATAGACCCCACACCTGTCTGTATGAAACCCTATTCGATTCCTTTTGCTAAGGAGAAAGCTTTGAAGGAAGAGATAGACTATTTGTTGAAGGAAGGAATTATTTCACACAGTGAATCTTCGTATAGTTCCAGTGTTGTACTCTTAAGGAAGCCCTCTGGAGAACATAGACTCTGTATAGATTACAGGAGACTGAATGCTATTACAGAAGGACAGGTGGATCCATTGCCGGATACAAATCAGTTGTTTGCCAGACTAAATAAAGCTAAATATTTCTCAAAAGTGGATCTGAGTAAAGGATACTATCAGATTCCAGTAAAGCCTGAGGTTAGACCATACCTAGCTTTTAGTACCTCAGAAGGACACTATGAGTTTAACAGATTGCCATTTGGATTGAAGAATGCGCCTAGTGTCTTCTCTAGAATGATGAGAAAATTATTGGACCCTCTGAATAATCCATGTATCACAAATTTCATGGATGATATCCTTATAGCAACAGAAACATTTGAGGAACACATTGACTCTCTGAACATGCTGTTTAATCGACTTAGGGAAGCGAATTTAACAGCCCGACCAACCAAATGTTGCGTTGGATGTAAAGAATTGGAATTCTTGGGACACACAGTTTATCAGGGAAACATGACCCCTGACCCCAAGAATTTAGAGAAACTAAAGAAAGCCCCGAGACCACAAACCAAGAAAGACGTGAGATCCTTTGTCTCATTATGTGGTTTCTACCAAAGTATATCAAAAACTTTAATTCCATATGTGCACCGTTAACTGATTTGACACGTAAGGGAAATCCAGATCGAATTACATGGACACCACAATGTGAAATGGCTTACCAAGAATTGAAGGAAAAGCTCACAAGTAAACCTATTTTGAAATTACCTGACTTAAGTCAAGAATTCATTGTAAGGACTGATGCCAGTAATATTGGGTTAGGTGCAACTTGCTACAGAAATCAGATGCATTGGATGGGGAATTAAGCCCAGTGGCATATGCTAGCAGAAAGTTGAATAAAGCTGAAACCAATTACTCAACTAGCGAAAAGGAATGTCTTGCAGTAATATGGGCGATAAAGAAATTCAATATTTATCTGTATGGGAAGGCATTTAAGTTGCAAACGGATCACAAACCTTTGTCGTTTCTAGCACAGGCTAGACATGAGAATTCTAGATTACTCCGTTGGTCATTATTGATGCAGCCATTTGAGTTTAGCATAGAGTATATAAGTGGAAAAACAAATCTGGGAGCGGATTTTTTTAAGCCGCCATCCGTGTGATGAGAATCACCCTAAACCCCAGGAATAATAAGAAATTTCTCTATGTGTATATAGAATTATAGACTGACATATAACGTCTGTTTTAAGTGGGGAGAATTTGTCGTGTGAAATTCTAATCCACATATATAAATTAAAACGTAAATGTAAAGCCTAACAAATAAATTTAATAAAAGGAAAGAAGAATGGTAAAGAACAGTGCTGTCACAATGACTGTACTCGAAATCCCCCTTGTTTTCTCCTTCGTCTGCAAATTGTAACGTTTCACGTTGATAGTAAAAGCCTACTGCTTCAATACCCGCTTTCTACGATAAAACGTGTACTGCCTTTCTAAGAAAAACCTTGAGATACGCAAGCTGACCTATATTTAATATTCCATTCATGTCATTTTATACACTAAGTTACCATAAACGAAAGACAGATGGACTAAGGATAGAAAGAAAGGGAGGGGCTGAAAGCCGGAACGCAGGCAATACTACCACAGTCTCGCGATACACAATTACTACCATCACGCGTGTAAGGCCACAAGCACTAGCTTTTTTTCAAATCGACAGTGATAAAAAACACTACCCATACGAGTTAGGTTTTAAAAACCTGAAAAACGCTTATTAGGAAACATGACATTATACTGGTTTACGTTTGAAAACATTACAGTACCCAGACACCACATCGTATTCGAAGTGAACAGGAGGTAGAAGAAAATGCATATTTTGAACGCAGCCCCTTAGCCCCATTAAATTTATATATTTGGGTTCCTTAGGACTTGCTGACAAAGAATATGTTAAACGTTACGCAAATAGTCTAGGAATTAACAAATTATAGCCAAAATAAATAGTGAGGGATGTCAGACAACACCAAAATCAGAATCGCTCAGTGGCAGATTTTCACACCACCATTGTACGGGAAATAGGCTGACATGTTACCTCCTATTTGATTGGCGGAAAGTAAATGTAAGGCTAAACACGATTAGTCGGACTATAAATATTGATTCTTTGTTGTTAGGGAAACGTGAGTAGGAGTACTTTTTTTCAAACGCTTGTGTAAACATGGCACGATTGGTTAGACCCGCCAATATAGTCAATCAGAGGCGTCAGGTCAGCACCACATTTTCAAATAAACTTACTAAAGAACCAGTGCGTTGAGCGCCAGTGCATATTTTTCTAAATAAAAGCCTGGGACATCGGCAGATCGAAATTGTGCTATATTCATTGCCAGTCAACGTAACTGTGTATTATTCCATGAATTGTGGTAAGCTTGAAATATTTGATATCTTTTTTAATGAAAATTGAATGTAAATTGATAATTTATGTCTGTATATATGTGTGGTTCAGTAGCGAACATGAGGTAAAGCCTATATAGTGCTCCAACCTGAACAGAAGGTGTCGGAGGAAAGTAAAACTACATGGAATTGCCAAACAGTACACTGACACCTATCTTATTGACTAGAAAGAAATAATGCTGGAATTGCAGAGGCGTAGTAACCATTAGGGAGGAGTATACTGGTGAAAATTGTTTCAGATGAAGATAGCAGTTGGCCTACCGCTCTGAACTCAGTGTTTGTTATGTATTGTGTTCAGTCTGGAAATTTATTATAAATTAGTTCTGAAATAGGAGGTACAACCTTCTTGTTTCAGGGACCGTGGTCCTAAAGTTATTGAGCAGCACCTGGTCTGAGCTTTGCTGAACCTAGAGGCTGACAGCATACTCCTGGGTCCAGATAGTGACCAGTGAGGTGTCTCCAGAACACAGGGAGGCTATCGAGCAGAGGAGTCTTTTCCTGCCGCCATCACGAAAGATAAGCGTCTGTGGCCAGAGGAGCTCAACATTATGCCCCCCCCCCCCCCCCCTCAAAATCTGACTTTATAATAAAACAGAGGGAAAATACAGTGTTTAAATTGATAGGAACTGTGAACTTTTCCCCATACTATTTCCAAGTTAAACAAACACTTGAAGTCATGATGACAAATAACAACATAGCTTGAAAAAACAAAACCAGTATTACCTCATATTACTACTACACAACTGACACACATAGGATAATATTAATAAAATATGTCACTACAAGGTTCATATTGATAAATTCTGTACATATAAATTGTAATTACAATTGATTGTGATTCCTGGTTCACTTTGTATTTGAATCAGGACACATATATTAGTGAAAATAAATAATACATATTTATATTTGAAAATTTACCAGTGCCTCATTTAAGATAGTCTTATAGAGTGTTAAATGTGTGTGAGTGTCACAGTGTTGTCAAGTGTGGTGGAATAAATTAAATTGTTTATCTGTCTGTTGTTGTTGTGACTTACACTTCATCATATACATACCCTAGATATTTAACGTAGTCATCACAATATTCCAGAATAATTCTGACTGAGGTATAATGTGGTAGCAAGTAAGGTTATCTGCAAAACACTACACCTATTAGATACAGATACCTTCACAGCTGATCTCAGTCAGTACACTAAGTCCCCTATAAATATTTATAACATCGCACTTTACCACAGTAATAGTAAAAGTCGCTTCAGTCATGACTGACTATTGAGTGAATCCACACCTGTGGTGATAGTCCTCAGCTGATTTTTTTTCTCTGGTATTCCTTTTTGTGCGCTCTTTTCTCTTCTGCATGTTGTGAGAGCTTCTGTTTGCCCAATATAAGGTGGCGAAGTAGGGATAATCGCCACTTGGTGCGTTCGGCAGCTTCATCCTCCAAGTGTGCTTGATTTATATCTATAATAGTGCCTTCATGTCTTTCTTGCTCACATCTTTTACTAGTAGCTTGAGCTGCGGTCGCCCAGCTGTTCTTGTGCCATCTGCCAGTTGTCCATATAAGATATCTATAGCGATGCGAACATTTTTCACGCTGCGAACGTGGGCAAGCCAGCGTAGAATGCGCTGTCTAAGCAGTGTGTAAGGCTTACATTAGGGTGATCAAGGACGAAAAGCAGGACAACTTTATTCAATAACTACAAGACGCTGAAACATTTTTTTTTTTTTTTACATTCAAGCAATAATAAAATTACATTGATTTTGTGCCTACTTATTTCTGATGATAAAATCTTCTTCAACAAAGTTGGGCTACGTTTTAAATATGCATAGAAATCAGAGCATGAAAGCTCTTTGAAATTGTACTGCACAAGTAGAGTGTTTTTAATGGAATCTACACTCAAAATGTTCCTTTCTTTTGTCCATTGATCCTGCATAAGTAAAAAAAGTCTCTCAACATTGGCGTTGTGCCCAGGAATTGCAAAAATAAATTGTGCAAGTCTTAAGAATTCTGAATTCAATTCGACATTTCTCGATTGTTCAAAATATTTGGTCCATTTCTGATGAGCCAGTAGCTGACGGAATTCTTCGTCACTGATATGACTTTCCACAAATTGTTTTACATTGTTCAGTTGGCCGAAGTATTCTGTGTCATCAATGTGAATATCTTTATCATTTAGATATTGCAATGAGGCTTCCACATCTGTCCACACAGGTACTTCATGCAAGGCCATCCAGGAGAAAAATGTAAAATCTTCTAATGGCTTTGTCCATTTGTCTAAATATTCAATACCACTGGAATAAAGGAGCTTCACGTCTTTATGAAAACTGTCACACAAATGATCAAGCCCCGCCCTACGTTTCAGTGCAGTTTCTGACATAACTTTAAGAGGTGCAAATTCTTGACCTTGACGTTCAGAAATAATGTCTTTCACTGTGTTTAAACTGTTGCAAACCTCAACAACTGAGTTGCTTTCTCTTTCAATCTGTTCATCGTGGCACTGAAAAATACTCATAAGCAAATGGATCTACCACAGATACACCTCTGTGTTGAGGACGGTCTCGCGGCTTGCAGGCATGTGGATTGTGGCCACATTCGCATGCGTGCACCACTAGACACCTCAATTAAACTAAGACCAGAAATCGCGCAAATCAATGTATGACGCGTCTGGCCTAGTTACTTTCTAGTCTATGTGTGGCCATTGAGCCGAACGGCAGTGTTGGAATGTGTGGTAAAACCACTTAAGGATCGTGTTTGAATATGTGGCATAGCCACTGATTAAATATATGTGGAACGGTAGATGCACTGGAAAGTGTAAGATAGCGTAAGGATCCGTATCAAAATTGATTATAGGACCATGTAGAGTCCGGATTAGAATCGCGAACAAAGTAGATTACGTTCACCTTGAACTTATATACACGGCAGTTAAAGCCGGGCGATACAAGCCAAAGACGTTGAATAATTATACATAGACAGGATCTATAGATTTACAGATAATGTACTCACTAGTATTGTGAAGGAATAATAATTCTAAGGATCGGATTCGGTAGGAGTTGGTTGCACACTCTATTACGATATAAACTTAACGGTTAACCCAGACGAGTTAAGTCTGTAAGAGGAACATTGTGTAGAGCTTAGAACTATGATGAAGCCAAGTTAAATGTGTGAAATGTTGTTACACCATTGTGTAAAAGTATATATTAAATTGTTCAGTCGTCAATGGAACTTGTTGATTGCCTGAATTATGCAAGTTCTCACTCTGTGCTGTGACTGTCATTAATCCTTGCAAGGTCAGTCCAGATTATCACAGGTATTTTCTAAGACTAACTATAATCTAACCAACACTGCGGAAGAATTAATATATAATCACGACACTGAATATAATAATAATTTAATCACACCAGAATGGCTTAAAACTGCACTCGAACTATAAAGCTGGAATTAGAATAGATGAATTATAATATCTGAAATATTGACAAGCAACCCAATAAACTCACGTCCAACGGTGTTGAATCTTTTAATAACATCTAGCAAGAAAAGATACAGCGGGAGACCGTAACATACTGGTGTCAGAAAGTGTTCGGACAATTTTCAGAATTCATCTTTTCCGTTACCCAATTGAACGAACTAATGTTCATGAATCAGGCTTCAAGTTGGGAAAATTCTAGTGGAAACAACTTCAAGATCAATACAGTTCGTCACAGACAAAGTAACAGTGGAAATTGAACAGTTCAAGAAAGTCTCATTCAAGACGCAAGTCCAAGCTGGCAACGCAAATTTACACATCAAGTTACGAAGGTCAAGGTCGAGTCATCACTCCGATTAACGGTCGCTGAGTCGCTGAATCAAATCGATCGAATGTCATTCAATTTTTGATCCTGAACGATCACATAGAACCAGAAAGACAATCCATACATTTGTTAAACCTCCGGAGCAACCGGGGAAGTATTTCAACAGAATTTCTTTCAATATCACGTTTGAAAATCTTCATTCAACCGTTCAAGTCTGCTTCTCTATGAAAACAAGTCCAAACAGCTGGGAGCATCTTGTTTATTTTAGGATCACTATGGCATGACCACATGAAGATAAGTTCTTGTCTAAATTAGAGCTTTCGACTAGATTGTGTTGTCCAGTTGGCTAGCTTTGGTCTTCAATTCTTCTTCCACTGTCACTTGTCTGTCCTACTTTGCAGTCCTAGTACTTATCATTACGTGTTTACTATCGATGTATTTTATGTAACTTCGCGGGAGGATGGATAGGGCTTATCATTGCTTCTATATTCCTTTGGAAGATTTAAGCAATTTTAACGACTTTTAGGTATAATTGCTTATATTTGCTGACTGAGGATCTAACTGATTATTAATTTTTCTTTTGAGTTAGGATATAAATGTTTCTTCAGTCAGCCATATAACCACTTTGCTTGTGCTAGTTGTGACGTCACGTGCCTACGTCATTTAATTTAAATTAATTACTTTCCGTTTTGTGTCACTATTTTATTCGTTTGTGATCTAAAAATCTCTCTGTCTCAATGTTAGTTTAGGACGACTTGTATCGTAAATTATTGTAATGTTACTTTAAACATTTTATTTCTCTAATTATTATGTCTAGTACTTACTTAGTTTCTTTTTATATGTTTCATAGCGTCGTATAAGTGAATATATCATTTCATTTGCTTGTTCCATCCATTGTTTATCGTCACCTGTTCTTGTCTCTGGCTATAGGAAATATCATAGTTACTTGGAATTAATTAAGCTCACATATTCATAGTATATTTATTGACAAATAATATACTTATATAAGTTATTGAGAAACGTAGCATCATGTCTACGCTGGAAGAGTTTATTAAAATAGGACAAAGTCTAGGTAAATCAGGTTCTGATTTGCAGACTTATGCTGAAACGAGATATGAAAAGCATTTATCGCAACAGGAAAGAATTGAGCAACGGGAACTTAAAAAGTTGGAACTGGCGCAAAAAGATAAAGAAATGGCTCAAAAAGAGAAAGAAATGGCTCAAAAGGATAAAGAAATTGCTCAACAAGAAAAAGATAGAGAATTACAGAAAGAACTTAAGGAGAAGGAAATAGCTCAACAAGAAAAGGAGAGAGAATTGGATAGAGAAAAAAATGCAAATAAGAAGAATGGAACTACTTCAATTAGACCAAGAACATAAACATGCTATTGAGCTTGAGACTTTAAGATTAAATGCTGAGAAAGAAAAGGCTATTGAATTGGCGAGGTTGCAATCAGAACAATCCCGACCTTCAGCTAATTCAAATGTATTTTATCCAAAATTGAAGATGCCACATTTCGACCAATCTAGAGATTGCGTCGATTCATTCATATCAAGATTTATTATGAAAGTTACAGGTTTGAACATACCTAAGGAAAGATGGAGTAGTCTTTTGGTTGATTTTTTGACCGGGGACTCACTCAAGGTTTTCATGAATCTAGATGAGCAAAGCAGAAACGATTTTGATGTCGTAAAAGAAGTACTTCTTAGACGGTTCCAGTTAACTGAATCTGGATTCCGAGAACGTTTCCATATGGCTAAGCCTAGTAAGGACGCTGACTTTGGGGAATTTATTGCTTCCATTAAACATTATTTCAATAGATGGATAGAATTATCAGGTATTATCAAATCATATGAGGGGTTAATGGATCTCATGCTACGTGATAAGGTGCTGTCCTCATGCAGTCATGATTTAGAATCCTTCTTACAAGAGAGACACCCTAACTCTATTGCAGAATATGAAAAATACGGTAGACAGTTTGTCACGGCACATCCGAATAAGGATGTCCATCGATCTTGTCCACGAGATCCTATGCCTACGTGCGCAGCGCTCCAAGATCAGAGATCTTATGATCACCGACCTAGATCACATAGCACGGACGGTGGATTATAATGATCATGGATCATCATATAAAAGGAATGATGATAATGATGATTCATCAAATTTTTATTATAAGACAAAATCAGGTAAAAAGAAAACAAATCATTTCAGATCATCTTCAAAGAATAATGACAAACATGGTCATGCTAATGCATGTACCACCAAAAGAGATCATGAGAATGATGATAACAAACATGCTAATGCATGCAGTATATTAGATGACTCTTGTTATGTTTGTCAATCACATCCTATATCAGAGAGGAAAAATACGCTTCGTTGTGGTCATACAATGTCTTCTATGTCTGCTTGTGAGAATTTGGGACGTCTCACATACCACAAGGCATATTTATACGGAAAGAAAGTAAGAGTTTTACGTGACACCGGCTCTACTACTGTCGGCATACAACACTCGCTTATCGAGCCCTCTGCATTTACGGGTAAAACTGTTAAATGCATTACATTTGGTGGTAATATAGAAGAATATCCAATAGCACATGTCTATATCGATACACCGTTTTATACAGGTATGGTGTATGCTTGTGGGTTAAGAGCTCCCGTGGTTGAGATAATCTTAGGTAACATACCTGGAGTTAGAAATTGTACTCCACAGGAGATTACGAAATGGGTTGAATCTCACCCATTGGTGGCAAATGCTGTTGTCACTAGAGCACAACAGTTGGCTACAGATATGGCCACCCCACCTACACCTATAATAGATACTATTATGTCTCCCGACGTCGTTGCTGAAGCACCAGCGGCGTTTGCGGAAAAACAAAAAAAATGATCCAAGTTTACAGCGTTTATTTGCGCTAGCGGAAAAAAAAGTTAGTAAACATACGAAAACAGCACAACATTGGTTTCAAATTAAGAAATCCATACTTACAAGATATTATGACAATGGTAGGTCAATTATTCATCAGATAGTCGTTCCAAAACAATTTAGACCTTTGGTGTTACAAACAGGGCATGACTCGCCCATGGCAGGGCACATGGGTATTAAAAGAACTTTATTTAGAGTCACATCGCAATTTTATTGGCCTGGTGTCAATAAGGACACAAAATTATATTGTAGGACATGTACGACATGTCAAAGCATATCACGCAAGGGCAGATTCAACACGGCACCCTTACAGATCACGGATGTACCAGACAGACCATTTAAGAAAATAGCCATAGATATTATCGGTCCTTTATCTATTCCATCTAACAATGGGTTCCGATATATCTTAACCTGTGTAGATCTTTGTACACGGTGGCCTGAGGCTATACCTCTGAAAACGATCAATACTGCGTCGGTATCAGATGCATTATTTTCAATTTTTTGTCGTATTGGTTTTCCTGAGGAAATTTTATCAGACAGAGGTTCACAATTCACCTCAAATATTATGAAAGAAGTGGAGTCGATGCTCTCCATTTACCATTCATTTCCAAGTGCATATCATGCCCAAACGAACGGAGTTTGTGAACGGCTTAACGGTTCACTCAAACAGATTCTTCACAAGATCACTGAGGGATGTCCTCGGGACTGGGACAGGCTACTTTGTGCCGCTTTATTCGCATATAGCGAGGTCCCCCACGAGAGCACTGGTTTTAGTCCATTCGAGCTCGTCTACGGCTCTAACCCTCGTGGCCCGATGATGATCTTGAAAAATTTACTGGTCGGATCATCAGTGGATGAATCCACTCGTACTAGTTACGAGCTGGTGATCGACCTTAGACAAAGAATCATTGATGCGTGTACATATGCATCTGAAAGCATTAAATCAGCAACACAAAAAGCTAGATTATTCCACAATCAAGGGAGAAGATTGCGATATTTTAATCCTGGGTAAAAAGTCTGGTTACTTCTACCTCATGAGGATAATAAACTGTTGGTTTCATGGCAGGGTCCATTTGTGATTATTAAACGAGTCACGGATGTTGACTATGCTATAAACGTAAGAGGAAAAATTAAAACGTTCCATGTCAATATGTTGAAATTGGCAGTGGAAAGACCACAAGAGTTAATTCCTATTATTAACTCTGTGTCTGTGTCTGTGTCTGAGTCTTCACCTCATATTTCTTCTTTTGCTTTAGTGAATGAGGAAGACACTACGTCTTCAATTCCTTTACAGTTTACTTTACCACCTTTACAAGCTTCCGAATCTTGGAAGGATGTCACAATTTCTTCGACTTTGTCATCGTCACAACAAAGTCAAGTTGGGGAAATTCTTCTTTCTTTTAACGATGTACTTACTGACCTTCCAGGTCATACGTCTTTAATCTCTCATGACATCATTCTAACGGATGATCATCCTATTAAGTTAAGACCTTACCCTATTTCGTTACATCATAAAGACAGGGTTGAAAAGGAGCTCAAGGATATGATAAAATTAGGAGTTATATATCCATCAGAATCTCCTTATGCTTTTCCGATGGTTATTGTGAAAAAGAAAGATGGGTCGCTCCGTATTTGTATTGACTTCAGACGTCTTAACCGTATCACAATTACTGACGCTGAACCAATGCATATGTTGGACGACCTACTTTCACAAGTTTCACAGGCCACGTACTTTAGTAAACTAGATCTGTCCAAAGGCTATTGGCAGATACCACTTACTGAACATGCCAAACCTTTTACTGCCTTCACGACTCCATTTGGATTATTCCAATGGAATTACATGTGCTTCGGCCTTGTAAATGCGCCTGCGACATTCGTGCGCATGATGCGCCGCCTTCTGGGCGATAGAAAAGATGTCATCACATACATCGATGACATCTGTCTATTTCACAACTCATGGGAAGACCATATTACTGGTTTGTCGTCTCTTCTCGTTACACTACGACAACATGGCTTGACTGTAAGACCTTCTAAGGTCCAGATAGGTTGTCAGGAGATTACTTTTCTTGGTCACCGCATAGGTAACCATAGATTACACCCTGATGACAATACAGTCAAGCGTATACTGGAGATTGCCACTCCATCATCGAAGAAACAAGTAAGAAGTTTACTCGGGCTTGTTAACTATTATCATAAATTTATACCACGCTTCGCACAGATTTCTGCTCCTTTGTCCGGATTGTTGGCCAAAGGTAGTCCAAAAAAAATATTATGGACACCGCAGTGCGAAGATGCTCTGATTATGATAAAGAATTTATTTAAGAATCCTCCTATCCTGTTATTGCCAAACATACAGTTACCATTCTTGATTCAAACAGATGCATCCAACTCCGGAATCGCAGGTTGTTTGCTTCAATGCTATGAAGGGATACTCCATCCATGCTTGTTTGTCTCACGCAAGCTTACCCCGGCAGAACAAAAATACGCTACCGGAGAGCGCGAACTGCTCGCGGTGGTGTGGTGCTTGGAAAAACTATCTAAGTACTTGATAGGGAGAAAGTTCTTTATCTACACAGACCACAGTCCGCTCACGTTTATCACTTCGAGAACTATGAAAAACTCAAGGATTCACAGGTGGTTTCTTTTACTACAAGAATTCGCCTTTTCAATAATTCCGATTTCAGGAACTGATAATAACCTCGCGGACTTGTTATCAAGAAATTTTACGTCACAGGATTGAGATAACTTTCTTGTCTTGATGTTGACAAGGGACATAATTTTATAATTATTATTTCTAAGTAGGAATATTAATTTCATTATTTCATTTTGACGTTAGATAACATGCATAGATTGTAGTCGGGCACATCTTCGCCACCACTCTCTCACGTGCCACGAGTGTCACGTTTGGGAGCGGGGGGGGGGGATGATGTTGAGGACGGTCTCGCGGCTTGCAGGCATGTGGATTGTGGCCACATTCGCATGCGTGCACCACTAGACACCTCAATTAAACTAAGACCAGAAATCGCGCAAATCAATGTATGACGCGTCTGGCCTAGTTACTTTCTAGTCTATGTGTGGCCATTGAGCCGAACGGCAGTGTTGGAATGTGTGGTAAAACCACTTAAGGATCGTGTTTGAATATGTGGCATAGCCACTGATTAAATATATGTGGAACGGTAGATGCACTGGAAAGTGTAAGATAGCGTAAGGATCCGTATCAAAATTGATTATAGGATCATGTAGAGTCCGGATTAGAATCGCGAACAAAGTAGATTACGTTCACCTTGAACTTATATACACGGCAGTTAAAGCCGGGCGATACAAGCCAAAGACGTTGAATAATTATACATAGACAGGATCTATAGATTTACAGATAATGTACTCACTAGTATTGTGAAGGAATAATAATTCTAAGGATCGGATTCGGTAGGAGTTGGTTGCACACTCTATTACGATATAAACTTAACGGTTAACCCAGACGAGTTAAGTCTGTGAGAGGAACATTGTGTAGAGCTTAGAACTATGATGAAGCCAAGTTAAATGTGTGAAATGTTGTTACACCATTGTGTAAAAGTATATATTAAATTGTTCAGTCGTCAATGGAACTTGTTGATTGCCTGAATTATGCAAGTTCTCACTCTGTGCTGTGACTGTCATTAATCCTTGCAAGGTCAGTCCAGATTATCACAGGTATTTTCTAAGACTAACTATAATCTAATCAACACTGCGGAAGAATTAATATATAATCACGACACTGAATATAATAATAATTTAATCACACCAGAATGGCTTAAAACTGCACTCGAACTATAAAGCTGGAATTAGAATAGATGAATTATAATATCTGAAATATTGACAAGCAACCCAATAAACTCACGTCCAACGGTGTTGAATCTTTTAATAACATCTAGCAAGAAAAGATACAGCGGGAGACCGTAACATACTGGTGTCAGAAAGTGTTCGGACAATTTTCAGAATTCATCTTTTCCGTTACCCAATTGAACGAACTAATGTTCATGAATCAGGCTTCAAGTTGGGAAAATTCTAGTGGAAACAACTTCAAGATCAATACAGTTCGTCACAGACAAAGTAACAGTGGAAATTGAACAGTTCAAGAAAGTCTCATTCAAGACGCAAGTCCAAGCTGGCAACGCAAATTTACACATCAAGTTACGAAGGTCAAGGTCGAGTCATCACTCCGATTAACGGTCGCTGAGTCGCTGAATCAAATCGATCGAATGTCATTCAATTTTTGATCCTGAACGATCACATAGAACCAGAAAGACAATCCATACACTTGTTAAACCTCCAGAGCAACCGGGGAAGTATTTCAACAGAATTTCTTTCAATATCACGTTTGAAAATCTTCATTCAACCGTTCAAGTCTGCTTCTCTATGAAAACAAGTCCAAACAGCTGGGAGCATCTTGTTTATTTTTAGGATCACTATGGCATGACCACATGAAGATAAGTTCTTGTCTAAATTAGAGCTTTCGACTAGATTGTGTTGTCCAGTTGGCTAGCTTTGGTCTTCAATTCTTCTTCCACTGTCACTTGTCTGTCCTACTTTGCAGTCCTAGTACTTATCATTACGTGTTTACTATCGATGTATTTTATGTAACTTCGCGGGAGGATGGATAGGGCTTATCATTGCTTCTATATTCCTTTGGAAGATTTAAGCAATTTTAACGACTTTTAGGTATAATTGCTTATATTTGCTGACTGAGGATCTAACTGATTATTAATTTTTCTTTTGAGTTAGGATATAAATGTTTCTTCAGTCAGCCATATAACCACTTTGCTTGTGCTAGTTGTGACGTCACGTGCTTACGTCATTTAATTTAAATTAATTACTTTCCGTTTTGTGTCACTATTTTATTCGTTTGTGATCTAAAAATCTCTCTGTCTCAATGTTAGTTTAGGACGACTTGTATCGTAAATTATTGTAATGTTACTTTAAACATTTTATTTCTCTAATTATTATGTCTAGTACTTACTTAGTTTCTTTTTATATGTTTCATAGCGTCGTATAAGTGAATATATCATTTCATTTGCTTGTTCCATCCATTGTTTATCGTCACCTGTTCTTGTCTCTGGCTATAGGAAATATCATAGTTACTTGGAATTAATTAAGCTCACATATTCATAGTATATTTATTGACAAATAATATACTTATATAAGTTATTGAGAAACGTAGCATCATGTCTACGCTGGAAGAGTTTATTAAAATAGGACAAAGTCTAGGTAAATCAGGTTCTGATTTGCAGACTTATGCTGAAACGAGATATGAAAAGCATTTATCGCAACAGGAAAGAATTGAGCAACGGGAACTTAAAAAGTTGGAACTGGCGCAAAAAGATAAAGAAATGGCTCAAAAAGAGAAAGAAATGGCTCAAAAGGATAAAGAAATTGCTCAACAAGAAAAAGATAGAGAATTACAGAAAGAACTTAAGGAGAAGGAAATAGCTCAACAAGAAAAGGAGAGAGAATTGGATAGAGAAAAAATGCAAATAAGAAGAATGGAACTACTTCAATTAGACCAAGAACATAAACATGCTATTGAGCTTGAGACTTTAAGATTAAATGCTGAGAAAGAAAAGGCTATTGAATTGGCGAGGTTGCAATCAGAACAATCCCGACCTTCAGCTAATTCAAATGTATTTTATCCAAAATTGAAGATGCCACATTTCGACCAATCTAGAGATTGCGTCGATTCATTCATATCAAGATTTATTATGAAAGTTACAGGTTTGAACATACCTAAGGAAAGATGGAGTAGTCTTTTGGTTGATTTTTTGACCGGGGACTCACTCAAGGTTTTCATGAATCTAGATGAGCAAAGCAGAAACGATTTTGATGTCGTAAAAGAAGTACTTCTTAGACGGTTCCAGTTAACTGAATCTGGATTCCGAGAACGTTTCCATATGGCTAAGCCTAGTAAGGAAGCTGACTTTGGGGAATTTATTGCTTCCATTAAACATTATTTCAATAGATGGATAGAATTATCAGGTATTACCAAATCATATGAGGGGTTAATGGATCTCATGCTACGTGATAAGGTGCTGTCCTCATGCAGTCATGATTTAGAATCCTTCTTACAAGAGAGACACCCTAACTCTATTGCAGAATATGAAAAATACGGTAGACAGTTTGTCACGGCACATCCGAATAAGGATGTCCATCGATCTTGTCCACGAGATCCTATGCCTACGTGCGCAGCGCTCCAAGATCAGAGATTTTATGATCACCGACCTAGATCACATAGCACGGACGGTCGATATCGTACACAATTTCGTCATGAATATCGGGGGTCTTATAACTTCCCCCGCTATCGTTCACCGTCAAGATTCTATCGTCGGAGTTATCGAGGTTATTCACCTCATGATCGTGGAGGCCACAAAGGCAGGGGCCGTGATGATTATCACAAAGACTATTACAGGGATTATAATGATCATGGATCATTGTCACGTGGGTTTTTGATCATTAAATTACCTACATCTTCTTCCTATTCTCTCACCCGCATCCTTTTTATTTTATATTCTTTCCTTACTTGTTTTTCCTGTATTTTTCGCATCACTCGTTTGCGAAAAATATATTTCCTTACAACTCTTTAACTTTACCTGTTTTGTTTCTCAAAACTGAGTATCGCACTAGATGGTATTACGTGGAGGTCAGGCAGACGTGAAGCGTTATAATGCATTCCGTCAGACCGGGAGAGCCGACAGCTGGCTGTTGTTCCCCCGGGGACAGTGTTTTCTTCGGCCGAGTTCTGGGCCGTAGTGTGAAAATTCACTCCGCCTGACCGGGCTGGCAGACAGAGGGTCTGGTTTTTCGCATATGACACTCACGCTCCACGGGCCATGGTCAGCTTGTAGTGTGAAGACTGCCCTGCCTTTCAGACAAGTTGTCTACCTTTGCAATTGACACGCACGTTTCTCGGTCAGTTTGTTAAACGAAGGGTGAGAGTACTCTTGGCACGGCAGACGGTTGTCTGAGATTGGAAACTGACACGCGTACATCTTGGTCAGTAGGTGGCAGTTACGACATGTTAGGAATTAAACGTAGCTGTTATGAGAAGGGGGAGAGATCGGCGCGGGGGAGATAGTTCATCCTTTGTCTGGTTTAAAATATTAACCCACGTTTGAAACTATTTCATTTCACTCAGTAACTTTGCAGTTAGACTAGAACAACCTTCGTTCGATTTCTAAATAATCTCTGTAAATAGAGATGGCCTTAGTTTGGTCGAAGTGGTTTAACGTTCTTAGTAATTCTGTGGTTGATGTTTATTAATATTATATATAATAGATATCTAGTTTTGTGAAGTGATTTAGTGTTTAAATCGCCGATTCCATTTTAAACTAGTTCTGTGTGCAGAGTGAATATTTTGATAGTTTGTTATTTCTTAAATCGTCGAGTTGCAGTGGAAATACATAATAAATTATATCTTAGCTTACTAAACAATAATGTAGCTATAATGAAGTTAATTTAACTGCTAAATACTCAGTCGAAAATATTTTATATCAAACTTATAAATGCTAGATGCGACATCAGTGAATAGTGACGGAATACGCAGATATTCCTGAATTCATGATGATTGATTTTATAACTTATTTTACGGGAAATTTAAATAATAAGTCAAGCTGTAGGCTTGCTGTTTTAAATGTAAGTTATATTGAGTACATATATGTAAATTATTTGATATGTGTTCTTTCTTTTATATAGTGAAACGGTGGTACCCAACTTGCCAGCGTTTAGTAACCTGAGAGACATATTTGTGAGAAGCATAGACATTTCCTATCTTTAACCACGTGGGTTTCTTTGTTTCAAGTAACACGGGTCTGACAGTGCATAAGCCATCAGAGAGAGACAGTAATAGCAACCCCACTAACGGTTTCTAAAGACTAGAAATATATATTGGGCTTTTGAGCCAGTTCATATTGCTCCACAAATTTAAATGTACATGCTGCCTGGCGGCGAGAATATTACAAGATTAACATTCCGCAAGAGATTGTGACTAGTATTGTGGTGACAAAATATAGTACCTTCCTGGAAGTAGACACCGATCTGACATTCCTTAATTCTAGAATCCAAAGCTAATGACATTGTGCTCTGCTAACTTTCGTGCCTGGACAAAATTTCATGTGACTTAATCAGACATTCGAAAAATTAGAACCCCCAAGGAATCGTTCCCTGAGAGTTTAGTACGTCTTTTGGAACTGGGGATTTCTTGGTCAAGGACTGCATTTTCGGGTCTGTGTGAAGGTCCTAGAATTAGTATGTTCCCAGAGGCAGCGAGCAAAGTTGTGAGTATACATGTGTAAGAAAGGCCATGGCTGGATGAATGAGAGTACACAGGTCTGAGTGTTATTTTACCGGTGTATTATCGTCACACATTTGCTGTCTTAAATTTTTTTTACCTGCAGAATTTGTTACAATAATGCTAGAGTTTCTGTTTTTCTTAGGTTAAATCAGATTTATCCAACTCTGTTCATATATTGACGAGAAAGAAAGAAATCTCTCAGACTAAACCCTACGTATCTATAACTCTTTGGGCCATCATCTGTTCTCTTAACGGGGCAGTGGGCTAAACCTAGAGTAAGATCTAACGGGCTATCATCATGGTAGCATTTTCTTGAATTTTGTGACTATTTGTATATGTTTTTTTCCTCGATGAAATTTTTGGTGTTGTGAGAAATTTTTTTTTTGATGATAATAATAAAAATCTCTCTTGGACAAAATCAGTGCGTTGGTCAGCTCGATCCCAATTATATATATAATCATTGTTATAGAATTTCCACGTCTGTGTGTTTAACTGTCGTCACGTGTAGGTGCGTGCCCGTGAGTAGATAGAATTATATGTAATATATATGTGGTTTAGACTGTCGGACTCTGTAAAAAGCCGTCGTAGAGGATAGGTGAGAGGGAGAAGAATTCTTTCCGCTTTCAGCGACAGCCTCTATACCACAGTCTATCATCTCACCACTCGTGGAATCTATTTCATTTTTTTTTCAAAATTCACACTGGGACTCTCACTCATTTCAAGCTATTCAGAAGGGACCAAACCCTAGTCTTAATACTCCTATCCAAAATCTACGACAAATGGGTTCTCGTCCGTAGGATTTTTGAACTTAGAATAGGAAGACGAGTACGACAAATGGTTGCTCGTTTCCGGTCTTTGAACTTAGAATAGGAAGACGAGTACGACAAATGTGGACTCGTCTATCTGGATTTTGAACTTAAGATTCTTTATTCTGAAATAGAGTAAGGGTGTGATGTCTTGTGAGTTGGTATATCTTTAAATAATTTATCCCCTAGACTAACGATCTGTTTACGGGCGTGCTGACCACACAAACTGATACGTTTTTTCCACAGCATTAAGAAGCATTATACATTGGGTTTACAGGTTGATTTTGTCGGAATACATGTTAATTAATGATTTTGTAATACTAAACGCTGGTAAGTTTTGTGAGTGTATAACATTCACAAGGGTTTTGAAGCAGGAAGGTGTTTGAACTAAAGTTAAGGAGTGCGTTTCGGACTATTGGTCCAGATTAATTGCCTCCCTCACCCTAACTGTCTTCAGGGGTAAACTTGATAGTGGATTTTAAAATTAAGGGATTATTTTTCTCTTTAATTTTTGCAATAATTATTTTTCTTTTCCACTGTAGCTACTTATTTTTCAGAGATTAATCTTAACTACCATTTATTTGGCGTAGTCGTGTTTGCATTAGGTGCTTTATTGCCGATAATAGCAGCGATAGTTAGATTTTATTTTTGGAGGAGGTATCCCAGGGTTAAGGATATCATCTTTTAAATTTTTGGAAATTTTTTTCTCGTACGTGGTAGAAACCAGTGTATCCTTTTTCCTATTTTCTTTCTCCACTAGTCTCAGTTACTGACCTAATATGGCCGAGAGGGCAAAGCTTAGACAACTCCTCAGGGACGAAGCGAGAGAGGAGGGACTGGAAGGAGAGGAAGCGAAAGCATTTGTCAGAAACGAACTTGAGAGATACGATGTGGAGAGGAAAGAAGAAGAAGCTAGGAGGAAAGAAGCGGAAGATCGGCTATTACAGCAGAAGAGGATGGACGAGGAAATGGAAATCCGCAGGGAGAGGGAAAAAGAGAAGGAGAGACAGCATGAGAAGGAGAGGGAGGAGAGACAGCATGAGAAGGAGAGAGAGGAGAGACAGCATGAGGAAAGAGAGAAACAGAGACAGCACGAGTTGGCGCTTTAAAACCCTAGAGTTCCAAAGTCGTGGCGCTG